>OY978021.1:10349587-10949587 GCA_963854515.1 Pandemis heparana
TACAATTTTATTTCCATAACAGAATCGAAACAGTGTTCGAATAACAGTCGGAAAGTGTTTATTATGAATATCAATAGACATAAATTTCTATCGGTTGTTAACCACGGCCTTTAATGAAACCCTATGCCTAGTTACAAAAACGGATAACTCACGTATAAAAGTCGAGTCATGCCCGACATGTTTTGGACTAATTCGTAGTCCGTCCTCCTGGAGCGCTCGCCCCAGTGCCAGCGAAAAAAACATCATGTTTCATTGTTTGCTGAAAGACCCAATGTCGTTGAAAATCGCAAGCCAAAATTAGTTAAAAATATGCATTTGTGAAACTCAAGTTTTTTCATCGATGTCTTCCCAATCATGTTCTATTTTCGTCCGGCAAGTTTGACAACAACCATTAATATTATTTACTAACGTTAAACTTCTTACCGACTTCCTGTCCCCGCGGATGATGCATCGCCTTGCGGGGGAGTACGATTAGTGATGACAGATAGACTTGCTTGTATACTTTGTTCAAGATAATGATACACAAATCTGACGCGATTATTCAAGTACGTTATACATACTTTTAGTCGATTAAGTAAGTGCTTTATAATTGTGTACTCGGCGTTTTTTATAAATATGACGCTATCACACACTAAAATTAAAATATATGTATCAAAGACTAATTTTCCCAGACATGATGTTATTGTGCCAGTTAAATCATGGACGGTTTTTAGTGATCTTGCTTTAACTTTATCAAATACTTTTTCTATATGTATAATATGTCCATATATATCTCCATATATGTATATGTTATATGGAGATGCAGAGGTAAAGAGGGTTGTTCAGCAGTGGGACACAAATACAGGCTGATTAAATAATAATCCTACTAATATTATAAATGCGAAAGTTTGTGTGAGTGAGTGAGTGGTGTATGTCTGTTCTATCTTCACCCTAAATCGACCGAACGGATTTGCATTAAATTTGGAACCTAGATAGCTGGTACTCTAGATTAAAATATAGAGTACTTTTTAACCCGTGAAATTGCATATTTCCCGCGGGATAGCGATAAACAAGTCAAAGATAGTAGCTGCCTAGGATTGCAACGTAAATAATAAGATAAGAAGAACATCAGGTCTTAAGTCTAATTCGGTGTGGACGTGTAAGTCATGGCCAGAAGCTAGAGTATAATACATCGGAAAATACATTAAGACTTAAAATAATATTCAACGAATACTTTTCCATAATCTCAAAAAAATATTGAATTCCTCAATTTGTGTAAAACAAGAATACTTGCGTCAAGTTTGTATTATCACAATCTGTAACGAAATATAGCTTAATGTGATTAAAATTCAGTTAATCAACAAAATGTCTTATGCGCCCCTAGTTACTGTGGATTTGGAATCTTTTGGCGTCGAGTCACTTCCCTAAGTGATGTTTTTTTGTTTCAAATGCATGCTGATACCGCTGCGATGGTAGAGGTTGACAAAATGTTTTACGTACATGTCGGCTTTTGTACTGTAGGTAGTAATAAATAAAATAAAATAAAATAAATATTTATTTACCAATACACAAAGAAAAATACATTAACAAAGCATTAGGTACGAAGTATTAGGTAAATAGGAGAGGAGACTCAGCAGGCATGCTGGTTTTCAGTCTCCAACCTGATTAAAAACTAACTTAAAATCGAACTAAGCTAAGGTAAAGAAGGAAGGTTCGCTGCCAAAGCGACAGATGACAAAATAACTGTTATGACATAACAGTATGTTATAACAGAAATGACTTTGTTACGAGGTATAGAGCAATGTATAACGAAGCTGCAAAGTGTGTGGGATAAATTATAATTTAATATTTCTTTTGCTTTCGTCTGGGGATGTTTTTCGTAAACATGCTGTTTGATGAAAGGTTACGTTTTTGCTGCGATATCTTAACTCCATAACGAACTTATAATTAGTATTCGTTAAATTTAAATTTGGTCGTTAGTTTGACGTTTTAACTCACGAAGACGGATATAAAATTATACACATAAACAACTCGAAATTTCGTCTTTAAACAAATTGACTTTCCATTTTATCTCCCGTTTCAACAAATTTTATAACACGTTCAAAACAACACATAAATTATTCATAATTTACCCTCATATATAACTTGCCATCGAAATCACTTTTCGTATCTACCATCTCCGTCAACTCTTGGTGTTAGTTTCAATGACAAGGCGACGGCCACGCTGTAACCAACCTATCACTTCCAAAACGCCATCTCCTTGTTTGAAAATCTATGGACATACGACTTTTTTGTTTGGTGAGGTTATAACTAGTGAAGGCTCGATGGCTTATCGTTCTTATCTGATTGAGGGTCGGTTTGTGGACCACTTATAGCCAAAGACACGTTTATCTGGCATCGCTGTAATTTTGGAATCAGTGAGCAGTTCGGTTTAATTATAGTAATCTTGTTTTCTCGTAGTTGGGTAAGTTGTAATGCCTTTTGATCGCTCGAGTAAAGTGAAATTATAGGCCAGTATCAGATAAAGAACAATGATTTGCTATAAAAGGTTTTGGTCTTATGAATGGTATAAAATAAAATGTAAGATTGTACCGAATGCGTTTGTTTATCATATTAAAAATAAAAGTCCTGGCTGAGTTACTGATTGATTTGGTATCAACGTCCACACCGTATCGTTGAGCCAAAGTTGTTTTTTTTTACACAATTTTCCCTTATGACGTAGGCAAGGAACGTGAACCGATTTTGCGAGATTGCCACAGGGTGGGGGGAGTAAGCTAGCGAGTCATTAATTCAGTTATTACAGTTCCTACCATCTGTGACTGTGCACAAACCATCTCTAATAAAAATAAAAGAGTATAGCTGTGATTGAGCTCACTTGTTACCAATGTACTCCCAACCCAACAATTGTTATATACGTATTATATATAGACCGCGCCAAGCTTACCCAAAATATTTTTGTAAAATAAACCTCTATCCTACAGACAAAAGATCACCATCCCATATTTGCACAAAATCATAAGCTTGTCACGCTACACTTGACACCAAAACGCAATATGCATTGTAGGAGGATTACCGCGATGCTTATCAACCGTGTAAATATTTGTTGGCCTACACACGTGACAATGACGGCACAATATTTGACGTTGGATCACGAAAAATCTGCATTGTGTAAGATCTTACGATCAAGGCAAGAGATGGCGCTGTTTTTTTGTGTAGTTGAATTGAAATATCGGATGTCTTCAATCCAGGTACGCTAGTGGACAACTGGGCCCTATTTTATAAAGCTACTAGTTACAATTTACAAGCGGAAGTCTCTATCTAACACATAGGGTCAGAAAAAGACTTCCGCTTGTAAATTATAAACTTGTAGTTTTTTAAAATAGGGCCCTGATGTTACCTGCAAGGCAAGGGTTATACAAATTTACTACAATAAATGTATCTATGTTTCAATTCTTCACCCGTTGTAAGATTTCGGAAAATCATAGTATCAAAATAATAGAGATAATTTTATTTGGGAGACCTTCGTAGATATCTACTTAAAAGGTTTCCGTTTTTAACCGAGTTCAAAAAAGATGAGGTTCCTTTTTAACAGGAAATAAAATTATAAAAATCAATATCAGTAAATGTAAAACATGCTTTATCGATTTATAACAAAACTAGCTGTTGCCAGCGACTTCGTCTGCAAAGAATTCGTTTATCGCTATCCCGCGGGAACTACGCAATTTTCCGGGATAAAAAGTAGCCTATGTGCTATTCCAGACTTTTCTCTATGTATGTGCCAAATTTCATCCAGATCCGTTGGGCCGTTCTGGCGTGATTGAGTAACAAACAAACATCCATCCATCTATCCGTCCATCCATCCATCCATCCATCCATCAATACTTTCGCATTTATAATATTATTTAGATTTAGATTATTTTTATTACATTTTAAGAACCCGCTGCTATACTTAGTCAAAGGAGCCTTCTTAACCTTCTATTACAGTTACAGCCAATAAACTACAGATGGTTCATTCCAAAAACCATTTCTTTCACCAAAACATTAATACCATTCCTTTATAGACCGTCTCAATACGGCAGTAAACCTCACCAAATGGGGCGCGTTCTAAATCCTTCCTTATCTCATAGACACCATCTCTATGGCCGCGGTGTAGAATTACAATGAGACATTCTACAAACTACCAAGAAAAGGAATTCAATGTAAACCTTCACAATTCCTCCATTTGACCCTTGAATGTGATCACGGCTGAATTAATTTTCATAAAAGGAAATTTCAAATTGAACGGCTGCACTTTTTTGCATAGCTCCAGATAATATCTGATGGCGTAGATGTTTTAATAATAAAGTTGGAATTTGCAACGTGGTGTGAAGATGTTATTATTTGGTTATGTGTTTAGGACGTTAGAGTAAAGTTGAGCCGTAATGTCGGATTAAGGCGGCGGTTGTATAGAAACACCGAGTTTATACGTTTCTAGGAGAGAGATAAAATTAAGTCGTTTAGATTTATACTGCTGTCTAAAGTACTATTATCGGTATTTTTTTCCAGCAGAATAATGTGAACAGGTTTTGTAAAAAAAATATCTGAAAAAGTGAGAAAATAGGTGCACACCCTTCGCTTTTCTAATCTTACTTAACTACACAAAAAAATGTCTAAAATACTGCGACCATAATTAGTGAAATTCTCAATTTATGTACTTTGTGTTCAAGTATCGTACGAATATGTATGATAAAAACATTGCTTTTTTGTGAAGAATGAAAAACATCAAGTTCATCATATTGTAGTGAATTCCGGTATCTTCCTTCCCCGCCGGGGGCGGTCGAGCAGCTTCACTTACAAATATTTTGGAAATATTTCTATAACTTGTCGGCGTTTTATCTACCGCTTCTTTCCGTTTAGTTGCCCATTGCATACCGTATTCAATTCCATACAAAAATAACACAACCCCCTTTAATATAACAGGGAAATTTGAACTGAATGTGAAGCACGACTCTGTTTAAGTTAGCTTGCATTATTGGTGGTTACGCTGTTTTTAGTTTGGCTAAAAATTATTATCTAAATGCGAGATCTTTACAAAAAACACGAAATAGATGCGCGCAAAAACGCACGATACCGATTTAGAATCAAGGGTGTCACATCAATTTTAACTTAATAGGGTTTAATTCGTGCTATAATATTGTTACGAGAATTAAATTAATATGCCTACTTAGGGCAGAGCCATCTATTTGTGCCGTTTGGGGTCGAAACTCTAGGTCCTTGGGGTCCAGGTGCCAAAGATCTTTACAAAGAGATCTCTGCACGCCTGATCAA
Organism: Pandemis heparana; assembly: GCA_963854515.1. Lineage (NCBI taxonomy): Eukaryota > Metazoa > Arthropoda > Insecta > Lepidoptera > Tortricidae > Pandemis > Pandemis heparana. The sequence continues at coordinate 10,354,874 of OY978021.1, forward strand.
ATCGACCGGTGACCAGAAGGCAGGCAGCTATTTCAGTCAGCGCCTGAGCTTGGCCATTCAACGCGGTAACGCTGCCTGCCTCCTGGGCCTGGGAACCATGCCCTCCTCGGATATCTTAGAAAGTTTTTTTTATTTATAATTTTTATTACCTAGTTTTAGTTTAGTTTTATATTAGTTAATATTTTATTTTATCGACAGTGTTTTGTGAATATTAAAGTTTAGACTTGTGAAATTTGAAAAAAAAATAGTGTTGATTTAGCATAAACAATTTACTCGGAACCTTGTGTAGATCCGAAATATTATAATGCGAAAGTTTGTGAGGATGTGAGTGAGTGTGTATGTTTGTTCATTTTTCACGCTGTAACGACTGGACGGATTTGGATCAAATTTAGAACGGAGTTACGATCTGTGCACTAAATTCAAACATTAGATCCAGTTTTCTCCTAACTCCTTTCACTTATATAATACCCACAGCAGAGGTTATCTGGCACGGTCACCTTGCTCCCTATCTAGCGAACATATCCACCGACTCAAAATGAATCACTGTTAACGTGGCAGCCCTGTCGTTTATCTTTCCCGTCGTGCTCAGTAATTTGACACTTTTCTCTGACAAAGCCCACATTTGCTCGACACAGACCGACCTCCGAACCGCGCAAAAACCAACGAGCAACACAAAAAGCAATTAGGGTTTTTTGCGAGCCTATTTCGTTTAAATTAATATTTGGAAGAATGTTAAAAAAAAGGTTCAGCACGTGTTAAAAGGGAATATGTGGACTGTAAACTATGTCTTATTTTTCATAATTAGGCCGTGAAGTTTTGTGGAAGTTGTGTGATGGACGTGGGTAGCTTAAGTTGTGTGGGGTGGTCGGCGTGTGATGGCACGCATGACGGGAAATAAGGTTTTTATTGACTCATGTCCGTCAAGTCACGTTTTGGACAAAAAAAAACGTGGGTCAGACATTCTTCGGTAGGGGTTACTTTTAATAAAATCAAGAAGTCACGTGACTGAAAAATAACCTCTACAAAATGTGCCAGGAGCCGATTTTTGAAAGCAAGCGTATCATTCGAAAGTGGAAAAATCTATATCCACGCTACAAAACTACAGGTGAAATGATTTTTGTCTTGTTGACAGGATTAATTACTAACACTCTACTCGTATTTATTTCTCGCCACTTTCGAGTGGTATTTCTTCATAACGTCCTTTTAAAAATAGGTCTCCAGAATCATCATTCATTTCCAGCATTGTGTACACTCAACGTATTAGAATATAACACCGTAACATTATCAATCAATTCGCGAATTCAACTACAGATAGCCGAACAAAAACATGTCTCCGGGCGAGATCCGTATCTCGTAATCCGTACAGGAAGCTCTTTGTACGGCACCAGATGCGAAATTCCGATGCACCGTAATTGTCCGATTGAATGGTGCACTTGTGGGCGTGGTCGGATTGCATTCCGAATATCTAGTTTCGATTATAAATCGAATTTTCTTAGTGCCTATTGTTGGATAGATAAATAGGTTTTTTGCAACGCAACGTGCGTAACGGTGTTAATAAAGTCCATATATACTGAAATAGGTTTACAGTTTCCGAAACCTTTATCAGTTCCCCGCCATAACTTTACTTTTCAGATTTTTCTATGTGTTCTAATTTTCAGTCTCGTTTAGAAAAAAAAAACTTTATCAGTAACTAAAATATGGATCAAAAATCTAAGTGCGAATAACTAGTTAATGTGAAGACGATGGCGATTTTGAATTGTTTTTAATAAACAAATGAACTGACCAGCGATTGACCCCTATCTAACCTGACGGAAAATGCAGACAAGATCAAAGACGTTAAAATTTAAATAATACAGTTTTTAATAGTCGCGTTTTATGTTTGCTTTGTTGATAGCTGTCAAAGATGCCGATATACCCTTTTCATTCCGATCATAAAAGCCGATAAAAAATTGTTGTTAAACACGATTCAATTTTCTAACAAGGAACTAGAACGGAATAATTCAGGCGGCAAATTGGTAACCAAAGGATTTCCTTCTGTTTTGGAAATAAAATGTTCAGGCGGTACAATTTTGGATGGATTAGGCCCGAGCACCCGGTTGTCTTTTATTCAGATTGTTTTTACAGCTTAAAGAAACCCTTTGTCGGTTTTGCGGAATCTTTCACAAGACTCGAGACAGGATAATGCGTCGGTGTATCGTGCAGTCCTTTAATAGAAGAGGTATTTCACGGTTCTTGAATGGTTTCTGCCCCTTTGGCACAGAACCTACGTGATACTGAATAGGGTTGTTTCTGTTTCATGCTTGAGTCCTCAATAGAGCTGAAGGGAAGGTTACTGTTGGTCTTACCTTTGTTAATGTTGCCCAGGAAATGGTAAACGCAACTTTACTTAAGAATTTCGAGCCTTTGTTGAAAAACACTTTCGCGGCTCGCTATAGCGGCATTAGTGGCGTTCTTGGAATTCAATGTTCCCGGTAGGAGAAACAGAATGTGTTTATTAGCTACCTATATTTCGCGTAGGCGTGCAACAATTAGCACTGGCACGGAACATCATTAGCTGTTAGTAGGCGAGTCAGGAATTTAGCACTGCCTTGTTGAAGTTGCTACTTGCCAAATCAATAAAGTACATTTTCTAAACGACTGTGAGAGATATTTGTAGGTATAATCACTTCTTTGTTGGTGTTTTGTTATCGAATATAATTTTTCATCCAAATTGATCATCATATTTAAGTTTCCAACGTGTAATACCCTCTCGTGATGCCAGTGTTGCACATAAATCTTAAATAACACGTTAAAAAACATGAAAAAAAAGGGTACGGTTTTTCAAAATCTTTTAGCATAACCCACTCGAAGTAGCCGGAAGCCATATGCACAAATATTTAAAAGTGGTTTGCCTGCTGACATTTTTTTTGCCTAAATTTATTTAATGGTTACTAAGTATAGGAATCAGACCCTTTTCCGTTTGACAAAGATTTTTTGGCCCCGAAAAGATTAGCGTCGCCATTGTCAGCCATTTTTTGAGCAACGCTTTTTGTCATATTCCTGACAGCGATTTTAATAAATAACAAATAGTCTAATAAGGACGCAAAAAATATTCCATTTTGATGCAATTCTTATACTGAACAGTTTTTGTGAAGTTTCGGTTATTGAATATTTATGCAAATAGGTACGTTTTCAAGTCTCAAAAAGGCTTAGCGTTTCGAATTTTATTTTTCTTCCATTTTGCCGTCATTCTACTGTGTCACCTGCTTCCTTATAAATAAGAGCTTTGTTATGAAACGTGACTACAATAACTTATTATAAATTCAAGTACTTTTCTCAGTTTGTTAGATCCGTAACTGTTTCTGAAACTACAACGTAATAGTGCAGCCACATTCAACCGCCTGTGAAAACTTTGACACTCTATTGAGTGTCGCCGCAGCAAACATCTTAACATTGAAACTAGCCACCAATTTCAAAAACCCAAAACCTTTGTACCCGACTGCGACCCAAACTATATTTCCGCACAACAATAATCCTAGATCAATTGTGAAGAAATACTCCTCTGATTGATGATATACCGAAGGCACAATTTAGTACTGTCGTTTTACAATACACATTCATTGGCCCAGAATATGCCTTCCGAGTGTGTGCTATAAATAATACATTATACACCTCATTGTTACCAAACTGAATGTAAAGCCTTAAGGGTGGATGATCTCTTAAAATAACAAGTGTTTGCTTCAATGATTATCGACAATACAGATACCTTTAGCTGCCTATGAAAGCCTTATAAATCTTAACAGAAACGAAATAGCGTAAGTAGTGAAATATTTTCTTTCAAAATTGAACTAGTTTTCCCTAAAATTTGGGTTCAAATTGTACAAAAGCGCGTGTTTCTTACATTGAAGGTTCTTGCATTGAACTGCTGCCTTTATTGGCAAACACGATGGTATATTTTTGAACGGTTGGCTTTATTTTGATATTTCTAAAATTGGTTTCAAAATAAAATGTGCGTGAAACATGACGGCCAAGTTGGTTCACCAACACAATGCAACATTCATCTATTGATACTTTGCTATTTAAATGGTTTTACACATTTATAATATGAGTTACGGTAAATAGGGGCTTTTGTCAGCGAGTTTTTATCTGCACCGAACTTATTGTATGAAAATAATGCATTAATTCTATTTCAATATTTGGACGATAACTTTCGAGGATGCTTAAACAAGTTAAATTAGGATCACATGTGTTAAGTGTTTAGGGAATGAATGTAGATTAAAATTTATACAAAAGATTGGATTGAAGTGAACTGCGTTTATTTGCTAAATTTAATAAATTCAACATGTTCAACTTGTCTTTGACTGATTTCTGTAGTTTCGTTTAATACTAGAGATATCCTAAATAAATGTTGAATTTAAGGATACCAAGAGCACGATAGCGAATCATGCAATTTCTCGCATTTGACCCCTTTCATAAAAGACCACTCGAATGCCTTTATTTACAATCTTAATTAATTTACCGCACCATCTAATTCCAGACCATTCATTCACACAAAAGAACAATGACTTGAGAGCAACGAACGTAATTATTCTGCGTGCCACAGGGTACAGTTATAGGCTGCCAACACTTCTGTAATAACAACAGTATCTAATTACAAACTGTTACGATGAGGCTATTAACAACACCGTTTTCTGATTATTTTACAAATAAACGTCTAAACAATAGAAATATTTGAGGAAAGGTAATTAATTCTCGTTAATAAATCCAGCTGCGGGCCACACCTTTTGATATTAATAACTTAGGATTGGCTTCGTCTGCTTTGGTCCTTAATGGCGGTGTGGGTTTGTATGGGTCATTGAACGGTCCCCGCCCTCAACCAGTTGCCCGCCCAAATAACGCCCGGTGCTTGTTAGACGAAATCATTGAAAAAACTTAATGTTTTTCCCTTCTGCGAATTAGACGAGATGTTAAAAAAAAGCGCAAGCAGATGACAATTTAACGATATAAGAAAATGTGGCTGCAATATAAACAGGGAAAAAATATGATTATTGATTACTATTTATGACAAAAAGTAAAAGGGCTTTTAAATATCCTTGACTACACAATGTAAACAAATCTTACTTTCAATGTTGTCATTGACTTTGAAATTAGATACCTATATTAAATAGTGTAAATCCATAAAATACCGTCTACATAAAGGACGTTTTAAATATGATTCTAATACCTAAAACTATTTATTCGTAACCTATTGTGCATAAGACAACTGTAAGCACCTGCAAAATTTTACTGATCGCGAAATTTACCTGATTCAATTAATTATATCGAAATATTTACATTTCAAAACAAAAGCTTTCTTGAAAACTTTTAATAAAGAAACATTTTTGAAGCGTCAATATTTCGAATCAAGTCAGTTTATTCTACACATGCGTAATGCGAGCGTTCTTCTGCTTTGCATCTTCCCTTATTCTAAGGAACATCCTCGTAGAAGACGACACTAGGAATGCCAAAATAAAACCTTCACAACAGTCTTGCTAACTCAATCAATCAACTGTTCAACTCAACTGAGGCGCTATTAAAAACACAGACGAACTCAAAATCACCGCCAAAACATGACTCTGCACATCACACCTGCTCAAGTTCCGCCTTTGAAATTAATTCCAACAAATTGGCATTCCTTCCTAGTTTATTCCGTGAACTAAATGCCCAGCGTCCGCCCTGTCGGCCCTCGCCCCGCCCAGTGCGAGCTTAAACGCGTCTGTGGAATAGGCGGTGCTTCTATTAAAGACTTGACATGTAAATTGTTTGGTCAAACGCCTTTGTGATTTGGAGTGCCGAATATTTCTGAGAAGTCTTGAATTGGTAGGTTTTTGTCAACAACGGCGGCGTTTAAAAGTGGGTTTAAACGAAACACATGGTAGTGAAATGCCCGCTGTAGGTTTTCCGGCTTTTTCAGACTTTCAACACAACTTTATATATAGACTGGCAACGCATCTGCATCTAGTGTTGCGAGTGTCCAGAATGGTTTAAGAATAAGAGGGAATAAGAGAACTTTATTAGCTGATACGGAAACACAAACAGAATATTACAAATGGATACTTATTCTAACCAGCCAAATGGTTGCCACTCAGCTATGTGTCACGATAAGATCCAGGATAATGTCGTGACGCTGATTTTCAGTGACGCCAATTACAGAGGTGGCTGTCACCAGGCACTCATCTCAGTACATACTGGTTTACAAAATCACCACTTCCAATACCCATACCTAATACAAGAATTATGTTTACATTTTTTTTTGGTTTGCCTTTCCTTCAACGGTAAGGAACTGGGTTCAAGCTTGTACTTGTTATCTGTAATCTTTTTAAACACTACTCCTAATGGCCTTTATCAATATCTGTAGCCGATTTGTTCTTGCCTGAATTACCCGTCACTCTATATATACTGTCTTGATAAGTGCAATGGCGTTAATATTCAATCAGCACCTGCATTGGGAGTGTATGAAAAGCGATATTAAAATGGTAAGAGCTAAGTCCCTTCCAATATTAAAATGGTAAGGCTAAGAGCGTGTCGGGCCACGCAATAGTCTAAGTTAACGTGATAAACATTAACTTTGTGTAAATTTGAAAAGCTTCCTTGTTATGTAAAAAAATGTTCATCGTCACCTGTGGGTTACCATGACGTCTTAATGCGATTCAATGTCGATTCAGTTTAGGTTCACTCGCTGTCAGATCCATAGGTACTAAAAATGACAGCTAAAACCTGAACCGAGTTGGAATTGCATTAAGACTTCATGGTAAGGCCCCTGGCTTCGTTATGGATTTATGGCCTTAACTTTATGAATTTCCGGGAATAGTAAGAATCGCATTAGCATATTTTTTTTATTTTTTTTATGTGAAATGGAAGGCAAACGAGCAAGTGGGTAACCTGATGGTAAGCGATCACCACTGACCATAGACACCTGCAACCCCGGAGGGATTGCAGATGCGTTGCCAACCTAGAGGACTTAGATGAAATGCTATTTGTGCCCGTAATTTCTCCGGCTGTCTTACTCACCACTCCGGAACACAGCAGTGCAAGCACTGCTGCTTAGCGGCAGGATTAGCGAGTAAGATGCTGGTAGCGACCTAGCAGTTTCAATATACTTTCAAATTAAGAGTCCTAAGTCAACGCTAGCTAGCAGTTTTTTGAGTGTCCATGTGGTATTGTATTATGGCTTAAGAAGCAGCTTGGTTTAGTATAATGTCGAACAGACATCTGCAAGGAATCCTTAAAAAAATATACGTTGAAGTATACTCTATTTGCTGACTAAGCTAGAAAGCCCCATTGTCCAGAACAGCATGACGTATTTTCCCAACACTGGTCAATCCAAGCACCGTTACAAAACAAATGATTGACACGTCTCAGACGTCGTACTTCGATTGTTTTTTGCAGATCTCAATTTTCTTTTATTTGAGAATCTTATCGCGCTCGATCTTCGCATTGAAAGGGCCGAGATGCTATCAGCGCAAACTTAAGGCCCAGAAGAGCCCAAAAGGGCCTTTTAATCCCAAAGGGCCCAAACAATGCGCCCGTGATCACGACACGTGGACCGCTATTCAGACGAAACAAATTGGGCATTCTGATAGAGCCTTTTTGGTGAATATTTTATTTTTTTGTGGCCTGCTTTTTAGAGTATTGATTTAAGTTTTATAAAAACTACCTACCTATTACCTACTTACCTATTTATAGGTAGTTTAGAAATCTTTAGAATACTCGTAGCCGTTCATAGAATTGCTTAAACTCTGTGTTTAATGAGCCGCGTCTATTTTATTACAAAGTGTTGAGTAAAACACTGAAGGTAGTATTAAAATAGTTTTTTATAAAATAATTAATTCTATGATACTCTTAAATCGACGTCATTTCGAACATGTTGCTTTTGTGGTGTTTACGAGCATGAATTTATGAGTGAAGTAAATAATAAAATAAGCAAAGAATTCGGACATTATCAAAACCATAATTTCTTTGGCGCTGTCAGTTATTGTAATTTTACGGCGTATACAATATTGTGATTACAATGTTGCAAAATTTAAAGGTAAAATTATTGACCTCATAAAATTACTGCTTCGAATGTATTGAACACAAGCTGTTCTCCACGACTCCGTCTGCGTTGAATTCCCTTATCGCTATATCTCGGCATATTCGCAATTTTCCGGGATAAAATCCATCCTATGCCAATCCACAGAACTAAAACTATCTCTATACTAAATTCCAACTAAATCTATTCAGCGGTTTAGTGCGAAAAGGTAGCAGAGAAACACACTTTCGCATTTATGATATTAGTATGGATTGAACTTTAATAGTACATGATATTGCTTGCTTGCAGATGTTTCTGCTTGTGACAAAGTAGTTAGCACACATCATGAAGTATCAATAATATAATTTTAAAGTCATTGCAAAGACTTCAAAAGAACATTTATACGAAATCAAAGGTGTCTTTAAACGTTCGGTCGTTCCTTTAATGTGTCTTGAACGCTATTAATATGAATATAATATTTTACAAGAAAATCAATGGAGCGAGGGAATGATTCGAAAAAATGTGAACCGTCATTTCTTGAGTCTATTATTAATGTTATTATGTCCTTTGTGGTGTTTAGTCGCTCGATGTTTCGCTAAATGATTTTAAAATACAAAGGGTGTTTTGAATTAATTTTTTTTATATTATTGACCATAATTTTAGTACAATTACAATTACTCACACTTAGGGCTTGCACTATCCGGTATCTTTTTATTATCCGGATATTTCGGATACATCAAATCTCAGTATCCGGATATCCGGTTTTTTCGGATAATTTGAATAATTTTCCAAATATTAAAAAAAAACGCTGATCATAATTTAAAAATTATTTACTCAACATAATGTGGAGTCTTTTTAATCAACCCTTACCAAAATTGTTTGGTAAGGACTTAAAAATAATTATTTTGTCACTTTAATGAGTGAGTAATTAAAAAAATATGTACCTATGTTTGTTTACAGTTTTAAATATTAACCAGAATGAGATCCTTATTAGTGTACATACAAATCAAATAATCGACAGCAATAAATGTATGAATCAAAAACAATAAAAATACTTAAGTAGGTACGAGGGGAATGCCAAAAGAAATTAGGTACTCCATGCTCATATGATTGATACTGGCAAGGTGTACACCATCATAAACGCTGGTTATGTAGTTATAAATTTAAAAATGGAAGACTCGGTAAGCCTACGTAACTTTTTTTTATTTTTTTCTTGTTGAATCTAGTAGAGCTTGAGCGAGAACTGGGTGTTGAATCAGCAGCATTGCAAACTATAATTCACGAACAACTGTTCCTCCATAAGCGTTGTTCAAGATGGGTGCCACACAAACTCAACGATTTGCAGAAAGAACGTCGCGTGGATTGGAGCAAATTTTTGATAAATAAATTCGACGCTGATGAAATTAAAAACATTTATGATATACTGACAGGTGACGAAACATGGTTGTATAACTATGATTCTGAAACAAAGCGACAGACTGAGTATGGTGCTTTGAAGACGTACCGACTCCAATAACATGTCACCGAACACGAAGCACACAGAAACAAATGGCTGCGTCATTTTTCTGCAAGACGGGACATGTTGTTACTGTTCTGCTGGAGGATCAAAAAACAACTAATTCGGAATGGTATGTTACTGTTTGTGCCCCAAAAGTATTGTCAGCTTGGTGTGACAAGCGGCCAAAGTCCAGAACAGCATCTGCTCTGGCATCACAACGCCGCCCCGCACACGTCTGCGAGAACGCTTGACTTTTTCGGTTCAAAAAACGTCACTATTCTGCCTCACCCGCCGTATTCCCCTGACCTAGCACCTTGTGATTTTTACCTCTTTCCGAAAATCAAAGAAACATTAAAAGGATAGCGATTCGAAAGCAAAGAAGATGCCCTGGCTGCTTATCAGATTGAAATTGCGATGGTGTCCAAAGAAGAGTTTAATCATTTTTAAAGTGGTTTAAGCGGAGGGAGAGGTGTATAAATGTTCAAGGTGAATACTTCGAAAAAATGGATAGTCATAAGAAAGAATACAGTTTATAATTTTTGAGTATCAAATTCTTTTGGTATGACCGTCGTACTTAAAAGCTATTATAAACCTTGTTCTTCACAGTTGGGTGGATTTTTGACGTTGTTATTTGTGTGCCATACTTTAAAGTATTTAAAATTACTTTCATATTTCATACAATTAAAGTGAAAATAAATATTTTTACGTTTGTTGTCAGAGAATTGATATTTGAGTGAAATTTAGACGAGTCAATGATTAAATGTAAGGAAAATCTCATAACTGGGTGGATTTTTGACGTTGTTGAAATCTCAATTCTCTGACAACAAACATAAATATATTTATTTTCACTTTAATTGTATGAAATATGAAAGCAATTTTTGTATGTAAACCCACCTTATACAGATAAATGTTTGCTCCACACCACACGTGTGCATTAATATCTGATATTCGAATTATCCAAATTATCCGGATAATGAAGTGCCTCCTATCCGGATTTGAAAAATTCCCGGATATCCGGATAATATGGATATCCGGTTATCCGGATTGCAAGCCCTACTTAAACTTGATAACCAATTAAAATATTTCTTAACTAAATCAATTTTAATTTTAATTTTAATTATAATAAGTTTGAGGGTCCTAGAACGACATTCGGATTTTGGGTCGATTCGATGTCTAACCCATGAGAGTGAGTGAGATAGCAAGTCTTTTTAAAAACTATCGTACTGTTAGTACTTTGATGTTTGAGGCTACATTTAGGGCCTACTTCACCACTCTCAGTTAATACCGATATTTTAAGTGTCGTTTATCTATGATGTCGTCTCCGTCTGTTTCGTAGTAAAAAACAGAGAGAGAATCATAGATAACTGACACTTAAGATATTAGGACTAACATTGCGCCTGACTGTGTGTTGTGGAAAATTCTAGGTTGTTGTTAATGATAATTGTTAGAGTCTGCATTTTAACGAAACGTTTGGGCATTATAAGGGATTGGAATGTGGGTAGCTGTAACAGTATGCTCGCCTGGCCGCTATCGGCGCAGACTAAATCGCTTATTCGAGTATATACACTAGTGATGGCGGCGTAATAATGATTAAGGAGCAGTAAGGTCCAGATGCCCACATTACGCAAGACATAGTTATATTTCACTTGAGTTCGATGATTGTCTTTTACCTGCTGTATACTTTACTCTACGGGGCTGACATCGTCAGTGTCTGACAAAAGCCCTTTTAATTAAACAAAGATATAAAAAAAAATACACATTTTAGATTATTTAGAGTTATATTTGAGTGTGTCGTCACTTATCATGCACGAATTTGGTGTAATAATGAATAGTAGAAATGCTCCCGGATCATCCTGTATAGTCCAGTCATTGTTGTCACAGTCAACTGCAAATCAATAGCGAACAAAGGACTATTAAATGGCCCTTTAGCGTTTAATGTCGAGACAAATTCATTTTAAAAGCCAATTCTGAAAACGTGTTAGCGAAGCCATGCGATAAATATCACTCGCATTGTTGTTTATTATTGTTATGTTAGCACGTGTAGCTGATAATGGTGTATTATCAGTTACATTGTTAAATGAACGTATGTTTACCTAATTACTTTGTAAGTGACTATGATTTGGATTATCAAGTCAGACGAACCGTGCCCGGTCAATTAGAGTGATGAATGATGAAAGATGAAGACGGGTCAATGAAATAAAATGAAAGTCAAAGTCAAAAGTTTATTCTGCAAATAGGCCGCCAAGGGCTCTTTTACATGTCTTTTTTTAAACTACTAGCGCATTCGGAAAGACCATCATTGCCAAGAAGAATGCGCCGCAAGAAACTTGGCAGAAAGTTTTTTTTTTCAGAATAAAATAGATTTACAACAATACTTAAATTCTACTTAACTTACTTATAATACAACTAGCTGTTGCCAGCGACTTCGTCTGCACAGAATTCGTTTATCGCTATCCCGCGAGAACTACGCAATTTTCCGGGATAAAAAGTAGCCTATGTGCTATTTCAGACTTTTCTCTATCTATGTGCCGAATTTCATCCAGATCCGTTGGGCCGTTCTGGCGTGATTGAGTAACAAACAAACATCCATCCATCCATCCATCTATCCATCCATCCATACTTTCGCATTTATAATATTAGTTAGATTAATACATTTTATAGAAGGGACGTATAAGGTCGCCAAGTTAAGTTCGTACCTTAAATTATATTAGTCTATAGTAGAGATTGATTTGATGAGTGATTTTGTGATTAATAAACATCTTATCCTCAAAAAGATACAAAGAGGTTGTAGTAAAACTAGCCGTTGCCCGAGTCTCCGTCTGCGCATAATTCGTTTGTAGCCATCCTGCGTGAACTGCTCGAGTTTCCGGGATAAAAACTTTCCTACGTCATTTCCCAGGACTAAAACTAAGTACGTCCATGCCAAATAATAAATTCCAAATAAATCGGTTCAGCGGTTAAACGTGAAAGCGTACAGACAAAGAGAGTTACTTTCGCATTTATTTATAACTAGCTTTTGCCCGCGACTTCGTCCGCGTAGACTTCATTTATTGACAAAAGCCACATATTGCTATGCATATTTAAACAGGCACTTACACCTCTATTCTGACATTTAATTGGTAATTTTTTTTTCTATTAAGCGATATTAAATCCCGTGGGAATTTTGAAAATCTCTCCTTAGTGCACCTCAATGGTACTGAAGCAATATTTATAAACGTTGCGACTCTAGGCACCTGCGATTTTCGACATGTTCATCGTTATCCTGCGGGAACTATGCAATTTTCCGGGATAAAAAGTAGCCTATAACCTGGCCGGTGATTTCCTCAACAGATTAGTAAAGTTTCCAACAAAATCCTTTCAGCCGTTTCTACGTGATGCGCGCACAAATATACAGACAAGCAGATGAACAAAGAAACAGACAAAAATTCTAAAAACTATTGGAACGTGTTCTGTTATCGATTCTAAGTATCCCCAGCCTATTTTTTTAAAAATATCTTCCATGTAAGTACAGACTTTCGACCCTCTTCAGCTTTATTATATGTATAGATAGATATGTATTGTAAGGTGTAGCAATCAATAGCTCTTGCCCTTAGGGCCCTTACAACATATTAGTATGGAAATGTTTGTCTTTTTATGTCTTTCAAAGATAAATGATAACGTGACTGATATAACCATAAAGTTCATCATCACCACCATCATCACATCAGCTCGTCATATCCGCTGCTGGACACGGGAGTTCTCCAAGGATCTCTTTGACGACTGTATCTGTGCTATCCGAAGGCAATGGCGTCCCGCGATCTTTATATCGTCCGTCCATCCATCTTGCGGGAGGAATACCAGCTTTTCGACGTCAATTTACATTTGTTTATACCTGTATGTCTTCTGAACGTCCTTGTATCTGCAAAAACATCATATACGCTTATCGCTCTGGAGCTCAGAAATGAAAATGCAGCTGTACCGACAGTTTCCGGTGATTTATTCGAAGATATGATAATCGAAGTGACATAATTACTCAACTATAAAATAGAACTCACCTTTATAGATTATTCAAAAGGTTTGCAATTGCCTACAAAATGAGTAAAAGTTTAATCTGACATTTACTAATACACCACTATGATAATACTCGTAAATTATTAACTTAATTGTGCATTACTGTCGTTGCCTTTAATAAGGCTCATTGCCATTTAGAGACGTCTTAAAATGCTTTAAATCCATATCAAATATAATAGACGTTGCTTGGTGAATCATAAGGTCTTTATTATAACGGTAGGGAACTGGGTTCAAGCTTGTACTTGTTATCTATAATCTTTTTAAACACTTCTCCTAATGGCCTTTATCAATATCTCTAGCCGATTTGTTCTTGCCTGAATTACCCGTCACTCTATACTGTCTTGATAAGTGCAATGGCGTTAATATTCAATCAGCACCTGCATTGGGAATGTATGAAAAGCGATATTAAAATGGTAAGGCTAAGCGCCGTCGGACCACGCAATAGTCTAGGTTCTAGATTAACGTGATAAACATTAGGTAGTGTAAATTTTAGTGTAAACAGTTTTTGAATACTAAGGGTCAAATCAAATATTCTTTGTACGGCCTCTGTCATACTCCAAATAATAAGGTGAGGGATATTAGCTGCATACCCATTGATGTTTCCAAATTAATCCCGTTAACATTTGCTTACAAGCTGAGATAACATTTCTTGACATCATTTCATGTCAAAACCGTCTTTCCGCCTAATATCTTTTGCTGGTCCCTTTAATTATTGTCACGCATGCGCGCTCGGATGATTCTTCGCAAACTCATAGAAATTTCATTCGCTCAATGCGCTAAACTGAATGGGACCGAACGTAAGAATGAGATCGCCTTTTCGAGGCAATCGCTGACAAAAGACGACGGATAAAGCATCATATTTATTCCATAATAAATGACAATTATCGTAAATTGATTTTCGGGTCCACAATACACGCTGCAGCTAACCAAACATCGACCAGAAAGGATCGCCCGATGTCATTGTCGAAAGAATCTTTTTCTATAACGAATTCGAAGACTTATAAAGGTTTGTATTTATTGTTAGGTAAGGCAACAAATATTATGTAGGTATTATAATTGTGTTTTGCTAGTAAATATATTCATGGTTGGTTAAAATAAACAAGCTAGAGTGGATATATAAAAAAGTTACTGAATGAGAAAGTCGTTGACTTATGGACTTAAACAAATAGGTGAATTATTAATACTTAAGTTCGCCTTTGTGCATTTGTGTTTTCCTGTATTCATCTTTTTCATGTGTTTTATATACAATAAAGTTTTACATACATACATACATACTTGATACGTTGGCGAATCATGTTATAGGAAACTAGCAACCCATCACTATTTTGATCCCCCTTTCCACGTATACACTCACAATCATGCTAAAAGTGGCCTTTAGGTCTTGTTACCTTAGGCTCTGTCTACCCCAAGGGATACAGACTTTTTTTTTTTATGTGAATAGGAAGGCAAACGAGCAAGTGGGTCACCTGATGGTAAGCGATCACCACTGCCCATAGACACCCGCAACCCCGGAGGGATTGCAAATGCGTTGCCAACCTAGAGGACTTAGATGAAATGCCTCTTGTGCCCGTAATTTCCCCGGCTGTCTTACTCTCCACACCGGAACACAGCAGCGCAAGCACTGCTGCTTAGCGGCAGGATTAGCGAGTAAGATGGTGGTAGCGATCTGGACGGACCTTGCACAAGGCCCTACCACCCGCAAAACGCAAACGTGATTTATGTATGTATGTAATACTCGATCTAGGCATTAACGAGTGAGTGAGTGGTACACAATATGTATAGGAAGTGGGACTCTAACTGTAAGGAATAACACATGACTACGAGGAAATCATTGTTAGAGACTTTTTTCGGAAGACAAGCTGTTACAGATCAATTATAACTGTTTTCTGGTTTTTAAATACTAGGTACATTCAATGCATCCTAGTATTGAGATAGACAGCACTAAAAGCTGTTTTTTTGAGGTCAGGCCAACTCTATAAGGTCAATGAGATGGCATTGATAACCTTCCATAATCATCTTGCTAGGCAAAGCTTTATCCGAATCGGAGAATATTGTTATTATCCTATCTAATTAAAAAGGGGCATTACAGTTAAAACTAGAGCATGATGCGCTTTAACTCTCAGCCAAGTCCCAACTCAAGTGTCAATTCAAATATTTATTATTGAACGGGAAGTGGTCTCCACAAGAAAATTATTGGTAATTTCTTGTATTAATTACCACGTTGCGAATCTACCTATCACAGAAAAGGCAAAAGCAAAGCAAGCGCAGCTGTTCGTCAGTTTTTCACAGTTTCCTGGATGTTCGCAACTTGTTCTACAAGCACAGCGAGTGCCCATCAATTAACCAATGACAGATCAATTGCCCTCAATCTATGTCGTCTCCGAAAACTGTATAAAAGTCCAGGTGTGACTTAATCACTGCATTTGGAGTGGTGTCACGGAGTTTCATAGAACTTATTTGTGGAAGGTCTTTGTTGGTAGCCACCCAGAGAGTGTTTGCGCACGAGTTGAATGCGTAGCCCCAATATTTGCCTTACGAATGAAGGAAACAATGGTGCCGTGGGGACAGTTAGCGTTTTCTTGTGATCCACGGGATTGTGTTAGGGGTAGGTTTCGATGGTACGTTTGGCTGCGTTTATCGGGAGCACGTTGCATTGCTTTGTTGGAATCACTCCGGTGATGGAATGGCAAGGAAAGATCGTAGAAATTTTGATTTTTTCGGAATAGCGATCCATAGCGAATTAAGAATTTATATTCCAAAATTACTAATAACAAAATGCCACAAACAATAAGGTTGGTGACACATATATTTGACATGATGGCAGTATCGATGTATGCCCTCGACTGTACTTACGTAGCTATTTGGTTTTGGACAGCTGGTGGTGTTGTGCGTTAAAAATTTCTTATTTACTATGTCCTAGGTTGTTATTATTTACTTTTATTAGTGTGAATGCACCAAATTACTTATGAAAATTTGTGAAATATTTTCATAAATCGTCGGTTATGGTTAATCACTTCCAGGTAAGTTTGTTTGATCACTCATTATCCAACTAACAGATCTCTGCTGCCTTTTAAACTTTAATATATCACAGTCGTGCCATCGAAACGCCACCCTAACAGTAATTTTGGCAACACTGTTGTCGCTGTTGTTGGCACGTCGCCGCGGGAGGCTCGACCACCTCCGCTCATTGTGTTTATTTATTTACCTTTACCCTATTCTTCTACTAAAACATAATACAAGAGTGTGATTTGCAATTCAAAGTCGACAAAGACGTTGACTTGGCGAGTCTCAATTGTTGATTTAGAATTTATTTGTTAGCCACGCATGACTTCGTACAATGCGTTTGGTAATTTTGCGGGTGCGAAATTCATTACAATTTTTACTTCTCTTGACATGTTAATGTTTGAAATTCTGTGTACAAGGTGCCTGCCATCTTTCATTTTGGCATCTTGTCGACTTAATAGCGCACTCTGAGACGATTAACTGTAAATGGAACACGTTCGTTATAAAGGTTTTCTGACTGACAAAATATCGCTACCGAGAGGACCGATTGACATTTCTGTCACGTTCGGGATTGGCTTTATAACTTAAGCAACCAATCCCTAAAGTGACATATGTCAAACTGACCTCTAAGTACGTATTAATGTCATTTAGCGATATTTTGGCTGTAAAAAAAATGTCATTGTCATTAGTGCGACCGTCGTTTTTGTTATGTGTGTTGTTGCAAAATGAATAAATGTCTCCTTTCTTTCTTTTCTTTTTCCTTGTTACTTATGATCTATTTTTCGACCTGTATTCTAACTTAAGCCTCAAGACCATTTTTCTTCCAGAATATCAGCGTTGTTTGAGTTTTTTTTTACCGAGCCACATTTAGTTGGGTCAGTCAGTCAAATTTTTCTTTAAAAAATTTAAAATGCTAAGTGCCTACTTTCATTCAGAATATTGTGTAAATTTAAGTAACACCAAGCCTCCAAAACGGCTGGTTGTTAAATTTAACGGATGACAAATTCAATGTAACTAATTCATTGTTAAATACTTATCTAGTCCTTCAATACTCTTCAAACTCGAAGCAACTCTCATACAACCATTACTAAAATCTAATCACTTCGATACGCACCGCGACCAACAATTCCACTAAAGTGGTAAAGAAAACACATTAACCTGAGGCTTCATACTGCGATATTATACTCATTCGCCTTACAAACCATCACACCTCTACAGCTCACCAAATACAAAAAGACTTAACCACCAATCACAGCAAATTAAAACGACGCATCTGTTCCATTTAGTGTAGTATGATACGACATTTTGCTCTTGGATCAACGTGAGTCGACGCTCATCTGTTTCTTCGGGGTGCTATTCTCGGTCCTGTGACACTATTGTGAAACTTCTCACTTCGGACGACCCGCAGGGTTGCCTCAAGCATTGTCAGAACACGTGCGGATTCAATAGGCCCTTACAAGATGTTGGATTGACGATTTGTGTTAGCCCTAATTGAATTATGGGGTTTAATGCGGGAGGCTAGTAATCTCGTTACGATCATTAATTAGCGTTTGTTTGCGTATAATACTCTATAGTTTAAAATTGGGGCGTTTTTATACAAATGCGGGTTTTATTGTGTACATTTAAATATTTTAAAATACGCAGCGGATATCGATGCAGTTATTACCTCTATTAATAGACAGAGTGAGCACGGGCAGATAATATGAAAAATCTTCGCTGACTATAGTCGATGACGTAAGAGTTTAAATCAGAAATCAGAAATTTTTATTTACTGGAATACATATAAAGAGGTGTTACTGTTACAGTCTTCTTGTCCAGTGTATTCAGCCTGCTAAAGGTTGAATGAAAAAATGAAAAAATTGCACTAAAATATTAATAACAATATTAGTAGGAAATACTAATATTAATAGGTAATCAGATAGAGTTATGAAAACCTATTCCTAAAATTGGTTTTTGAATCAGTCATTGCTTCCCCTATGGGAAAGGGGCGTGACTATGTATGTGTAACGTAAAAAAATATAGATAAAACTAATTTGCATAAAATTATTTTCTCTTCCTGTCTAACCTAATCTAGGTAAGTTTACTAAAATCCGCGAGCGCGTTGAACTCTGCGTGTGCGCCACGAGTGCATCAGAGCAATATTTCCTTAGTGTCACCGCATATTTCTCCGGGTATTATCTTTATGAAATGGCGATAAATTACGACAACCTTATTTATTGTTCAGGTGTACCTAAGGATCGTGTTGGCGATAATCACAAATTTACGGTACACTCGATAGTTGAAGCAAAGACAGCAACGACTGAGGTATTTTGAAATTTAAATGAAAATGTCGTCTTGACCGTAAAAGCTAGCCATTCACTCTTAAGGTTTATGTTAAATTATCTATGTAAAGTTATCTTTAAAAACATATATGTTTTTCTATAATGGGTTTGTACTATTTATGAATACTGGTAAAGAGAAGGCATAATTGGAAACCATTGACATCTCATAAACTGGCAAAAGATATTAGTATTGCACAATACACGCCTCACAGATGTTTATGTCGTACTTACAAGTATTAACCAGCTGATTTTTCAAAATATGCAGCAGTTAATCTCGCAAGATTATTTAAACGATATTACTAGCAGCGATAAAGGAATATATTTATGCTTTTCATATAATATACATAAAAGTTAAAGATGAGCGTCTCTAATCCCGACAATTTAAAATTAACTTACTTATATAAAGAAAAATAATCTACTTCGATAACCCCTTATTAATGTATAGTAATGTTGACCACTTTTATCTATCTACTGTAATACAATTAAAATGCATTACACATTTGAGGCATAATTCCATTCACCAAAGGATTTACGCATGACCGGCTTTATGAATGAACGGCGGTGAGCAATCGATTACCCAACGGTCACTCACGAGTGAATGGAAACTCTAAGGCTTCCCGCAAACCCGTGAAATGTGTGATTCACTTACCGTGAAAAGCATTTCCTTATGAACTTCTTTTATACTGTACTTATCTTTTAAGTGATTTGACGCGCCTGACGCAAGTTTTATTATATGGCGTTAACTGACAGTCACTAGTGTCACTTTAAAGGTTCATGAATGGGTAATTCAAAAATGTCTTTTCTGTCGTAATCGCGGTTATGGTTTCTGGACAAAGTAAAAAGTGTTCTATAGATGTATATACACGATAGGTGGTTATAATGTTCTCCGTAATCGTATTGTTGCCCAAACTTTGAGGATTCTTATTCTTAAGATGGCCTGCGTGACATGCGTTTTCAATGAGTTCTAGAGCTCTATTTTTTACACTCGAAAGTGCCACTCGAAACTGGAAATATGTGTGTACAAAACTACAGATTAAATTGAATTTTGACTAGTAGACTTCATTAATAAGAGCTGAAAATGTTGTCTAACCTATTAATCTTTTGAATTCAGCATAATTTTTCATCACTATCGAGGTATTTCACATAATACATTATAATTATGTGCTTTCAAAAATTAGGCCTTAGGGTTGTAAGGTAAATCAACATCCTGTCATACCTAATGTATCCATGGGGCGGGGTGATCCCTTTTTAGAAGTGACCCACTGACTTTATCAATTCCTAAATTTAAAATAAACGAAAAAAGGAATTTTAAATAAAAAAATGCCCTTTGCCGCCATTTTGCTGCCATAGAACGAATGCCAACAAGCCCCCGCACTTGTTTACAAAGATAACAAGCAAAGCTTCAGAACTCGAACCAAAACAAATATGTGCTCAGCTCTCAAGGACGCTGCAATCTTTTTGAGATTAGAGTAGGGTTGCTGAAAGCGGAATTTGAAGGGTTGCTTTTAAAGAAATTAATATGCTTTATTTTCAAAACAGATCGGCACTAAAAAAGTAATTTTTTCGTTCTTATTTTTTCGAAAAAAAAAAACTTGCAAATTAACCAGTACTTAAGTGTAACGTAGAGGTAAAATAGGTGCAATTGAATCCCTACAATCTCTTTGCAACTTACTGTACGATCACACTGATGGTATCTAAAACTGACAGTTAATCTGATATTTTAGCGTTTGCATATTAGGAATATCTTTTGAAACACGAAAATGTAGAGCAGTCAATAGTAGATTGATAAACTAGGGTTGAAATATACCCATTTCACCTGAGATATTTCTGGCGCACGAACGAAGTGAGGGCGCTAATAGTTCGAGGGTGAAATGAGTAATTTCATCCGAGTTGAACACTCTACTTTTCATTTCGAATATGAGGAAATTAAAATTTCACTAACGTCGCATGGTCGCATTTAATATTTGTTACGTTTGTCATTCTCTTCCCGTTCTTTTTTCTATTGCGCGATTTGCGCGCATTGCGCATTTCTTCTGCGCACCAATGGCGGCCGGCTAGTTTTTTTTTAAACTTGCAGACACGGAGGTAGCTATCAATTAATTGTTGACTTAAATATTTCAAGCTAAAAAAAATACCGAACGTAATAATTTCTACTAATTCTCGTTGTATACGCTTGCATAAGCTTATATGTAGCGGGAATGTTATTTTAAGATTATTTTGCCTTTTACAATTAAAAAGGAACTATTAGTATACCTAGATTATTATTTTAAACATAGATTACATGGCTGTATACGTATTTCCATTGCTATGTACCTCATTTGGATTAGCTAGAAAAAAAAATACTTTCAACCCAAGGGTCGCGATGAGTCACTTTCAACCCTATATCCAGATAATCAATGACCTACTTTCAGAGTATGAGAGATGAAAAAATATTTCCCAGTTTAATTTACTTTCAAAGTTTGTAGTTCATGTGCTAACCCTATGAAATCTTGAAAAGGGCTGATTTTAAGCAAACTTAAAATACCTCATCCTAAACTAGGGTAGATAAACTTGAAAAGGGGTGTGTGGATTGTGTAAAAACTTTTAAACGTCGAATTTAAAAATAATTCTGTACTTATAGGGAAGGAACTACAACGGGTCAGATTCTTTAGTTACCGAGTATTAATAATTTAAAATAAAAGTTTCAATGCATACATATAAGGTATGGTAACACACAAAATGGCATGAATTAATACTGTACCAGTTTCATCTTATCTCCATCCAATGTCTTGTTTTGTTATTTATTTTTGCCTATATTCCCTTTAGCACTGTTTAAAGTAATAATAATCATTATTACATTTTATAGAAACTCTAATTATTCATCAAAAAAATGACCAGGAAACGTCCGTGATTTTACGAAAAAAACTAAAATTATTGAGAGTATAATAAGCCCCTATACGCCTGGACCCATGCTGCGATGGGTCCGAATTCAATCAATAGAAATTTATTACCCAGATTCGCGAAGGTTTTTATACGTCAATTGTGAGGCGGACTACCTTTACCTTTTTTCTTTTTCTTTTTAATAAAACGGCGCGAGCCGCCGGGCATTATGCGTTAGCGCAGAAATGACAATCGGAGCTACGCCCACTCTTTTTATAAGTTTTGTCCGTCTTCAAAAGTTTTTAAAGATTATAGAATAAGGTAATGTTCGGTTACAGCCTGCTCAACATTGGAGGGTATTTTTTTATGTTATTAACATAAGTTCTGTATTTGGATTAAATCAAAATAAATAGTAAGTAAAATTACTTATCATTCTAGGTGATTTCAAATGAACGTACCTACATGACTTTTGCATAAATCAGCACGGCGTATAACCCAAAAATATCTGAAACTGGCTTCCCTTACCCCACTAAAAGTACTTTTATAAAACAAATCGAAACTTCTGAATTTATACTCGAAAAATATGAATAAAAAATCAGCTATTCCGAAACTATGACATCGCCATCGTTATCAGCGATAAACAAGTTCGAATACCTCTAGTGGCCATCCAAACACGTGTTCAGACTGTATTGTTGTATCACTATACAACTACTTACGTCTTACGTACCAAACGTACGCTAAGGCAGTTTGAACAATATCGCTCTACATTTTGAGTTCAATTCCAGTTGAAGAACGAAGGATGATTGGTTGGAATGCCATTAGAGATTGCGAAAAAGATACGAGGTATTGTGAACTTTAGTTGGGCCTGACTAAGTTTGATTTTCTTCGCGTTTTGAGGGGTGAATTATGTAGCAGTATCTAATAGCCGTAAAAGTGAAGAATATCACTTGATTTTTAAGGGGCACTTAAAGGCTCCTCTTAGTTGTCTCGCAGCGAATGATTGTGTTACGGCGATCCATCAAATCGAAGACATTTCGAAGGTTTCTATTGAGGCTTTTTGCCGCTCCGTCATTTCCTGTGTCCCGAGGCTAGGATTTCGGCCAAAGATTTGCGAACACAATTAAAGTTTTAGAGTTTTTTTTTAATTTTCCTTTTTTCGTTTCGGTCAGTATTATGTTACCGGTAACCTTTGGTTAAAAATGTGGATTTTTTTAGCGTCGATCGGTTGAAAAGTATCTATGGTCGGATTTTTACCGAATCTTTATTTTTTTATTTGCGTAACTATTGAGTGGCCGAATCTTTTTTACAATCGGCCATGTGCGTTCGAAATTGAGGTAGTTTTTTCAAAGATTTATGTCAGTAAAAGTAAAAACTTAGCCTAATTCTCTCGGGACCGTAGAAACTAAAAAATCCCCGCTTTTTGTCGTCACCTAAAAATTCGCAGTTTCCGGTGAACAAGGAATGCGGTAATTTGAGACCGCGCCGAATTGCCACAGTTACACACGTGCAGATAAAGTATATTTTTTCACTTGTTACCATATTTAAAGAAAACAGTCCGCATCGGTAGCTTTTTGGGATCCTTATAACTATTAATATTTAAATACTACTTTTATTTGGACTATCTCAAAAACTGTTTATTCATTTGACGCAATGATTCGCAACAATTTAGACTATTTGTATGAAAGTTGACAGCAACCAAAGTTGCATTTATTACCTTGATGGAACCTTAAGGATATGTAGAAGATATTATCTCCTCACTCATAAAACTATTCTGCATATTTAATTTCATTGCTATTTTTCTACACTACTGGAACAGTAGTCTTGGCTATCGGTCTAGGTACTGAAGGTTCATGACGACTCGAAATTTGTGACGTGGTTTCCCCTTGCCTTTTACACACCAAGAAAAATAAAAACTGGCTAGTTTCATACGTAACAATAAACATAAAAAAACCTCAATCCTCTACAGAACCCTGTCTTAAATTTCTACTTGGCATAAGCAAACTTTTTTACGCAACTCAGGGGTTGTCACGTGTTAGTGATTTGCGCCGGAGTCTAATGGGTGCGTGTTTTGGCGCTTCCTCCCTGACGCGTCAAATGTGGTGCGAAGCGCTTGCGTGAGGTGTGACCACGGTTTGGGGTTTTAGCGAGTATCTATCTGATGGATTTATTTAGTTTAATTTACTTTACAACGAAGAGTTGGTGTTGATGGTACCCGGTGCGTTGGTTGCAATAAAACTTTCACTGCAAAGGTACCTACCTACATCAGCCATCTAAGGGCAAAACATTAAAGTTCTTAAATTCTAATAATTAAATCCAAGTCACTATAGCCGTAAACGACTAGGTGGGATATAGCTATATAACGAAGTCACATAATTTTAAAAAAATCTAGAAAATGTCTACGAATTTATAATGATTAACTGACTCATGATCGCTATTAGGATTTTATAAAGTACTAATAGTATAGCTGAGTATGAGCTTTGAATAAGGATATCAATAAAATACACTACCGTAAAAAATGGTGAAGCTAGAAAGTAGTCATTGTCATCATTATTATACGCGTAGATTGAAATACACAAGGGCTATACCATTTTCATTGCACCATATGAGCCTGTAAGGATGAACTCTTAATTTACATGAATGCATGTTTTACTTAGTCCCGTCTCAGTTATTTCAAGCGGATTACTTCAGAATCAATAACACTTAATATTAAACAATCAATTACGTCCTTATTAGTAACTGTTGTCACCCTACTGCCAATAGGAAACAGCTAAAGTGTTACAACGGCACCTAATTATGGAGTCGAACCCAAAGTAATGGTTTCCTGGCAATTTGCGTCCCGCGACCTCAACAAGTGCACTGCTTTAATGCAACTCCCATGTCACTAAGCAGGCTTTTGTGCAAAAGCCGGCCAAGCGCGAGTCGGATTCGCGTGCCGAGGGCTGTTAAAAATCCAGTGTTAGCAGAGCCCTGCTCCTAAGCAAAATGTAGGCAGTATGAGATCGTTTTATATCGATGACTTGCGTTGTCAGACAGACGTAAAAAATGATTTAGACTTTTTAGTTAGGTACTTGTACTTACTACACTCAGCGGCATATTTAACGGAACACAAAAAAAATGTTAGGTGACTATTTTTTTTTTCTGGTCAAACATTAACCAGGCGTTTTGCTAACTTTTTTATTTTCCGCTGAATATGCCGCTGAGTATATAAGAGCATAATCATAATCATAATCGTTTATTTGTTAACATAGGTAGCTAGGTAGGTAGGTCCGGAGCTTCTTCTTTATTTTGATTCCACTGCAAATTGTAGTGAAGCACCTTTTCTACTGAGTGTACTGTGTTTTGTACCGTGTTCTTAGATTGCGTTGATAGTGTGAAAAGAATCTTAATAGACAGGCACACGAACGGTTGGACAACAAAGTATTTCCATAAGTGTTCCCCTTTACCAAAGTACGGAATCCTAAAAATGGAAAGGAAATCGGTACAGTGCTCCCAATAGTTTCGCTCTCAATTCCTCCTCATCACATACACGTAAGGTTTTATGTTTGGAGCGGGGTACTTAAGGGTTGTGGTCAGCAAAAACGCCGTTAAAATTAACACTTGAGGGCTTTGAGGGCGATATTGTTGCAAAAAGTGCCCGTTGATTGTTTACCAGTTTCCTGTTTTGCTGCAAATCAAGGTGTTCGGGTAATATCGTAACGAAATTTCGAGTCGGATACTGACTGGCGATAAAAAGGTGCCAAAAAAGATTTTAAAGATACTTGAAAGGTAATTTTGTTGGAACTGTCGGCCGATTGAACTTAGGAGACATGCCATCTCTTGGTGAGCCCGTCTGGTAGCTCTCTTTCTCTCCGGTAATCTGTAAAAGCCATCAGAGGCTACAGCCTTAAATTAAAAATAAATACCAAGGTACTTTTAAACAGTAGTGCAAGTGGGTCCTGTACCTTTCCAGGACGAATATAAATACTTCATTTCGCAGAGTTAACTTTTATAAAAGATTTTTTAAGTGTCGCATATCTTACCCACTAAAATTATTTGAGATCAAAAAAATCGGACAGTAGACGCACTTAACAGCAAATAACTTTGAGGTCCAACGAGCTTAAAAGATGTGCAGCAAAATAAGGTAGGGTGGTTTTAAATGAAGTTATTTTAACCTATCTTAATTCCGCACCCGTGCTTTTGCTTGTACTTTGAATAACTTACACAACGCTTCGCACTTCAGCGATTTTTATAAATCCTCGAAAGAAGTTGTTAAACCCACCAGCTTTATATGTTCTCTTGTTGATAAAATATCGATGCGTGAACTCTTTATCATAAAAGGCGACCAAATTTATTTGCGGCTGGGAAACAGCTTGAAATAAACTGAAACCTTTAGTAACACAAATAAGGCTTAGATTATTAATATGTGAATTTCTGACTGCATGAAACTGATCTTACACTTTACCACAGATTTAGTAGATAAATTAAGGTTTGAAATGCCATGTCGTCGAGATACACACCCTTATGCAGTTCTATTTAGGATTGAGTTTATTCATAATTCTGTTCCACAACAGTACAATAAGTTGTTTTAGTAGTTTACTAACAAAGTAATCCGAATTTCACGAGAGACTTGTTTGTTCTCGGGTTTTTGGACAAAGGATGGAGCTGTGAATTTTAACAAGGCAAGTGGCAAGTCGTGTTAGCCTACAGTTTTGTGAGCATGGGGACTTGTTTTGATTAAAACAGTTGTCAAATGGAATATGCCTGAGGCTTTAATGGTCTAAAGCAGTAGTTGAACGGAATATTTAGCAGGTAGGGTATTACTATGTCTGAACACAGTGTAGATGTTTTTCAGGATTTTTTCAAGTGTGGTTGACCACTTTTTCCATATCTACATGGGGTCGATGTTCAAAGTGTATGGAGTCAAATGGTGATTTATTTTTTAATCCAAAATAATGAAAAATCTTAACAGGAAAGTTGGATCAAACAAAACAGCTAAAATGTTTCCGAATAAATCCAAGACTCTTGTACTCATACTCATACTCATACTCATACTCATACTCATTTATTCGTAATAATTATTGTTATTTATTCGTAATAAACATTTTTATCATACCCTAACCCAACCCTACCTACCCCTAACTCCACCTACCTAGTACCTAACTCTATACTGAGGTGCTACTAATAACAGCATCACATTTCATATTAATTTCATACTAGCTGTTGCCCGCGACTCCGTCTGCGATAAAATCGCTTATCATTATTCCGCGATAACTATGCGATATTCCGGGATAAACACTATACTAATCCTTAGCTTTCCTGGGACTGTGACTATCACTGTACTAAATTTTAATAAAATCGGTTAAGCCGTTTTCCATGAATGAGAAACAAACATTAAAACATCCATCCTCACAAACTTTCGCATTTATAATATTACTAGGATAGTGAGATTGTTATGGAAGTGTAAAACTCATAGCGCCTTTCTTAGTATATTAAATCAAAGCTGCAATATGTGTGGTGGTTTTTCTCTTTGACTACGTATATCTTACTCATAAAATGTTCCGAACTATCATTGCAAATTGTATGTTGTGTCTGTGTTTGATAAAAGCAAATGTCAAAGTGACAAACGAATGTTAAATTCAGTTAAGCTGGACAAGTGTTTTTGCACAAGGGAGTTAAAGGATTACATATACTATACGTAACATCTCCAATTATCTTAACCCACATACCCTTATAGAACTTTTACAACCCGTCGGTTCATTCAATCACCGACACAAAATTCTTATTAACGACCACACATACATAGTGTTCTAGGCTTGGGTAAAGTATATCGATGTATCAAAATCGATAGATATCGTCGATATTTTTCATCTCGAAATATCAATATTCAATATTTATTTCCGATTATCAAATTTGTATTAAATTCCTCATTTTTAAGAGGTTTTAGTTTTGATTGGTGGTGGTTTAATGATTGTGTTTAATAAGAAATCATGTCAACATTTTTGATTTTATTTTAAGGATAAATAATACTTTTAACCTCTAGCTTGATGACTCGTATTTCGTATTTCACAAATCCCGGAACAAATTAAACATCTAAATGTAATACCGTAAAATTTTCATTAAGTACCGTAGAGTTCCGTAACTTCGCCTGGGTTTTGACACTTTTTTGTAGATTCCTCTCAGATTTACACGTATTTTTGCTTGTTAAGATCAAAAAACTAATTAACCTATCTAGGGCCATAGATTACAGTAGCATAAGGTCTAAATTTCGCTAAGGGATGGCTACAATTGGACTCCAAAGGTGGTAGGCGAAGTATAGGCAAAATGCCCTGTCTTCGCCTACATATGGTTGGGGCGTCAATTATAGACGAAATTTGAAATTGCTTCCAGCAATCTTATGCATTTTTAACGTTTATTTCGATTATGAGCCTTAACCATTCCAAAATAGGTCACATTTAAAAGAAAACGATGGTAGGCGAAGACAGGTACCAATCTGAAGCTAGTTTCATACATTTGCTGTATTATCGATAGGGTTGTCAAAAATCACGCTGACTTACTCGACTGCAAAAAAAAAGGGTAATGGTTTAGGACTAATAAAAAATACAAATAAATTAGAAAATTGAGTAGGTATCTATTTTTTCATCACAATCAGATTAGATAAGTCACATTTAATTCTGTATTTCGCTTTATTTTCTGGATTTTTTTGTATTTTTGTTTCAATTCAAAAATATTTTGAAATTGATTCTAACGGGAAAACCGTAAAAATAACTATTAAATTACTGGAAAAATATTTACAAAAGGAATTCTCCAATATTGATTGAGATTTTAAATATATCACACACTTTGATTGACAACCCTAGGGGTAGGCGAAGTATAGCTACAAGAAGGCCGGAAAATGACCTCAATTACATATTAATCGATTGCGACGTAAATATATAGCTTAGTTAAAAAATACTAAAACCATAGGAAAGAGCATTAGTTGTAGATTATAATACAAGAAAATACTTTCCTTTATCTCTTCTTTAGCGCTACTTATAGCAAAGTTCCGCAGAGGTAAAAAAAACACGTGCTGCCACGTCAACGAAAAAACGGCACTGATCGTAAACGGCGTTAAGTTAGCCACAATTAATGCGAGAATATGGTCCAGCATAAAAAACACTTTCTATTAAGCAGTTTTGTGTGGAACCTGGCCTAAAAACTAGGCGGGAATTTCAACTTTTATGAAAATAGGCAACTTTTAAGATAGGTATACTAGGCGAATAGACGGGCTTTTACGGTACCATATAATCTATGTCCTACTGCTACATAAAGGACGGAGGTCGTTAAGAGGTTAAAACGTACTTAAGAAAATAAAACTACCAAATATGAATGTGTTAATTTATTTTTCACTTTCGAATATTTAGAAAATTCGTTTATATATAGATATTTAGATATACCTATCAATTTTTTTACTGTGCATGTCGATAAGTTATTGTTTAAAAATATCGATATGTGTTTTTTGTTGGCCCATCCCTATGGTGTTCACACTCACGCGCCGATAACCCTTGTATGGCACGGAGGTATTGCATTGGCACCGCATTGTCACTTTGAGATTTGCCGCTGGTGCGTTTGTCACTGACGGCTTTAGGTGATGGCGGAGTGCAGATGTTGTGAAAAGATATTGCCGACTGAATTGTTGCACTGAATACTGATCGATGTTAAGCATGTGGTGCCAAGTGTGTTCTGAACGCTTCAAATCAAGGATCAATGGGCATTTACTAGGCAAGCTTGTTCTACCCTAGATTGCATCTATGCTTACCATCAGGCGTGATTGTCAAACGCGTGCCTATGTCGTATAAAAAAGTCAGTAAGAAGCCCAAAAGCGCCGGCCGCCTGTTCCGCCACGCCTGCCTCAATGACATAATCCGTCGGGCTCTTTCCAGCATCAACGTGCCGTCAACTCTAGAGCCAGCTGGACTGGCGCGTGATAATGGTAAGACAGTATGCGGATGGTAACGCTAGGAAGATGATAATAACCTACTTGGTTGCCAAAAATTTTCCATAATTTCCATTCTATATTCTATGGATATGATGCATACATACATAAGTACATAGTAAGTACGTAGTCTTTATACCTTACGGGATAGAGCCATGTATAAATATAGTGTAAATAATTAAGAGTACCTATTTGCGCATGCCATCAGTAAAACGTCTAAATGTCTCTGTTACTTGGATACTAGAAGACGAAGACTGGTACTGGAAGAGAAAAGTATGAGCTACGTTAGAGCTAAGCTAATATAAATTTCAACAGATTTTAGCGCAAAAGATTCTGTTACATCAAAATAGTATTTTATGCAACCGTTAGATAAAGAGGGTCTAATTATGTACAGTTACATACATTACTTTATCTACACATATCATAAGTATAGGTGCTCTAAGATGGGTTCAGAAGTAGTAGGGAAATGACCAGCATTATTACAACCAATTATACTAGGTTCTGCCTACCCCGTAAGGGATAAAGGACGTGATTTATGTAAGTACTTTCTTGTCTGTGGTAGTAGGTAAAATCTGTTTTTACAAAATCGAATATTAACTGTTTCTGCCGCAGATTCTAATATTAGGTTTAATCAAAGGTAAAATAAATCTGGCGCTGCAGCTTATGAACAATGAATTTACTTTTAAAAGGCCAACGCCAAATGTACCGAGCAATAAATAAAATGACAGTGACAAAGTGTCTCAGGTTTTCCTTTTAACATCATGTAAGATGAATGCTGAAAAGAACAGTTTTTCAAGAGATCCGCGAAAAAAATTAGGCAATGTCATCCCATAAAATTCATTACGACATAGCAGCTGTGACGGAAGGTAAGTCAACATCAATGTAACGCATAGCTCGCCGTGAAATCTGTCGCGAAATCTAAAAGGCGTTTCGGATCACTGAATGCAGAACGAGCCTGAATCAAAGGACATGTGTTTGTAATGCTGACACCCGTTCAGCGCGACGAATCGGCGAAGAAAGCCCGTACAAATCCCTAAGAAATAACCGAAAAACCGAAATTTTTCTGCGATTCGTCACACCGCCGCGATTTCACGGCACCCTATTACCGTATCCTGCTAGAGTTTCGTTTAAAACTACCTTTATTACAGAGGTGTCGCACACTTTTGTGCGCGCGATATCATCGGATCGGAACGAATTGCATTTAGAAATGAGACCGATTTATCATTCTTAAACGTTGGCCCGAACTTTACATGATACCCATTAAATGGACATCCCCTGCGCCCATGAAATGTCACGTTTCATGACGGTTTTTTGACACGTACCGACATTGTTTTCTTATGACACCCGGGACCCAAGAAGCTGTGTAGTTGAAGGTAAACCACTAAATGGAATACGCGGAAATATGCATTATTTTACACATGCATATACAAATCACGTCTCTATCTAGAAAGTGCCTAAGGCCACGTTTAGCAAAATTGTGGGCGTGTAAGTGGAAAGTGGAATCAAAATAGTTATGAGTTGCTAGCGGCATCGCCTATAACATGATTCCAATGATTTGCGCCCATAAATAAATATTTTTTTATATATAAAGGTACTAGCTGTTGCTAGCGACTTCGTCTGCAAAGAATTCGTTTATCGCTCTCCCGCGGGAACTACACAATTTTCCGGGATAAAAAGTAGCCTATGTGCTATTCCAGACTTTTCTCTATCTATGTGCCGAATATCATCCAGATCCGTTGGGCCGTTCTGGCGTGTTTGAGTAACAAACAAACATCCATCCATCCATTTATCCGTCCATCCATCCATCCATACTTTCAAATTTATAATATTAGTTAGATAATTTTTTTGCAAGAAAGCGGCAACATCGAAAGAAACGAATAAATACCAAACTTATACCTAACTTAAATTATGTAGCTGTACAATTTAACTATTTTTTTTCTGTTTTGATGGTTATGTGTTGTTCAATAAAGAGTTATTGTATTGTATGTAACACAAACGCACAGCAATCATGACTGATAATCTTATATTTGATCATTTTGCATATTTTCTATTACAGAAGTAACGCTTGGATGCAAAGAGTCGAACGTTCTTGACAAAGGACGAGAAATAAGCACATTTATTTTCTGTTAGTAGCAATTAAGCTATATGTCATTTATACTCGAGGTTATTGGTTTTTGAAATCATACCTGTGTTTATAAAGCCACGCAAAAATAGTGTAAAAATTAAGTTATGGCTTTCATTCATTTTATATAAACAACGTAAAGGTCTCGCCCACTCAGATCTGTAGGCTTATTGTCTAACTCGCTCGCAATCGCCATCGTGTTCATTTTGACAGTTCATGTATGGGCTGACAATTGGCATCGGAATCAGCTAGCTGTCACATTCATACAACAACTGTCAATATGAACATGATGGCGATTGCGAGCGAGTTAGACAATAAGCTTACTGAATGTCATTGGCGAAAAATGACGAGGAGAGCGAGCCGACCCCAAATAGAATGGGATAAGGCTAGGCAAAGAAAAGAGAAGGATCAATTTTATCAACCAGTCACAATTTTGCGCAAGCACAGTCTCGTGATTTTCGAATAGTATTTAGGTAGTAGGGCGTTTAAAAATCGGCCACATGTAAACGCATTTCATATTAACTGTTTGTAAGGAACTTTCTGTTTTATTTCTTTTGATCAGGGTAATCCCTGATTGACGAGTTGCGACAGGGTACTTTTTATGGACATATGAATCAGTGCTACCGGTCCTATAGTAATTGACCAGGATAATAATTCAGACCATGTTACTTATTAATTGTTTAGAAAACAGCCTAGCGGATCATTAATGCAAGCCGCGTCGCCTATGACACGATTAATAAGATTTTCGCCCATCCTCTCGATGGGTTTTTACCATCTGCGCGGGAAGGGAAGCAACTGGTACATTCTGCGGTTTGCGGGTGGTAGGGCCTTGTGCAAGGTCCGTCCGGATCGCTACCACCATCTTACTCGCTAATCCTGCCGCAAAGCACTGCTGTGTTCCGGTGTGGAGAGTAAGACAGCCGAAAAATTACGGGCACAAGAGGTATTTCATCTAAGTCCTCTAGGTTGGCAACGCATCTGCAATCCCTCCGGGGTTGCGGGTGTCTATGGGCAGTGGTGATCGCTTACCATCAGGTGACCCACTTGCTCGTTTTCCTTCCTATTCACATAAATAAATAAAAAATCTATGTTTTTTATGCAAAGGATGTATGGCTGTATGGTATGCATATTACTTACTCTTCCTCGCCAGAACGGCTAACCAGATCTGAATATTTATATAGCAGTTAGTGAAAAATGCTTCATAATAATTATGGTTCATCTCGCCGTGAACCAGTCTATCTCGATTTATGTTATTTAGGAGAGCACATTATACACCCGTTTTTTTAATAGCAGATAGTATCGCTACTGTTCATGGCCGGCGATTAATTATTTTGTAATTACCCGGTTGGAAACTGGTATCGATTATATAAGTCCAGTGTCGACGACTACAAGAAACTCTGGTTTTATACTACGAGCTTACTACAGTGTGGTGTGTGTGTGAGTTGATGAGTTTGGTACACCTACTAGCGTACGAGTATATTATTTTTATTTAAGTTTTTGTAACTACCACGTGAGATGGTGTTTTGTTGTTTAAGAATGTATAAACTTGCTTAAAATTCTTAGAATGCATTTGATGTTTTCAAAAATCAAAGACATGTTAGATCAGGATAAGAGGTTTCTGGGTAATTTCAGTGAAAGATGTTTTATTTATTTATTTATGTTTATTAAGACTGGGAGATCAAACGAAAGTCTTGAGTTCCTTAACAAATTATTCCACGTGGAACTGTTTGCTGCACTCTTGTTGTAGTAAACAGATAACACGGCGTACAAATACAAAAGGACGAACTTAAAACTAGTTATTGTGATAATGATTTATACTAGATAAATTAACCGCGTGCCATTAAATATTAAACCTTATGACCTATAAAATCTTGACATATAACCATACCTACGGAAAAAGCTTTAAGAAAACCTTAATTCTAATAATCGAAAAGAGATTTTTTCAAAACAAAACTAATACTTAAACTAGATTATCACGTCTTTATCCCTTTCGGGGTAAACATAGCCTAGGGCAACAATACCTAAAGGCCACGTTTAGCGTGATTGTGGGCGTATAGGTGGAACTGCGAATCAAAATAGTGATAGGTTGCTAGCCGTATCGACTATAACTTGATTCCTAATACTTTCGCCCATTCCCTCGATGAAGTTTTACGATCTGCGCGGGAAGAGAAGCAGCTGGAACATTCTATGTTTTTTTTTCTCTCCCAGACCAGCATAGAAGAATATAATATAATATACTTAAAACTATTATTTAATACATACAATTCCAAAAGGAAGAAGTTTCTTCAAACGATTGACACATTCGGCCCATTTTAGTTAGTAATAAAATAAGTACCTAACTTATAAAAACACACATGAACAAGTCGAACAGTACTTTACCTAACTAAACTTAAAAACTATTAAAGCTTTGCTCACTGACACGTTACTGTTACCACGAAATAACTAAGAAACTTAACTAAACACTGGATTGATAAATACAATAATAATGTGTTGTATTCAATTCTCACATTACACAATTTAAAATTTAACGTCTATTACCTTCAAATAACTATCCTTACCTAATTAAAGCTTTATGAATTCTGTATCACAGACAATATAAAATCTCTTCTAAACTAATGGAAGACGTTGGATAATATTAAAGAAACAAAAGCTACTTCTAAACAAGACCAAGAATTCGAGAGAGCCTGAGACCGGTGCGGTGATAATTACAGTGCAGTTGGACGTTAAAGCTGTCTACCAAAACTTGAATGGACAATTTCTACGGTTACATTATATCGAACACTAATTTACTTCGAGTGATGATACATCGCGTTCGATTAATGACATTTAATTTCAGAAGCGCAATGATAAAAATGATTAAGTAAACTCAAGAGCCGAAAGCATTGTATCACCAACTCACTAAGTCTAATGGAAGACATGGATATCCGCTCACACGGAGCGCCACTAAATCTACTTGATGGAAGACAAGATTTTGTTTTCACTGCATCTTTACCGAAAATTTAAACGATTAATTCAGAAGAGGAACATTTGAAACGGAAGACAGATTGAGCGAGATGAACTATCAACAAATCAAATCAAATTACATACGATACAATTGTGCTTGGTGGCCGCGTAGCAGATTTCTCGAACTTCGTTGGCCATGTTGTCACTGATTTCAGGATCTTCAGAGATGAGTTCGAAACGATTTGTGTTGACGATGTTCTGGTTTGCAGCGTTATCGTTGTCCTCCACTGGAACGGGTTTCACCGGGTCCAGTGGATAAAAGAATTCGGAGAAGGGTACTATGATAGGTTCCTCAGGGTATGCAGTCTTTTGTGATGGCAGGTCAGCGCGCGGCGAGTTGTTGGAGATCAGCTCCCCAAGCTTCGACCAGCACTTGTTAAGATTCACACGCGTGGAGCTCGCTACTTTACGAGGCAGCCTTGGTTTTGAGTTCTGAAATAGAAGGAACACAAACGTAAGTTTTCATCGCCAATAAACAACTTTTATAAAGGATAAATAATTTTAAAACACCAAATAACACATTAAAAATCAATGGTATTTGAAGAATTAATAAATATTACAGGGAAGAATCTGAATTGTGGATGAAATAAATTTTGTTTGCGCGTACCTGTCGGTTTAGAAGCTTTGCCCAAGGCGACCTTGGCGGCGACACCTCCTTCTGCGGTGAAGTCTCATCCTTAGCTAAACACATCTTAACTAACGTAACTACGAACTATTACGAACTACCACTAAGAGAGCGACGTGCGCGCACGAAACGCCAGAAGGGAATGAGTGAAGCAGGAAGGGCGGCGGGCTTTATATAGTGGGGCGAGAAGCGTGCGCCGGCGCGCGTGCTTCGGGAGCGCTTACCGGGAGAAACAGAACATCGTAACTGAGTCACACTGCGGTATTCGAAAATGAATGTACTGCTTCAGTAACAGAAGTCTTTTTAGACTGACGCAGTATAAAGTTACGGCGTAAGGTTTTGTGTGAAGCGGGGCGCGCGCTCAGCACGCGAGCGGTAGCGCGCGTTCGTTCAGACTGGTTTTTACGTAGAACTTCTACGAAGAAAGGCTTTTGACGTGCCGCGACTTAGAATAGTTACCCGTACAGAATAGATTGTGCTCGTAAAGATTTATTGATGACTCTCGAGATGACTCTCTGATGAGTATGTTTTTGTTTTTGTTGTGATTTTTAACTTTTAACTTGGGTGGATCAGATTACATACATGTAATACTAGGAGATGGAAAATATCAAATTTTAAAGATTTATATAGTGGTTACAATAATTTCACTGCATCACAATTGTTCGTACTTTTGTTAAGTAAGTAAATAACTTCCTACAAATCCCACAAAAAAAATTGCATCTAATTTAAGTAACATTTTTATTTATTACATAGATAAAAATCTTGAGGCAAACCTTGATCACCTATCCATTAACCGCGCAATTCTAGTTTTACGCTTGAAACGGATCACGTCACTTCGTGGGCGATTCTCTAGCAATATAAACAGCACTATCGTAAACTCTAGACACTGAATCACTAGCAGCTGGCTAGCATTGGATAGATAAGTTCCTTTGCAGATTTATCATAGCACGTCGGTGCCCTTCCTGCGATTAAATCGCCTCCATGGAGCTCGCAAATCACGTACTGCGCCCAGATAAATCATTTCCCCCGGTCACTCTAAGGATACTCGACGGGTATTGCTGGTTAGATATCTATCACTAGATAATAACATGAGGCGGTAAATCTAACCTAATAAATAAAGAAATATGCAAAAAGGATGCGTGTGTCAGCCGATAATTTGTAGGAATAATAAACCTCATACGTTAATCCATAGGCTCCTTTAAATATGAATGATTGAACCGATATGGTGTCTGACAAAGATAATAGACAAACAAAGATATTTTGCTTTAGGGATTTTCTTAGCCATAAATAGAGCAAAAATAGATACCAGTTATTACATACTTTTGCATAAATCACGTCTGTACGGGTAGACAAAGTCTAAGGCAATAAGACCTAAAGGCAACGTTTAGCATGATTTTGGGCTTAATATTTAGGTGGAAAAGAGAATCAAAATAGTGATGGATTGCAAGCCGCATCGCCTATAACATTATTCCTAAGACTATTTTATTCTGAAAATCTGTGTAAATACTTAAACACAGGCTGTGGTATGCCAATTTGTAGTATATCTCTAGGCAGTTGAGAATTTCTCCCAAAAAGACAGTAAGGTGCCAATTAATTATCATAATCTTGTTATCGAATTCTAAACTCGCATAAACAATGGCCTGAATATGATAATGTCCGGCAATCACGCACATTAATCGTCTTGATGTTATCTAAATCGCTAGTTTCTTGGTTTTCCACATTCTCACCGACTGACGATTGTGGATGCGAAGATAAACCCACAACAAACGTAAACGGATACTTTGTTAGAAATAACTACGTAAGTTTAGTAATCACTACTCACGTTTTGTATGGCAATACGGTAAAATATAACCATTGGTTTTTTTTTAATGTCATGTTAACAAGAAACAGTGAATGCTACAAAATATTTCTTATAAGACGTCATTGATAGTCTGGTCGATAATTTTTTAACTTCACATAAATGTTTGTATTTATATTTAGTAACCGTAACTATGCTTTATTTTAGTTAATTTTTGTGAGTGCAAAATAACTGTTTCTTTTAAATAAGTAAGTACTTACTTAAAGGATAACTTTTAATTGGCTTAAACCAAAGTAAAGATTTTACAATCGAGTAAAACATCGGCAACGGATGTAATAACATTTTTATTTAAGCGATTAGCTACGATGTTTCAGAGCTATGAAATTAATGAGAACATAAAGTGATTTTATTTGCCGGTTTAAAATGTGGAATAAGCTAAATAAAAAAACAGTGTAAAATTTTTCTCTAAAATGGTTTTTTTCTCGAGCCTTTCAAAGGCCTATTATGTACAGCACACGAACACCTACATACAGCATAAATACATATAATACAATATATGCTTAATTTATCTACCTACAGATATGACAAAAATCGTGTAAAATATGGTGTGGATGAACATAATCCGAAAAAGTGATTATTTTATTTCTGAAAGCTACTTTACAACTTAAGATAGAGCTGATAAAAATTGCCACCATACATATGCAAATTGTGATCTCCGAACATTTTGTTAAGAACAATTCATTTAGCATATTAATTGCATAAGCAAAAGTCATTTAAGCGTCGCACATCACGTTTGCTTCTTCAAAACATTTCAAATTAAGATGTCCGCCTTAGTCGAGTTTAGCCTAAAAAACGGTATCGATAAAATACCTAATTGACCAAATATCTTGGTATCATTTCGATTCGTTTAATGTGTATCTTTAAAGTTCTCTGGACAATTAAGTTTGTGCGACATTAAAAACTCCGTGGGAAAGATTTTTTAAGGCTCGGTATTTTTGTTACCTACTTTACTTTTATTATGAAAATTTTAGAGGCTCGATTGTTTCTTATAAGACTTTTGAAGACACTCGCTTCTTATTAGAGAAATACATAATTTTTTTAGAAACGACACTGGCCAGCGAGCATAAGATTCATCACGCCATGGCGCCGTATGCCTCCACATACCTACACAAATAAATAATATCATGATAAATAGTATCATATCAATATCGATACCTGATTTACCGGCTGATTGAGACTCAGCTCATCAGTTCAAAACCGCCATCGAACGCCGTCGTAATTTAACCCACAGCGACGACGCCAAGAATTTTTCACAACATAATACTTTCATTGAAACAAAAAAAGCGTAGACCACAAGCCGACCACGTGCAGTGCTTTTGAAAAAAGGAAAATATAAAATCTCAATTTTTTGCTCCGTCCCCGAAGTGGGTAGGGTTACAACAAATGGGACTTTGTATTTCGAACGTATCAAACTACTCCTTTGAGTGAGCTCGGTGCGTGTGTGTGAGACTTGTGAGTGTGTGCGTGGTGCGTGCAGCACACACGCCTAACACACTCCCCGTATTGTTGACTTTGTTTAACAGGGTTTTTGGTCTTCAATTATGACAGTTTATACAGCTATTGTGCTGTTGGAGTCCAAAGGAACTTAAATTTCTCCCTTCATTAAATGAAACTTTTATTAAAAACGGGTAGGTATTTACGATTCCAATGTTATTAAGTGTGAGTTGCACCAAGTTACTTTAACCACTACTTTAACCATAGCCAGAGATTTGGACATAATATTTCATAGATTTTCTGTCCAATATACATTACGTCAAAATAATTGCTAATAGCTATAGTTAAACTGCATTTCCCTGTAAGATTCACGTTGAACTCTTTTGTAGTCATCACCATCACTCATCAAATACGAAGTCGTTTCAATCGATTGCATTCAACACAGCACCGACCCAGTTTCTAAAACACAATACTCACTTGTCTACCAGAATTCCGTTGCAAAACCCACTCCCCTATAGCGATCCATCACAATGCAACCACTATGCAGTACATGGTATTAGGGTAGTCAATAAAACAATCACGCGTGTTTGCGCGTACGCATGCCACGTGCGGCTGCATTCCGATGCGGGCGGACAATATTGACGTGCGGTGGACAATTTGGGGGAGTAATTTGGTGGGTTGATGGTGTGTGCTGGCATTTAACCTAGTATGTTCCACTAGCTTACATAAATCATATCTTTATCCCTTACTTAGTAGACAGAGGCTAAGGTTACAAGACCTTAATGGCCACGCTTAGCTTGATTGTGAGCGTATATGTGAAAAAAGGAATCAAAATAGTGATGGCTTGGAAGCCGTGTCGCCTATTTTTTTTTTTTTTTTTATGCGAATAGTAAGGCGAACGAGCAAGTGGGTCACCTGAATGGTAAGCGATCACCACTGCCCATAGACACCCGCAACCCCGGAGGGACTGCAGATGCGTTGCCAACCTAGAGGGCTAAGATGAAATGCCTCTTGTGCCCGTAATTTCCCCGGCTGTCTTACTCTCCACACCGGAACACAGCAGTGCAAGCACTGCTGCTTAGCGGCAGGATTAGCGAGTAAGATGGTGGTAGCTATCCGGACGGACCTTGCACAAGGCCCTACCACCCGCAAAATATAACACAATTTCGCCCACGCATGCTAGTGGAAGTAATAATGTAATGAATATCCAGCCTATGTATACTACGCACGTGGAACCGTCACCACATGTCCAGTAGAAGTGATATTTTTGGGGGTTACTTAGTGCAGTGAAACGGGATTTAAGCAAAGGTATTGTGTATCATCCAGTGACTAGTCAGGTGGACCGATGACATTCATAAGGCGTGGGTAAGGGTTGGTGGAGAGCTGAAGCATAGAATAAGTAAGAACATAGCCCTGTTATTATCTATTATATGGCTGAAGATCGTCGATCTTAGATCGAGGTCAGTAGGCTAAATCTGGCAGTGGACTGACACAGGGTGATGATGATGATGAATATATGAAAGCGATATAAATGGTAAAGGGATATGGGTAATTTTAGATACAGTGTTGTCTCAAAGACAGAAAAATTGTAAAGAAAGGAAACATTCTGAAAAAAAGAAGTTGAGTAAAAAGCATTTTGCAAGATTTTATTACGTAAGTATGAATAAACATCATCAGACAGTCATTGAACACGTAAAGAGTACTTTTGGTACATATTTGTTGCATGTTTTATGCAAAATTAGTAAAATAAAATAAAAATTAACTACCCCGCTGTATTGGCAGTAGATAACGTAACCAACGTAGGCAAGGTTGTAACAAAACACAATATAAAATCATGAATCGCTGCATTCATTCATTTCCGATAATATTGTAGTCAACAAACGACTGTCATTTGTATTCTTTCTCAACAGGAAGGCCTAATGTATATTGATTAGCTTGTACCAGCAGTATGCATAAGTAAGCGACAAAGTTATAACTATTAAATTAATTTTACGATAACTTTTATGACTACGCGATCTACATATATGATTACATATATATAAAGAGCTCAGATCTCAACACCTTTAAATGCAGTTCATTTTATTCCTGTATTTGTTTTGTACAATACAGATAATGTATTATCATCATAATTTTAATGCTTTGAATAAATTAATTCAAAGCACATATGATATTGACGTTTTAGGTCGCAAAATAGTACAAAACCATAAACTGTTTTCTATAATACGTGAATTTAATGATAATTACCGACCGATCCATAAAATCAATTGTTTATTAGGTACTTCGAGAGATGTAATCGCTGTCGGCTTATATCTATTGACGCAATATCGAATGAAAACCTCCAGGATGCGGGTAATGAATTCGAGAAAGGCATTCTTAAAAGAAACGGCTAATGTGTAAAATATAAACTGCTGAACAAATGCTTACTTACGCTAAAAATAAATCTCATAATCCTGTAACAGTTCCTATCACTTGTGGTTTTTTTAAACGCTCGGTGTAGAGACTACAGTAGAAAAGCAAAGCGAAATGTAACGCCATCATCGTTACTATAACATTTACATACCTATGAATAAATCATGTACAATCCTTAGACCAAGTAAAACAAAAAGTCATAGTTCTGCGAAAAACTACTCCTCGCTCTGTACTTACATATGATAGCACGCACC
This sequence comes from Pandemis heparana, assembly GCA_963854515.1. Lineage (NCBI taxonomy): Eukaryota > Metazoa > Arthropoda > Insecta > Lepidoptera > Tortricidae > Pandemis > Pandemis heparana. The sequence continues at coordinate 10,396,290 of OY978021.1, forward strand.
ATACACAAACTTGTATGAAAACTGACCCTTTGCTTGTCGGTATAGTTGAGCTACGCACACACAAATGGTGTGAGGTTGTATGAACCAGCCTCACTTTTTTAACTGATATAACGTCACAAAAGGAACGATTGAATATAAGGAACAACTTTGCTGAATTTTCAGTAGTTGGACGCCGATCCATTGAAATTAAAGTCAACATTGGGTTTCATTTAAAACATTCTTATACAAGAACAAACATCAGTTCGTCCCAAGTGTTTAGGTATATCCCACTAAAAATCAAAGAATTTAATACTTTGAAAAAGATAATTTAAATCTCTGGTTTTTGCATCTCTAATGTTATCAAAGTTCAATACGTAATCTAATTATTTACAATCGACAAACTTGTACGCGCGTCACCAAAGTTGGGCAAAACTCCAAAATAAAGACAAGCATGCGCGTCGCCATCACGTGACAAAAGAGCTCCAATTATGTCCAACCATGTGATAGGAAACTATAAAAACATCGCCCGCCTTAAAATTTGACATTGGATTATCGAGTGATGTTTAGATAAAGCTAAGAAAACCTTCAGCGATCCACGAAGTTTCAGCGTAACGCACACGCGTATCGCGTGGCTGGCGTGTGTCAGTGTGCACTGTTAGGGGCGCAGGTGTGCCATGAATGGCATCGTGGGAACCCGGCCCAACCCCCAGTTCCCATGGGCGCGCCACCTGCCGTAGTACGCATAATTCGCGTAAATGAACGGTAGTGGCCACGTGAGGTTTTTTAGACGCGGAAGACCGGAGGGCAATTAACGTAGGGATTTTTTTGAATAATCGATTCGGTCGATTTAATCAGGCAGCCGTGTAAAAAGTTAGTTGTTAAAAGTTTTATCGATACTTAATCATCTTAATTTATTTAGGTAGACATCATGTAATAAACCCTGCCTTAATTTTCCTTTTAATTCGACTACACATACGTCTTGATTCTTGATATTACATACATACAAAAATCACGTCTTTATCTCTTATGGGGTAGACAGAGCAAAAGGTAACAAGGTCCTGATATTATATCAAGAATTACGAATAATATGAATGAATGACGTTAAATTTTATTGAATTTGTAATTGTTGTGTTTTTTCAGAATTGTACCCAAAACTGCCACTACTTTTGCACAAATAACAATAAGTACGCTTCTAATAAAATAGTCACCCCTTCTCATTTTACCCTCATAAAGCCGTTAAAATCATCAATGATCTAGACGCTTCGATAGCAACGCGACCTTTCGCTGACAGACCTGCGCGTGCACTTGTTCCAAGCCAGTGCACTATGGCGGTTACATTGACGACATGATTACTATGGTAATTGATGGCAGATAGTCACAAATAAGTATTTTTTCTTATTAATAATGACATATTTGCGGGTGGAAGGACCTTGTGCAAGGTCTGTCCGGGGTACCTTCTCTCAAAGTGATAGAAAAGATTGAACCAGTTAGGTATTTGTCTTACAAGAGTCCACATGGTCTTGGTAAATAAAGTTGGCTATAATATCTTCAAACTCCTTTAGCGTACTTTTAGACCTGATGTGGCCTGAACATTTTTGTTAGGTTAGGTTATGTTATATCGGGTGTCGTTGTTGGTCTTAGATTTTTATCTAGTTTAGCTACGAGGAAGAGCAAATCTAAAATATTTATAGCCGTTTAGAAAATGTTGTCATCATTTATCAGTACCATCATAACACGTTAGCATTACTAACTAATAACAATCCCCAATTGTCCGGAAGGAAGAGCCAGCGGAAGGGCACGAAACGAACTTCAGAAACCTTGCCGTTCCCCGGTTCCGCTTTAGTGCGCTATGTCAGTTGGATAACAATATTATTATGCCACGTTATGCTAATCATAACGAACAGCATAATGCCGGCAAAAACAAGTGCCGCTCGACGTGTGGCACTTGTTTGTACGCTTTTTTAGCAACTGGCAATTTATAAAACATAAGGTCAGTTTTTTGACAAGTTAAAAATGTAAATTGTCTGCTGGAGGGGGCGCGCTGTTCGTACTTATGAGGCCTTAGGGCCTAGGCCAATTAATGGAATACGCATGGCATGAAACTGTCAGCTTCGCTATTAAAAACTGCATCAATTAAGATACATAATATGCAGTGAATAATTATTTTCCGTAGGTTGAAGACGGCAGCATGACGTTTACAATTGATTTGTAAAGTTTTATGTTAATGGACATAAACACGTCAATCTTGCAAATTATAGATTTTCTTTGTTAGTATCACCAGCATTATTAAATCCCTACCCCCCTCTTTCTTCTTCATTAGTCCTTTTTTCTCAGTTTAGTGTCATTTTTGCAATTTATTTCTGTGGCTCGTCACAAAAATGACACATAAAATTTAATAATTATGGAAATTGTTTTTTGGTAACACTTTAAATTAAAAATGCTCTAATAGCTTTCTTGGTAGACTGAGAAAAGGCTCGATATTGCTACATTCAGTTTTTACGATTGTACCTATAGGTATGTAACTTTTTCACAAAATTACAGCAGTCACCTACTGAAACAAGTAATCACTGTAAAATTATACAGACGCGAAAAAATGACTACCTACCTACCGCAATGGCGGCAGCATAAATGTCACTTACAATAATTTTAAGGGGAAAATATATAATTTTACCAATCAATTAACCTGTCCTGCTTGGGGCATGACATTTACACATATTGCGAACTTAATTAATGTCGAAGACGTTATACAAAATATGGCATTTTGATTTTTTTGCTATGACACTTTAAGACATCCTTTGAAAGAGTAGAATAAATTCACTTATGTTAATTATATTTCAGGCGATGAATAATTATATGTAGTAAGTGCAGGTATCCGTACTAGGTATGAGAACGTGCCTGCGGCTCTACAGTTTGTAATGTAGATCGATCGAATGTCAACCTTAATGTATAGGTTATTAAAACTGTGTACGTGTAATTTGCAAGTTTGTATGTCATACCAATGCTACTGGATTTGATTGAAATTGTTTTGACGTTTTAAGTACCTAGGATAAAAAAATGAGAAACAGTTTATGACTAGCTGCTAGAAAAAAGCTATGGAGCCTGTTTGACGTTTCACAGTTGAAATTTTCGAGACTTGGCTTAAAATTTTTAACTATATATTACTTTTATTATTTGTTGTTGTATCTGTCTTAGATATAGGTACGATACGGATTATGTAAGAAATTTAAACGTCTATTATACAATTCGATAGGTACCTAGTGTACTTACATGCAAAAGATACGGTGTGACTTTCAGACATACACAGACGGACAGATAGCGGAGGCTAAGTATTAGGGTCCGTTGGGCACCTTTTAGCTACGGAACCCTACAAAATCGCTTCTCAATTTTCAGACATAATCAGAACAATGACTTTTATTTTCCAAACACAGTATTCTCTGACGCCAGCCATCTCGAGCCTATTTATAAAACCTTATTATGTCTATTACAATAATTTCTCATAACACAACTGAATTGGACCCTGTACTTTTTCTCAGTTGAAGTGTAGAATAATAACACGGCTGCGCCGTCGTAATAACAACCCGGAGACAAAATATCCTAGAATATGCACTAAATTGCATGAAAATTACATTTAATTTATAAAAAATTAAGCACGTGCATTAAACACCTAGGTTCCTGCCAATGCCTGGCAGGGCTAAAAAGGTATTATTATGAACTGCTTTAAAAGTAAGTACAATTCCTGAGAATAATTTGTACAAATTGGTTTCTTGTCGTCTTATTGGTAGTGGGTAATTGGCAGGATTAAATCAATAATATTTGGTACGAGGAAAGCTTCTTAATGGCAGACCTCGGTCTATACTAACGAGCAAGTACAAGTCAAAGAAGGCGCGTCTGGCTGTTCATGTTCACAGAGGGTGCTCGTTCCAACACTAATGTACGGTAGCGAAAGTTGGGTATGGCAAAAGAAGCATGAAAGTAGAATAAATGCAGTAGAAATGAGAGCGTTAAGAAGTATGGAAGGTGTATCACTGAAAGATAGAATAAGGAATAGTGTGATAAGGGAATGTGCTGGTGTGAAAGAAGATATAGTGACTAGGATAGAAAAAAGTATGCTTAGTTGGTTTGGTCACGTAGAGAGGATGGATGAAAAAAGATTAACTAAACAGATTTATATGGGGAGTGTGAATGAGTGAAGGCCTAGGCGGACGTTCCGTGATCAAATTGGGGACGTTTTGGAGAAAGGCCAGGTCAAGAGTACCCGAAACCGACGAGCATGTATGAAGAGATTGATGAATGTGGATGAAGCGAAAGAGGTATGTCAAGATCGTAGCAAGTGGAACAAAGTAGTCTCTGCCTACCCCTGTGGGAAAGAGGCGTGACGATATGTATGTATGTATGTAAGTACTCGTACAATGGATCGCTTTCCATATAACTTTGTACGGTAGGTGAGCCGTTATTTTTGCGCGACAGTGTAATGAATACCTTTAGTAAATAGCATTGTTAGCTGTTGCAATTACAGTGAAATTACTTGTAAAAGTACTAAAATAGTTATGGTGCAATGATTTACAGTAGGATGCTTAGGTATTACGTGCTTCATTAAAAACTTAACGTACGGTAGCCATAATTGTTATTTACAACACAAAGGAAGCTAAGTAAAATACCTACCTTTCTATTTACAATGACTTTTATGTCCTTTTTATTGCGGGTAATACCTTGTCATTTGTATACTTATGACTAATGTTTTTGTAAGAGAAAGTCTAGTACCTACTTAATAAAAGTAAAATTTAACGATCGGCGTCAACAAACTGACAAGTTTAACTTCGTAATTAGGTTCCATAACTACCAGACCACTACTGCATTCAATTTCATACCTCAAACCGTAACTAAGTTCCAGTGAAAGTTGGATAAGCTTTTTGCTGCAAAAAACAGGAAAAGACTCAATAAAACTACATACATAGGGTACATACACAAATCCCGTCTTAGTACCTTACCGGGTAAAAAATATGACCGTATGTAGGATCCGTCGGTAATCCTGCCGCCAAGCAGAGCTGGCGCTGCTGTGTTCCGGCGTGGAAAGTAAGACTACCAATAAAGTTACTGGTACATAAAGGAATTGTTTTATTTTAGCCTTTTAGGCAAAATACATCTGCAATGCTTCGGTGTTACAGATGTCCATATGCAATGGTGATTGCTTTCCATCAGGAAACCCACTTACTCGTTGGCCTTCCTTATAAAATGTATTAATTGTATTATAGGTAAGTTAAGTAGAATTTAAGTACTATTGTAAATCTATTTTTTTTTTAAAAATGACTTTCTGCCAAGTTTCTTGCGGCGCATTCTTCTTGGCAATGATGGTCTTTCCGAATGCGCTGGTATATTCAAAAAAAGACATGTAAAAGGGCCCTTGGCGGCCTATTTGCAAAATAAACTTTTGACTTTTATTGGAAAAAATATTAATTTACCATAGCTTAACAACCGTTTATGAATATAACATTACTAAATTCAAAACTTTAAAACCCCCCCACGCATTTGTCGACGTAGGTACCTTACCTACTCATAAATAAACAATTTGGTGCCAAAAATGCCTTACTTACTTCATTTTGGAAAAAAACCGGCCAAATGCGAGTCGGACTCGCGCACCGAGGGTTCCGTATCATTATCTATAAATATCTATAAACCAGTGTAAGCAGAGCCCCGCTCCAAAGCAAAATGTACGTAGTGTGGGGTCACTTAATATTGGTCACTGATATATACAGACATACATACATATTTACGGTTTTCGCAATTATTCCTTAATCTGTGCTATAAGACCTACCTTCGTACCAAATTTCAAGATTCTGCGTTCACGGGAAGTACCCTGTAGGTTTTGATTCCCTTGAGAGTTGCGGAAATTTGCGGCATAAACGGCTGTATCTTTTGATTGCATTGGCTTAGAAGTTTGTTTTTTTCACAGCTCTAAGGGGCAGTGGACCTGAGTATTTGATATAAATTTCTGCTTGATACCCCCACGCGTTCCTGAGAAAAAGGGTCTTGACAGACGGACGGACGGACAACAAAGTGATCCTATAAGGGTTCCGTTTTTTTCTTTTGAGCTACGGAACCCTAAAAATATTGGCTAATTGGCTAAGGACCACTGCAAGGAAACTGGCTTTCGAATAAAACAAAACAGACATCGGCCTCAAACTTATAACTCCCTTTGGCGTCGGGGGTTACAAATGATTGCCCTGTCTCTACGTAAAGCTATTAAGTTCAGTGCTTAATCCTTCTGTAAGTGATCAGTTAGTCTTTCTTGTAGCACATGAATACTTAATGTAAACCAGACAGAGTTAGTACCTCCCCAATGGACTTCAAATTACTCGTGCTATCAAGTCCCACTGAGAGTAAAAGGTCAGGCATCCATCTTAACACACTCCATTTAACTGTACCAATTAAGGGTGACTCAATAAATTTAAAACTAAAAATAAACGCTACGAAGCGTCGCAAAAAAGCCTGTCCTCAGATAACCGAGCCGTACCAAAAAAGTGAGTAGTATCATTAAACACACAAAATATGTTTTCCATTTAAACAGGCGCTCCGAGGCGGTTATAATTTTGTATACGCTGAGTGTTTACTCAGTAAGAAGTGCCTCGGATCGGTAACACCTGCCGCGTTTTCCCACGACAGCGCTCGGGTATCTTCGGGCGCGCTCGGGGGCGCTCGGGTGCGTGCGCGCCGCTTGCATACAGATTACTCGGGTATTAATATCGCGCACTCTCGGCTGTCACGCGACAGAGACGTTAAACGACCCCTTTTTGTATAGAAATAGTATGGCTCAAGACGCTTGGGGCATAACATTAGTCCGATTAAAAAAGGGTCTACTTCAAAAAAGTCCTTTATTCGCAATTTTTGGTCCAATTACAATTAGGTAAGTATTTGTCGATTTAGTTAGATTATAATTACCTAGATCTGCTAGGACTTTCGAGGACGAACTATCGTGAAGTATTGATGATTAATGATGGCATCCCAACCCAAATGTATATTCTATTACAAACTCAAATTGAAATCTTTTGGTAGGAACATATATCTGCCTGTCGCACGTTGTTAATAGGTACATGCATCTTCGAGGTAGGTTGAGAACAATCTGTAAACTGTAAAAAAAATTGTTGAATAACTTCAAGTGATGTCTCCATGGGGTCTTCAAAATATTATAAAACTCCTTTTGATATTTTATTAATGGATATAATTCTACATATATGATGAACACAATGATGACATGTAATATGAATTATTATTAATAAATAACTATGAACTATTTAAGTTCCTTTAAAAAAAGATAATTGTTTACTGTTTAACTAAATATTAACAAGGAATTGTAGCAAAGCTAAAATCTGGTTTACAAGCAAATCACTTTGATTTAATTTCCTTTTTCTAAAGCTAACTCATGCCAGCTACAATCTCAGCCTGATGCCTCAAATGCCTTTTAATGGCGGCAAACGCCCGCCTAGTAATCCTTGTTGAAACGTGATAAGAAAATCTAAATCAGGACTGCATAAAGCCTACAAAACATAAAGCTACCACCACACCACTACCTTTTAATTAAGCTTAGGCATAACCATTATTATTCGACTACTTAGTTGTTAACAGACAACATCGTGCATTTATAAAAAGGTTACAGTTACTTTAAAAAGAATACAAACATTATGTTTACGCTCGGGTAGCGTATAAAATGTTTTATAAATAAAAGACAATTGACAGGCGCCAGGTCCTGTTACGACAGGTTTGCGGGTGCCAATTACTAGGCCAAATAAAGAAAATAATATGAAACGCAGGGCACCGTTACCTACTAGTACCGCTGGCCAGACAATATTGTGATAAACATTCGGTCTACGAAGTCCCGTGAGCCACGCGGCTGAGGCGGCGCGCACACTAGGTTTAGGCTATATTTTGCTTACACATTACCATTTAATTTTTCTTGACTATGCACACAAGAACTTTCCGGTTTTTATTCAGAATTTTTCATCAGGTGGTTGAGTTCTGAAACGTCTGAACATCCCTACAAAGATTTTTCACTCAATATACATATTTACAAGATCTAAAAAATTATATCTATATATAAAACCTTAAACTACTTTAATCTAATCCTACATACCTATATTTACAAATATCGCCCAGATCGTTGTCATTGGGCAAGGTGCCCATAATGCTGGCTGCGATTCCTCGTTGGATAGCAATACTTATGCGTTGCCCGAGGAAAGAGCCAGCCCTATGGTCACCTGTGGATTTTGATAATTATTTTTTACACTTAAATTTTTGACTCAAATTTTAGTCCCGCCTTTGACGCGGCTCACTTTGAACATCGATCGGTATGGGAAATTATGACAATTCTGATAATAAATCCTTAAGAAAAATTTGCAAGGCTATTTAGTCAAAATAAACCCAAACACCTGCTTAAGTATTCTGAAACGGAGCTTAATGTTTGGAATTTTGTTGACAATTTCGAGCCCAGAGGTTGTACTTAAGTTTTAAATACAAAGAACATCTTGTGTGCGTTCACGTAAACGTGTATTCTCAATTGATATGAAAATTTGGCAGCGCCACTAGCGACTAGCGGCACATAACGGCAACAACATAATCTTATAGTATTAGACAAACGCGTTCGAGATGTTTTTGCATCGAAAAACTTACACAAAGCGCACTTTTGCCTCTACATCCTTTCATGTTGGATTAGCTATTAGGTAGGTTATTGTAGATTCTTCGAAATAAATTATCAAAACTCTAGATAGACAAAGATTGTAGCTTCTTGGTCACTTTTTCGAATTTTAGTGGACTTTTCAATTTCATCCTAATTACTTTTTTATTTATATTTCAATAAAACTACATATCAGACAAGATAAGTAGGTACGTGCAGTTTCCTGACAAGTAAATCGTAACTTTTAATGTTTCATTAACACTTCGCCCAACGTTGGCTTAAACGACTTACTTTTATTACCTATACTAAAAATACTTTAAGCAGGCAATTTAATAAATTAATTTAGTATCATTTTCATACCTTTAAAGTACTGGTATTAATAAACTAGGACTATTAAAATTTAATGGCAAAAAATACAGGTAATAAAATACAACTACGAGTATTTGCGAAAATATCTCACTTCTTATTATCAAGGGTATAAAAATCATGTTTTTTAAAATTAAGGTTTCCGTAGTATAGGTACCTATATAGTTCCTAAAAATATATGACAATAATTCAGGCTCATAAAACTTCATCGAAAGCTTAGGTTCAATAAAAAAATACTTGATAATTCCGTTATCATTTTCAACAGCTAAATTTATTTTGAGTACCTACCTTAGTGCCTATTTGAAGAGTGATTTCAACCTCGACCATTGTTAGGTCAATCAATGGAGCTATCATTAGGGACTAAGAAATTCAATGTCTAATACACAAAAAAACAAGTGTAGTTTTTTTTCATCAAATGTGAAGGTTGATTACCTTATATTTGAGGATTATTAAAATTACTATACGCTCTTATGACTACCCCGGCATCTCAACGATATTTTGTTCCGACTCCAAAGTGTTAATTAAATATTGGAGGCTGGTATTACGGCGACATCGTCTGCGCACAGCCTTACCTCAACACCTGCTCCAGTCTCCCACGGTATGACTTTGCCTTTTTTAATTTTTTAAGCATATTTTTGCATATTAACAGAACCACTTTCCTTCCAATTTTGCAAAATTCGAGGCACACTTGAGCTCTTAAGATCGTGGGGCATTTACTTATCGTAATTAACGATCATGCAGCCACGTAGGTGTTCAAGATTGATTATTAGAAGCAGACCCCGTTATCAGTGGTGAAAATTCATTGAAATAGAATCATAGGGATGTCACACAATATTCTTTTAAGAGGGTGCATCCGTGATGAGCTCGCAACGTCGCATATTTAGTGATTTTTTGCGATTATTTCACAGAAATTGAATGAAAGTATCAAATATCCGTCTGTAGTGCACTTCGTTTTTAGTGTATTAATGTGTCCAATGCAATGATTAATGATGATGGACTTTTATTTTCGTTTTAAAGGGATAAAATACTATATCTCGTTTAATAAGAAAATAAAAGTCCATCACGATGAACTATTGCATTAGACACATTAATATACTAAAAACGAAGTGCACTACAGACGAATATTTGATACTTTCATTCAATTTCTGTGAAACAACCACAAAAAATCACCAAAAATGCGACGTTGCGAACTCAGCACGGATGCACCGTCTTAATTCGTGTACGTTTGACATACTGGTATAAATGTCAATCAATAACTATTGGAGAAAAAATATCGTCTATTGCACAGTTTTACTAAAATTACAAACCATTTTTTCCGCGTCGCATTCGGTTTATTTCCAGTTTTAACATTAGCTCCATTTTAAACTGAGAGAATTCAGCACGATTATCCAGGAAGTTCATATTTTTACCGAACATAAAATTAAGTTAAGTATTATGACATCAGACATATTTTGACAATTAATGTCAATTTAGTACCTAAGTATTATTACAGAGTTCAACAACCAAATGAAACCTTTTTTAAGGCAATTGGCTTCACATTATATATACCTGTGAATGAAGTAGGTAGGTATATTGTTTTCATCAAATATTAGGTATAACAAATTATACACGTGTAAATATTAATGTGTAGTGCCAGCCCTAGTATTTTCAATGTTTTTTCTGGGGTCTGATTAGAAGCTATGGATTTTAGTTTAGTGTTCTTTCACCAACTCGAAAATTGTCGGCGACAAGTGACAAAAGGGGTGAATAAGGGATTAGTGGTTATGTATTCTAATGCTGGCATGTTTTATAATTTTTTGAGAAATAAATAGTTTTTTTTTTGACAATTTGATTTGCAATGACGTAGATTCTCGTCGAGTTTGTAATGTAAACAGAATTGACAACATTTTATATTTCTGAGTCTGTAATTTTAATGGTTCTCTGTATTTTGTTTGAAAAGATGAACATGCTCACAGTTTAATTTTTTCGCTAAGGCTTGTATTTAATTTATAATTAATTCATTAATTTGTGCTTATCCTAAAAGGGCGTAACTCCGATACTATCACAGAATATACACTTATCCCTTCGTATTTTCTCTATAGAAAAAAAAACTAACGTTAATTTCAAATTGTCAATGTCAGGCCCTATTCTCCAATATTCGATTTTCGAGGTTCGCTTCGTGCTGTTCCGCTCATACTAATAGCCATTATCTTGAAAGTGAGAGAGAAGGTATGCAACGAACTTCGAAAATAGAATTCGGTCATTCTCAGGAAAACGTGTTCTCAGCCTAAACTCCGTCTTGATTTTGAGTTTTACATTTATGAATATAATTGAAGTAAAACGTGAAAATCTATGCTACAAGAAGCTTTTCTGTGCTTTTGGCCATTAAATAAACCAATTAGTTTATGATTTATAACACATTGATTTTTCATCAAGACGGAGTTGAGACATCGATATACATTAAATATGAATAAAATATTACTTATCTGTTTAAATTATATAAAAAACAAATATTATAATCGAAAAATAAGATGTACAGCATGTAACGCGAACCTCGTGTAATAATTCACTGGAACATGAAGATCATGTCGATAGAAACCATAAATAAATATATTCAAAAATGTGTACTTCTTGAACACGAAAACATCGGTACTCAAATGGGAGTGCTATAATAAACGATCTTGATGTACAAAAACAATCAGATTTTGTTTAATTTTCTAAACTCTTATCAAAAATACGATGGAGTTTAGTTTACGGAGCTTAAGGAGAAAGCCATTTTCGATTTTTTATTTAGTGATGGATGCATTTAAGGGAATAGCAGCAAACACGTCATTAACATAGGATAACGAGCTATAATGATAGCAAGACAAATAGATACAGAAGAATATCAGTAAAAAATAAAACAACTAAACGGAGTTTAGCAGAGACGGGAAACACAAAACGGTGTTTAGATATATATGTTCGTAATTTTGGCCCTAAACGCTATGCTTGCACCCGACCTAGACGACGATGGGGACCACGCAGAACACTAGCGTACAGCCCTATTGGGTCGCGCGTAAGCTTACAAATAGTGGTGTAATTTGTGATTTTATATTCATTGACGGAGTTTAGATGGAAGTTCGCTCGCGCGGTAAAAAAATCCCAATTATATGAGTAAGACCTTACCGCTATTGTTAATTATAATTAATATGTAGTCCAACTAGTTGACTTGATTAATAAAAAACCAGACAGTATTTACAAAGTTACACAAAGTTTTGTTCGCAATTTTGGAGTCCGCTCGCTAAACGGAGCTTAGGAGAATGGGGTATTAGTATTTTTTTTAAATAGTTCTAACCATATTATCGTGCAAAAACTTATTGTGCGAGCTAGAATGGGACGCATACTAACTATGAAAAATAATAAAATGTCTAAAAAGCCTAAGAAAGCCTGCGATATTTGCTCGGACGTCCAAAAATTGCCTGCTCTGAGAATGGCCGAATTTCAGAGTTGCCCCCCTTGTACTTTGAAGTTGTCAAAAATACAAAATTATGATCGCTTATTTTTTCTCGTGAAAAAAGCAAAGGCGTTTCACCTATCCTGTGGTAGTTTTGGTAAAATTAGGACATGTTTTTAATGAATTTTTATTTTTTATAATAAGCGATATTAAAATTATATAAACATATTGCAGTGATCAGGAGGCAAAATGCTTTCGAAACATATCTTTATCGTTATAAAAATGAAATGTTGTCAATTATCACATGTCACCGACAATTGTCGTATTTGTGAAATAGCGGCCAGGTTTATGCGATCTTAGTATTAAACATAATTACAACAAAACGGATAACTCACGTATAAAAAGCCGGAAGAATGCTCTGACAATTGTTTCGGACTAATCCGTAGTCCTTCATCAGAGAGCGGTCGCCCCGGCGGCAGCGAAACGAACACACCGGCTTTTTTATACGTGAGTTATCCGTTTTGTTGTAATTATGTTTAAGTCTCACGGTAGTTTCATGTTCAAAGTGGATCTTAGTATTTGTCATAGTTCTAATGTCACTATCACTGTTTCTTAAATTTAGTCCATAATAATTCAGCCGGTGATTGCGTTAGTTTAACTGTACAGTCAAGGGCATAAATATATGTGCGTTACCAAGACGTCAAAAACATCTACTTATACATCTTTATGCCACAAACATTAAGGTTCGTGACACGTAAATTTGGCATGATGGCTGTATCGATATTTATGCCCTCGACCGCAGAATACACTCCTGTAAATATTTTTACGATTTCTTAATTGTGAATGATTGTTACCATACACTGGTCGATGATCATGGCGTCAAAAGGGTTCTTAATTTTAAAACAAATACACAAGAATACCTACCGTTAGCCAAAAGGATGTTTGATTTCACAGAGTATTTTTCATATCTACCTACCTACTACAGTTTGTTCTATCTATGTTCATCGTTGTCTCGAAATAATCCGTACTATAAATGCGAAAATAACTCTGTCTGTTACGTTTTCACGCCTAAATCACTGAATCGATGTTAATGAAATTTGGTACAGAGATAGTTTCATTTCCGGGGAAGGACATAGAATAGTTTTTATCCCGGAAAATCGCATAGTTCCCGCGGGATAGCGATAATCCAATTTTGCGAGTCGCGGAAAACAGTTTGCAGGGATATATATCTGCCTACGCGTCGTTCTAAGTTTAATAAACCCTGATAAATAATTTGCGCACTTAGCATTGCCACCACTAAAACCTGAAAAAATACTTTGGAATGCAACCAAGAATTTTTATTGCATATAATGATTCAAGATACTCGTACCCATAGTTTAACATGCACGTCGTGCAGCTAAATACTAATTAGACAGATAGACTGGTTCTGCATCTGACAGGTAATGAGGGATTAGGTCTAGAAAATATGCGATTATTTTCATAAAGGAGGAGTTATGATTGGCTATCGGCGTTTAAAATACTTACAATGTTTATAAATAAACCCTTTATGTTGGGACCAGGTAGATTTGTTTTTTTCGTCAGCAAAGAAGAATTCAATCAAACCTGAACCCATTACTTGAATAATTAATTTAACATTGTATTAACTACATTTGTACACTAATATTACAAGGAGGAAAGATTTGATTGTTGTGTTTGCATTAAGGTAAAGTAAAGTCATATAGGTATGTAAAGTTAACAAGACGTCAAAAAGATCTATAGGTACCTATAGGTACTTATAAGCAATAAGGCCGACGACACTTATATTTGGCGTGATTGTTGTATCGATATTTATGCTCTCGACTGTACTATTAACTAGAATCCCTACAGTATCCCTGATGAACGCAGGCTGTATTTAATTCCACGGGCAACAGCTAGTAATTTACAAGTGACTTGAAAAGAACAGTTCTTGTATCTAGACTGACGACCAAAATTAAGGGACGCGTAGGTAAGTATATTAAACATTTTATAGGTACTTACAGATACGCTATTTCCGCTTGTCAGAAGGCGTGGGTACGGATGTTGAGGTCTACTGAGTGAATAAGGGTTGTATTCTGAAATAGCTAAGGTACAGTCTTGGGCATAAATATCGATACATACATCATGTGAAATATATGTATCACCAATCTTATTGTTTGTGACATAAAAGTGACATATTTTAGATGTTTTTGACGTCTTGCTAACGTATATTATATATTTATGCCCTTGACTGTACACTGAGAGCATAGAAATGAAATGCATCTTAAGGTTCGTTTATTAAAGGGTCAATTATTTAACCACGAGCGTCAAACTTTGCAAGGGTGTTCAGATAGACTCATCTGATAGTTTTGTAAAAAAAAGTTACTGAAGGGTTTTTAGACACCCTGAATTTATTCTCTTGACGTCTTACATACGTATATCACTTTGACAATTTAATACTTTGTTTAACAATAACGGATAACTTTACGTAATGATCGAGAATTGCTTATTTATGTTATACATACATTGGAAGAGGAAAGCTTTCAGTTAACTAAACGTATTACTTTATCTCTTGAAGCATAAGTAACTAGCAGAAGTTTACACGGTAGACCTCGACTCTTGGCAAGGCGTGTCTTCATTCTGACCACGCCTACTCAAATCACGTTCCAATGCTGTCTAAAAGTGATCTCGTATTTTTCAAAACACGTAAGCGTATTTTTTATTAAAGCAACTCTAGATTAACATCCACACAGTTACTTTCAGAAAATCCTTTTATTTCTCCTATATTTCCACGAAACTTTTCCATAGTTGTCTAACGGAAAAGCCCATGGGCCATCCTTCAGCCGTGATTGGTGCCCCGTTAGCCAATAGAAACGTTAATTCAGCCCATAGGCGTTGCGCGCGCACGCCCTCTTAGTTCCATTTTTGAATTTGAATAGAGATGAGTTTGTTAACGAATACGGCTTTACGATTTGCACGTGTTGTTATAAAGTGTTCTAAATTTAAACGCGTGGTTTGAAATTCGAGCTTACGGTGACTTATTACGAATCGTAATGAAAAGTAATAGACCTGTAAAGAGTTACGATCTTATTCCATCTTATTGCCATGTTATTGAGAGTAACCTGAATACAATTTTAAATATGATGCGTCAACTTGTTTAACTTAAGTACTAAATGCTTTCGTGTCTGCGTTTTGTTTGATTTATGCACTAAAGTGTGTGAGTTTGCGCTTGAAGTGCTTAAACGATTATTCAATGTCAAAATAGTCTATTTAAATAATGAGATCGAACTCCTTGAGAGAGTTAATTTTGTGTTATTGAGATAGCTTTACCACCTTTGGATAGCAGAAAATAAAATACATATCTATGGCTTGTCGAATCCGATGGATTTAGCTAATTTATTGAAATTGACATCTTACTCGCTAATCCTGCAGCTAATCGCTAAACAGCAGTGCTTGCTCTGCTGTGTTCCGGTGTGGAGGATAAATTCAGAATGAAACAAAATATTTTTGGGGTACTTATTAAAATCCATAAAGTTTAAAATGTAAAATGGATTAAAATACATAATGGTTCGAAATATATAATGCGATAAACTCAAAAAATTGCAAATTAACAGTATTGCTATAAACTAAACCTAACCTAACCTAAACCAATCTATAGATCACGCTATAAAAAAATCATATACCTAATAGTTTCACAGAAAATGGCATTATATATTTTGTACTATTATGCATTTAAACCCATTATACATTTTAAACTTTATATATTCTGATCCGCTTCCTATTTTTTGATCTAACAATTATTTTACCATCTGTAAAATCTTAATAATCTGTAGAGCTGAGATCCTCCTGAAAAAAATCTTCATTAAATGAAAATAGTGTCAAAACATGTAATGTTTGTTTTGATTAAATCCTACAAGTTTTCTTTATAAAAATTACACACACAAAAAAAACCGTTATAGATAGGCTATTAAAAGTTTATCTTTATTCACGACATAGAAATCATCCATTATTACAGTAGAGTCCTTCGTTAAAATAATATATATTGAACCATACAAAAACTATGCATATATGAATAGTAATAACAGATTACGAACTGTCTGCTTACTTCACTGTTACTTATATCAAGTCTCTATTACAAATACACATACTATCTCGTAAATAAATTAAAAAACCATCTCAATCTTCCGGTTGATTAAATATAACAGTTTAATAAACAAATGCCAACCGATTTGAATTGATTAATAACGAAACTCGTGAGATATAGACGATTGAATAAAAAACCAGCCAAGTGCGAGTCAGACTCGCGCACCGAGGGTTCCGTAGAAACTCGGCAAGTGAATATAAAATCCAGTGCTGCTGCAGTGTGAGGTCAGTTTGTATTGTTGACTTAAGCAGACAGACATTAAAAAAAAAGTTAGATTTTTAGTATTTGTTGTTAAAGTGACAACAGAAATACATCATGTGTGAAAATTTCTACTGTCTAGCAATCACGGTTCATGAGATACAGCCTGGTGACAGACAGACAGACGGACAGTGGAATCTTAGTAATAGTTTCCCATTTTTACCGAACCCTAAAAAGTAATTTACTCTTTTAACCTCGTATAATCTTGAGCTGTACATTGAAAAGTAAACGTAAATGTAAAGCTAACAAGAGTTTTTTTTATTCCTCCTATCAGCGAGATACGAGCTTTAGAAAGTTGCGTTTAAAAAGATCTTATGAATAAATCAATAACTGAGTGAGGTCATTTATTTAGGTTCTCAAAGCTACGCCCACTTGGTCCTCAAATGAGTTATTTATATTTTAAACACAAAGAAAAACCGATTTGGACTGGTTTTGAATGGATAAGGAATTTTATGAATTACTAGCTTCTGCCCGCGATTTCGTCTGCGTAGAATTAGCAATTGACATGTCTTGTCTGTGGCTATCCCCCGGGAACTATGCTATTTTCCGGGATAAAATGTAGCTTATGTTTTAATCTGGGGTACCAGCTATCTTCGTTCCAAATTTTATCCAAACCCGTCCAGTCGTTTTATCGTGAAAAAGGAACAAACATACACACTCACTCACTCACATCGTCACATCGTCACAAACTTTTGCATTCGTAGTTGAGTTGCAGAGACTGGTTGACAATAGAATTGACAGAAAACTTGATACCCGCATAGAGAGGTGGTAGAAGTAGGCAGATATGTATAACCTTATCGCAGTAAGTGATCGGCTTGTTGTCATGACAAAGTACTCCAACGTTGATTGTGAAAAGGTTCTACAGTGGCCTAGGGTTTCATTAGGCTGATTGTAGGTACATATAAACTTATTAGGTTATTTGGATTAAGTTTCACGCTGATCGGCTAAGTATGTTATTAAATAAATTCAGTTTTTAATTGTTTTTTAATCAAAGTAAAAACACTTAGGGGGTGTCCATAAATTACGTGAGGTGTTTTTTTTATTTTTCTGTACCCCTCCCCCATCCCCCAATCTCACGTGAGATTTTTCAAAATGTGGGTTTCTTACGTAAACGCGTTGGATTGTTATTTTCTTTTGTTATAAGTGTAGGTAATAAAAATTTAACAATGGATTAAATGGACCAAAATAGTATTACCAAAAAAAATTGCGTGATATTTGCCGAGACCCCCCTCTCTCCAACGTAAGATTAGATGAGATTTGACTCGACCCCCTCCCCCCCTTAAACATCTCACATAATTTATGGACGCCCCCTTACTAGTACCAATTTAAATTAATAGAAGTAAAATTACAGAATAAAATAGAAAAAGTACTTTTTAATGTTTATCGTTGTAAGCAATGTACTAGCTTACTCACAAACTACATACGTTACGTCACCAACTATCGTCCCAGTTTACTGTACCTACCTATAATAGTAGTACCTACCTATAATAGTGACTATGGCCTGTATACTTAGGGCATGTGACACCACTCTTTGTTCCATTTATCTTAAGTGTCAGTTATCAATGATGTCGTCCTTTTCTGTTCGTAGTAAGTTTAAGTTGGTTTGTGTTAAAATGTCGATACCACCAGAAACTGTTTGTTGCCATTTCACTCTGCTAGGGGCGCTGCCAGTTTCTTCATAGTAATTGAGACGTTTAACGCAAACGCGTTCGAGATTTTTTTGTGCTAAAGACTTACAGTGAGAGAAACTGAATCGCGTACCTACCAGTGTGAAACCTTTTCAGTACAAACGTCATAATCATAACAACTCATAGTCATAATACACCTGCCAAGAAATTAAGGCAAAAGAAGAAGGTGCCACATCAACAGAGGTACGTGATTCAGTTTCATCGCCCGTACCTACACTAGATGCTCTGACTAATATCATCAGTCAAGTAAGAATATTGACGCCATCAGTGCCTCTCTGTTTTAATAACAACGACTGTTAAAACCCGTGCTGTAACGATAACATCCGATATTTAAAAACATGGCCTCTTCAACGGTTATATTGCTTGGTGTCACGTCAAGTGTTATTATTCGGCCATCGCAGTGCGGATGTACCGTGAGAACCTTTCAAGTTCTTTGAATCGCAAAAAAAGGAAAATTTTATTGACAAACCCTTATTAGAAAGATAACTACATCCCCACATCCCCATCCCCATTTTGTTTTCCAAAGCGCTGGAAAATGTACGTGCGGCCAAACGGAGCTGCTTTTTTTTTAATCTAAACTGTCCGGAAATAATATGGAGTTTTGATGCAAAATTTAACCATGATTAATCACCTCATTAACATTTTTAAAAGTATTATCTATCTACGGGTGTAAATTAAATTGCTTCCAACGCCATCTTTGAGACGGCTAGCGGACTATAAAGTTTTTAAAAGGGGCCGTGAGCGCTAGCGTCGCTTTCATAGATCTATAGACCGGTAGTCCGGTAAAAGCCATGGGGTAGAGCTTAAAAATACCATAAGATACGTAATTTGAAACGAATGACCTGTACATTAACACTAAGCATTTTTGTTCACTGTATCTCGATTTTAATGTGGTGCTGATAGTACCTAACCTGTTCATTATGCTTAATTATATGCTGTCAATATCAACAACATTGAAATAGATAAATTAATCCTTACAAGTCACCAATTTCAATATAATTATTTATCGACGCTGTTGACAGAAATCCGTACCTTAACTTTAATTTAACTGTATCCTAAAATAGTTGACAACAGCGCCATCTTGTTGTAACGCCGAGTAACAATACCGAAGCGTGCCCTGAAACTGCCACGAGCCAACGCCTCTCGCCGTTCCTTTCGCCCGCGCCGCGCAACGCGCTCTCTTTCGTCGCCTTATTTGAACACGTCGTGCTTCTCCCTCTTATCGCATCGATCATTGATCTTTGAAATTCAAATGCGGTAACTCGAGCGGCGCGCGCGCACCTTCGCCGCGCTCCCGTCTCGCTCGCTCGCGCGCGCTTCGCTCACAGCCGTCTCGTGTTTCTTTTATTGCCGTTTTATTATTTCTTGTAGATCACGCGATTGTGAGCTGTCGCTTGGCGCGCACACGTCACGTTCTGCGTCTCGTTCTTACCTTACGTTTGTAGATAAGTGGGTCTCTCTCTGTCCGGCGCATGTCGGGCTCGCTGCCGTGCGTCGATGTTTTGGGAAGTGCACCCGCCCGGCGTTCCCACGGTTCGCCTTCGGCCGACTTCCTTACGAAAAAACAAACAAGAGCACTTTGTTGAAGAAAATCGACGTCTGCCGGTCGCGCTGAATGATTAAATACAATTTGGAGCGCACGCCGCTACCTATTCGAGTTAGTAATAGTAGTTTCTTTATTAGGGACACGTGGACAGCGGGTTTTTTTATTATTTTTGATTGGAGTTTTTGACAATAGATACTTAAATTTCGAACAGCCTTCAATAAGTAAAATAAGGCTTAGGTATTCAAAGATCTGATGGAATTAAAATAAGTGGTATAGTGGTGGCGAAAACTACCAAATTAGAGAAGGTCATAACAGGACAAGCCTAACAAATGTCTATGTGATGTAGACGAATTAAAAGCCTACAAAAAAGAGATAAAGGATAGATGAAATTTAAGATTGATAAAGAGAGCGAAAATAGCACGAGTGGAAAAAAACAACTGGATACATGTACAAGCCCAGTAGTGGCTCATACTCGCTTACCAAAAAGTCTATTGATTTATTTTATCATCACGCTACGCTGTAGCGGCTTGTAGCGCCGTAGCAGTAGCTCCACGTGCGCAATGACTTGATATCATCAGTACCTTGTCTTAATCATGATCAGATCACGATTGCGTCATTGTACTATTTAATGATGCATTACGTTGCAATTTGTTTATAATTCGAATGCAATCGATTGCTACGCAGAATTATGTCTGCTACTGCAGCACTAGTATATTTGATACAAATTAGCGCTATTATGTAAAAGGTATGCCATAATCAGATCAAAAATGTTAAGTTTGTTATTGGTTGTCCACTTAGCGAGAAGACTGGTTTGATATCAAAAATGAATTTAAATACAGATTGCATTTGTGTTTATAATTATAGCAGCTAAAAAGGAGTTCATTAATGAGTTCAACGTTTTATTGGTGTTCTCAAATCTTAATTTCGATTCCGTGAAACAGTTAAATGTAAAAAATAAATGGTTTCGCCCAATTATCGTGTCAAAACATGTCAACCGCTCTCTTGTTTGTGGGGGAATAGAGTCGCTTATTCTACTTTAATCAACTTTAGGATTTCGATGTTAATGTAAATACGGTAGTTTATTGTTTCCTAATTAGATCGCAATATTTCAATGAAATTTAACCCCTAATATTTAATTTTCTTATGGTATTGGACTAAAGGTCTGTACTTGTAAATAAAAATCATTTCAGGCATTTCATCTAAGTCCTCTAGGTTGGCAATGCATCTGCATTCCCTCCGGGGTTGCGAGTGTCTATGGGCAGTGGTGATCGCTTACCATCAGGTGACCCACTTTCTCGTTTGCCTTCCTATTCACATAAAAAAAAAATAACGCAGTATCAGAATGAGAAAAAAAAATCCCTATAATAAAGTAGTACTTTTTGTACTACCATTTTATAGAGTTGTAAATAATTGTTTACTTCTACTTTTTACTTAGTGAACGTAGTAAAAAAAGTGCAGGGTAAAAATAAATGTCGCTTAAAAGCACTATAAGTTCGAAGTATCTGGGTTTTTAACTTTTTTTTTAAATGGTGTCTCGTGGCACTTGACACTTTATGTTGTTTCTAAAACTCAAAAAATCCAAATTATCTTTTCCATTTTCATTTTTCATTATTATGTGCGACTGATTAAAAAAAAATATCACGTCAGAAGCATGCAAATTTATCCAAACACTTCTATTTTTAACCCTATAAAGCATTCCATAAGTGTAAAATCTGGCCTATATACATTTCTTAGTACTGCGTAGTATGTAGCCTATGGGCGCGGGCGCAGATGGCAAGTCTTCCTTTTATGCGGGACACGCATTCAATCAACTGGTGCGATAGGATAAGGGTGGATAAGACCTTCAAAATAACAAAACGAAAAATAAAATATTCAAGTGTGGGTTTTTGCCAAGGATAAAATCTGGTTAGTGTGAGCGGTACGGCACGAAACAAATTTCGCAGTAGGTTTGCATTCTTCCTATTACACGGAACTAGTACCCCATGAAGTGCTACGGGATGGGATAAGGGTGGATGCGTGGTTTTTTTTATCACATGACGTTATCCTATAGAATATCGGAAATCATGGCTTGGTAAATAGACAATTGTTATAATACTATCATATGTAATACAGTCACTAGCATAAATAAGTGATCATTTTTGTACCTTGTCGCTTTCAGTCGTTAGATGATTTCGTATGGTTTTTCAAACATGACTTTAAAGTTACAAGGTACAAAAGTGATCACTTATTTATGCTGGTAACTGTACCAATAGTTTAAACTTTTATTTGCTTGAGTTTAATAACGCTCTAATTATTATTGCACATCAAAAAAATACAACTACAATTACTACAGTATGAGGAATATATGAGTTAGATAATACTCGTAAAACTTAAATTTTAAAGAAAGTGAAAAATTTGAAGGGAACAATTGTCTTGTTTTATACTCCGTAAATAAAAAGTATTTTTGTAAATATCTCGACGTTTCGGACGCGACATTGCATCCATGGTCTCGAGAGGACTGTTTGTGCCGACACTGGAATTTTTCCCCAATTCTTTCACCCTTCAAAGATCATAAGCATGAATTTACTGTATGGCTACAGTTTGAAAGCCCTATCCACACTATTCCCGCTCGCGCCGGCATGTGCTCAAGAAACAATATCCCTACTTGCGCTTCCCACGGTCTGAGCACACGTGGCCGTCAAAACAGCTAACTACCATATCCAATTCATTATGCTTTACGTCATGTTCTTAAGAAAAAGTAAAAATAAAAATATAATTTAGAACAAGTGAGGATCACTCTGCGACATTGTATTGAAAGTAGCAGAACTAAATCGTGGACCTTGTGCAGTGTCCATCCGGATCGCTGCTACCATCTCACTCGCTAATACTACACCAAGCTATACTTCATTTATTTTTACAATGAGAAAACACAACAACATTATATTGCGGCTCGTGAACTCGTGTTATCTCTTTACAATTTGTACTAGAGTAACAATTAACGACACGCAAATAAAGTGCCATTAGAACAATTTTATTTTGCGGCTCCCAGACTATTGTACTGTACTATTTGGTAGGTAAGAAATAATTGAATGGACGCAATATAATGTTAGTGTGGTTTCTCAATCTAAATTAAATGAAGTATAGCAGAGGACAGTTGGTGAAATGACTGGCACATGAAGTATCTCTATCCTCTGGTATTTCCGGTAGGTACCCATAGGTAGTGACAAATGCTTGATAGCCAATTTCATATTGTTTTTGAGTTGAGTGTAATTTCTGCTACATTCCGTGTCATACAAGACTTCTGTTTCGTTCGCACCGCGACGCAAAATGAGTTGGACTTTATGCAGCAAAAATTGCGCGACTCACAACTCAAAAAATTACGCTCGTAAAATGTAACCCTTCACTTATCAGCGACGAGGGATCCTATATCTAAGTTTACACACAAAAAAACCGTCCCGAATGCGTTCACGTTAACGTTTCAATTGCTACGGAAAAAGTTTCTGTCGAAATGTTCATTTTTTTACTGTACTTGCATTGTCATCCGTCCTACAAATGTGTACCAAATTTCAAGTCAATCGGACCAACCGTAAGAGTTCCCTCCTGCGGAGACCATCCTGGGTTGGGTCACCAGTATTCCTCTGCCAGATTATTGTATTGTCATCCGACTTACTCAAGTCTGCAAAATTTCAGCTCAATCGGTTGAAGATCTGCTTCAAAATTGAGACGCAAGATTCCACACGGACAAAAATACTTACTCACATACCTACATACATTGCAAGTTAAAAAAAAACTTATAATAATAAAAATTGGCAGAGAAACTTGCAGATCGAAACAGTAACAAACTCTCATACCTAGTTACCTATTTGATATTTTAACGCAAAACGCTTTCGAGGCGTATTTTGTGACCGAAAACATACACTAAGCATATTGGACCTCCTTCTAAGAAACAATTTACTCGAAGCGGAAAGATTAATGAAAACACCGTTCATAAAAGTCAAAATTATTTTATCACCTGACTTAATATTAAAACGGGAACTCATTCAAGGTTGCCGCTTTTTAATCACTGTACTTCAAAAATCGGTAACAGAATCCTCCGTCTACCTGTAACGTTTTGGCATTTCTTTGGCTTAATTGTGTAACCCGAGACAGTTTTTATAGACTTTGCCAAGATTCAAGGCCAAGAAGAGTGGAAGTGGTTGTTATGTAATCCTAGCATTGTATGGTTTCGTTTTCCGCGACACTGTATTAAAAAATTGAGCGATCCCCATATAATAGGTATGATTATAGATGAAAGGACGTTGTTAAGCAAAAAGGACTCAATCCGCAAGTAAGTCAACTTTAATTTTGGATCTACATTCTTTAACAACTAAATTGAAATTAAAAATTACCTACTCTTTAGTTGGTTAAATCCTTTAAACTACACGACGCGTTAAATATCTTCACTGTAAACGTCTGTTTATTTGTATGCGATAAATTCAAAAGCTACGGAACGGATTTTCGTGCGGTTTCCACCAATAGACGGAGTGATTTACGAGGCAAGTTTAAGCAGAAGGTGTTGGAAGTGTGGCGAAAAGTCAAGCTATATAGAATGAAAATTTTAATACTGCGCGGACGAAGTCGCGGGTAACAGCTAGTAAAATAAATAAGTAGCTCACAAATCTAACTAATATTATAAATGCGAAAGTATGGATGGATGGATGGATGGATGGATGGATGTTTGTTTGTTACTCAATCACGCCAGAACAGCCCGACGGATCTGGATGAAATTTGGCAAATAGATAGAGAAAAGTCTGGAATAGCACATAGGCTACTTTTTATCCCGGAAAATTGCTTAGTTCCCGCGGGATAGCGATAAACGAATTCTTTGCAGACGAAGTCGCAGGCAACAGCTAGTGGTTCATAAATAGTTTGCGTTATTTTTTACTAATTTAGGCTTTATCCAAGTCAGGCAAAGGCAAATGTCAAAGTTGTAGGCACAGACAATTAATCGATATACTAACGGAAACTAAACGAGCGTTCATGAATAAGGGAATAAGAAATCAATTCCGACGTTTAAGCTTCCAACTTCGCCTTTATTTATAAAAAAAACTAGCTGTTGCCAGCGACTTTGTCTGCAAAGAATTCGTTTATCGCTATCCCTTGGTAATTTTCGGGGATAAAAAGTAGCCTATGTGCTATTCCAGACTTTTCTCTGTCTGTGTGCCGAATTTCATCCAAGTTCGTTGGGCCGTTCTGGCGTGATTGAGTAACAAACAAACATCCATCCATTCATCCATCCATAATTTCGCATTTATAATGATAGGATTAAACGAACTTACCTGAAGTGAAGTTCGATCCTGATTATATGAAGTACTTAGTCCGAGATAACTATGTAGTTCCGTCCTTTCTTGCTACATGAACGCGACGTATAAAGACACCATAGAACAAAAAACAGCACCTGGCAACACTAATATCATATGTCAATCATTACGTTTAGAGTCATCATAATAGGGCCCAAGGGGGATAGTAAGAAAGTGACTATCCGTGAGGAGGGCGGGAGGCTCCCTTATCTCGGACTAAGTACTTCATATAATCAGGATCGAACTTCACTTCAGGTAAGTTCGTTTAATCCTATCATTATATTCGTACTTAGTCCGAGATAACTATGTAGATGTTTAGAGAAAAAATAAACATAAATATCCCAACTAAATTTCAATATTAATTTTCTTAATAATAAAACAACAAGAACATAATTATTTAAAACAACAAAAATCAGTAACATTACTTCTTATAATTTTAATACCACAGGAAATCCTTAGAAAATCAGCCTTTGATAATTCACATTTTACATTTAAATTTTAAATCTTAACATTATTCTAATGAATAATTAGGCAATGCCACAGATTGGCCAAATAAATCTTGTGCATTACACTCATTGATGAGAGGTCTGTTATAATGTCTCCCAAAGGTAGGCGACCTGCTAGACCACCCAATAGCTTTTAAAATACTGACCTATAAGGTATGCTCGCGACGATGCTGCGTGCCTAATTGAATGTGAAGAAAACTTATTGACATCTATACTACTGTCTTTCATCAATCATCACTAACTTGAGCCATCTACTTATTGTTTGTGTTGAAGCTGGTTTGTGAAATCCCTTTATAGTCAAAAACAATTTAATGCAGTCACTATTCTGTCTTAAGTCATTAGTACTTTTCAAATATCCTAACAGGGTCTTTACAGGGCAAATGTCTGGATTCTTACTAAAAAATGGTAGAGATAATTTATTCATAAATCGTCTTGGAGCTGAGGTTTTTGAATATCCGATAAAAATATGTCGACGCCCTCTTCAATTTGTTTAATCTTATTGTAAATAATTAGCGACAGCGTTTGGACCCTCTGTCTTGTAGTTAAAACTAATAAAATAACATAATAGACTTTAAAGTGAGCTCTCTTTAAATTTAAAGTTTCTAAAGAATACCAGTGTTTGAGGTAAGACAGAACAGAAGCCGAGTCCCAGGTACTTAAGTATTAAGTATACATGGGCGAAGTTTATAAACTCCCCTAAACCAGCGTTTTATTCTATCGTCATTACCTATATGGCTACCTAAAATTAAAAACAAAGCTAACTTATAGCAATTCAAAGTTTGGTAGCAGGCTCCTCTTTGAAATACTAACATTAAATATGATATAATCTTGGGTACAGAAACGTTTACTAGATCTTCATTATGAGTTCTACTGTCGTAAACATGAATCATACTGCTAAGGCTACCATAACATCAATTGCAACATTAGGTAGCATTCTTCTCTACATTGATTCCCTGAAAATATTGAGGTCACCAGGGTAAGTTAAAGATGTAAGGGATGTGGTGACCGTACCTCTGAGCCTATGAGAGACTTTAACAATGGATACCAGGTTTGAGTAGGCCGTACTGGAAATACTAATACATATTCCTGTTGCGCTATCGGGTTTAATTTTACACAATACTTTTGAGAATAGCGAGAATGGAGAGAATGCATGAAAGAACTCCCTCCATTTGACTGTAAAGGCGTCAATGTTCCATGCAAATGGATCCCTGTGCTAGGAAATGTATTTAACACACTTTCCATTAAACCGAGAAGCAAACAGAACAATAGATGGATACCCTATTGACTCAAGTATTGTTTCAAAAACTTCATGTGGTAATTCCCGTTCTGTATCCTAATTTGAACTCCAAGATTCATAATCTGCCTCCGAGAGTTATCTTTAAAATTAATATTATGATGCAAGAATCCATAGATGTCTTGCTTCATACCATTTCCAAATTTGTCTTGCAAGGTTATTTAACTGTGGAAATTGAATAGAACCCATCCTATTTATATAAGAAATGGCAGTAGTATGTAGTATTGTCAATTCGTAATAAAATCTTAATTTATCTCCGATCACCTGTAAAGCATCCTAGAGCCAAATATACCGCTAATAACTCCAGATTAATTAATGTAATTTTTCTTTTCTTCTATTGGTCAACTTCCCTTAGCACTCTTCCCATTACATACTGACCCCCAACCAGATAAAGAGATCTGAGAAAATCTCTAAAGCAAAACTATATTACTTTATGTGGCAACACATAGTCTTACTATAATTCTTCCACCATGTAAGATCTTCTTTAGCCTTCTGGCCAATGGTAATAATGTTATCATAATTAACCACAACTATTCCAAAGCCACAAATTTAGCTCTTTCAAAAAAAAAAAAATTATATATACTTATAAGATATTGGATTTTAGCGTAATTTAATTTTACTAAGTTCAAAAATCATAATATTCATTTAACATAAAAACGGTTTCTAGATTTTTACCGAGCATAAGCTTTAAATAATATAACATTCATTAGTCATAACAACAATTGCAATAATTTCATTTGAATATTCGGTTATTCAATATAATGATTAAAATCCATACCAACATTTATAATAATGATTAGAAGGTATAACATCATGCAACATATAGTTATTTAATAAGTAAGTAAATTTGGCTGGTGCCAAACGCAAAAAAAAAAAAAAAAAACATTTGATTTGTGCGAGCGAGCGAAGCGAGCGAGCAAGACTACTCGGAGCAAAAGCGACTCGGATAGGTTAGGTTCAGAAGGCTAAGGCGGGAGCGAAGCGCAGCGTAGCTTCCGCCTTAGCCTTCAATGTTTTTTTTTTTTTTTTTTTTTTTTTTAAATTTGCTGTTGCAGGTTTCAATCATTATCCTCAATGTTTACACAAAAATTATTTAACTTTGATTAATAATGCTGCATGATTATTATGCAGTAGGTACCCTAAGTATGAATAAGACAATTATGCAAATTAATATTATGATTTTAGAAATTCGGCAATTTGTTTGCATATTGTTTTTATATGATCTCAATATTTCGACGGATTGTAATTCTGATATTTTTGTTATGAGAAATGAACATTCGCACCATAAGTTATTGCCATATATACTGAAACTAAACTTCCTAACATGCAAAGTCCCTAACTGAGTAGTAATCTAAATCTAAATATTTCTAAATTATCATCAGCAGTCTTTCCTTGTATCTGTAGGGGCTAATATCATCTTTATAATGTATCTATTTGGAAAACTAAAATTCTCTGATATTAGGTGAAGTAAAAATACTTTTTTCCCCATTTATGACAAAACTTAGACAGTATATGTCTTTTAAAAATTTAACATTACTGACACATTCATCATAAGTTGAGCCCAGACAAATCAGGTCATTGAGATGAATCACTAAGCAAATGCCTCTTTCTCTTAGATTCACTAATCAACGGCTTTAACAAAATTGTTAACGGAATGGTGCGGTGCTTAAGCCCAACGGTAAACAATTTTATTCATATAATACCAAATTAAATTGGAACCTTAAATATTTCTTATGTGTCATGTATAGCATATGCTAGTATGCATTAATATTCAGTCTGTCAGTCTTTCTTCGATAAGTTGTTAATAACTTCACCCAGACCCGAGATTGCCAAGCCCGTTTCTTACTGTCTTTCTTGTAATAAGATATCCCGTGTCTATGGAGGGATTGTTTAATACTCCGTTATTGTGTTGTAAAACTGGTCATGCACCTTCTGTCTATACTGTTTCTCACCAGTATTCGAATCACCCAGTGCCGACAAGCTGTCAGCCACTTCTTCGATTCACTTTGATCAGAAATAATCAGAGTTTCTAATTCTGGTGCTTTAGGGTCAGATTCTGGGTCCGGCTCTGGTATTTGAGCTTAAATATATACAGGCAAAAAGTAATTGAATAAAAAACAAAAAATTTGTTTATCTCCAAACAATTTAGTTAGGTTAATAATGTGACAGACAAGTCAAGGTTTGACCCAATACTATCCAACGGATAGATAGCAAAATCGTCACACGATAATGCTTTTAAACAGAGTTAATTTGAGCTTAAATATATACAGGCAAAAAGTAATTGAATAAAAAACAAAAAAAATTGTTTATCTCCAAACAATTTAGTTAGGTTAATAATGTCACAGACAAGTCAAGGTTTGACCCAATACTATCCAACGGATAGATAGCAAAATCGTCACACGATAATGCTTTTAAACAGAGTTAATTATACTCAGTCTCACTACAGTGAGGCGTATAAGTACAACTTTCCCACGGAAAGTAGGTACGTACGATCTCATATCTTCGTAACTATTTTTTGGGAAAAACTTTCCCGTTGTAATAAACTTATAATTATAACGAAGAGAGATGTATATTTCTTTGCCTAAACCCCCTGTATTATAATATTCCTAATCACTTACCCTTTGGAGAGGCCGGTGGTGGGAATTGCGTCATAATTTTTCGCCATCTATCCAGCCTCTTCTCTAATTGCAGTATTTTCGTTCTTGTTCTGCTTTCCTCCACATCTCTCATTCTTTTTGGCATGGTGCAGTATAATATTTTCGATAACGATAACTGATACTGTAAAATGTATTTTTTCCCGAAAGAAAAACCAATTTGCGTGTCAATTGCATTCCAGCGCGAAATGACGAATGATTGACATATGATATTAGTGTTGCCAGGTGCTGTTTTTTGTTCTATGGTGTCTTTATACGTCGCGTTCATGTAGCAAGAAAGGACGGAACTACATAGTTATCTCGGACTAAGTACGAATATAATATTAGTTAAATGGATATGAGTAACACACACAACAGTTGTCAAGTTCATAACACCCCTCTTTTTGAGTTGCGTCGGGGTTTATAAATGACTCTCTAGATTGGACAAATTTCTCATTATTAAACCATAATTAATATCAACATAAAAAACTGAAATTTAGTTACCCCTTTGATGACTGTTTTAGTACCACCGAGTATCACAACTAATTTTAAAAAGAAACCGATACTTTATATTGACTTTTCATAAAGTACCCACTATAAGTACTTATCAATATCGTTTTCTCTTTGAATCATAACCTTTCATTTACCTATTCGTTTCAACGGTAATCTTGCCGTGTGCTTTTCCCCCCTCGATTATAGTTCGTAACGAGTGGTCTTAAGATATATTTCAGGTTGCCACGGCGTTGTAATTAAGTCGTCGGTGTAAGTGAAGTGATAACTGACAACACCTGTCTCCTTTCCCACAGTGAGCGGATGTCGCTTGTCTGACTATCAGAAAACATATAAGAAGGATTTACTTACTCCGTCGCGTACGATATTTCCTCTATACAATTAGTTTCACTAGTTAAACATATACTTTACCTTTTTTACATTTGAAAGAAGACGAGTAATCTTGACATTTATTTTTATTGTAAATATTTTTTTTTATATTAAACCATAACTAAACAATTTTATTGAATAAGGCGTTACTTTGCGGAGGTCCATTTCAATGAACACCTCTGCGCAGCTCTGCTGCGGGTGTGGCAATAGTGGACGGAGGGTTTGCATGCAAAACATATATATTTCGCACAAGCTTAGTTATCTTGCACGTAAGTAGCGGAGTAGAGGTAAATATTTTGTGTTCATAACTAAACAAATCACAATAATTTGAGGTTTTTGAATAAAATTGTATTACATTTCATACATACATAAATCACGTCTTTATTCGTTACGGGGTAGACAGAGCCGGAAGGTAACAAGACCTAAAGGCCATGTTTAGCATATTTTTTTTAAATGTGAAAATAAAACGAAATGTAGATTGATGAAGACAGGAATAATAATAATAATGTAGTGGCTGGGATTCTACATCTACGTTAAGTTCGTTAGGAACTTGGCCATTTATTAACCATATTAATAGGTAGGTAGGTTGTTTTTTACACGTTTAAAAGTTTAAATATTTAAGAGGAATGTTTGTGGAGCGAAATTTAAAACAAAATACAAAGTCATCATCATTATCAACTCCAGCATAATATAGGTCCCACTGCTGGGTACAGGCCTCCTCTCAGAATAAGAGGGCTTTGGGAAACATCACACAAACCATTGAATTACTTCGCAAGTGCGTGCCGGATTCCACATGTAAAATTATTAGATACAAAAAGATTGTCTAAAATTAACTTAAACTTAATTAATACCTAATATTCAAGTACTATATTTTTTTACGTGTAGTGGTATCAAATCATTAATTCGACCGCATCATTAGTGGCCTACAGGTGTTTCATTATTAATTATAGTTCATCTCAAGAGTTAAGAAATCGGACCACCGGCAAAGGGTCGTAATATAAATCATTTCGGAAGCCGCATAGGCCGGTTACTTAATTAGGCTGTTGTTAAACGCCGCAGGGCATATTTATTTCGTATCTACGAGTTGGGAGCCGAAGAATAAATTAGAAGTAGTAAATATAAAGTCCTATTGTAAGGTTTCGATGTTACGAACAATGATCACTCATAATAGTAGATACAACCACACTGATATATTTCATCAAAAGTATAGCACTTATGTGACTGCAGTAAGAAATACCACATAAGTGGGTTCCTTTTTGTGCCTATTTTTAGATGCCATATAGAATATAACGTAAATTTATGCATGCAAAAGTGTATTTTGGCTTGGTGTCAATAGATTGTTAGATTTTGTGTACCAATTTCTGATTATGTGTAGATTTATTAGTGGAAACTTTACTGGCTTATGTTTCACCCTTATGTGTTAATAATTAATGTATTATTGTAGGCTGTTTGCTTTACCAATAAATTAATTAAAAAAAAATGATTGTAAAGCTGAGGGCTTTACTGAGTCTAATTAATACTAAAGGAATCCACTATTTTCGTTAAGGGCTATATTCAGACTGACATACATAAGTTCAAAGCAAAAATTCTAAAATTAAAACATTCAAAAACTAGTAAAAAAAGTATAAAACATAAAGAAATATAAAAAGGTTGTGCCTGTGGCACAGATTGTTTAAACGTGAAATAAGGAAAAAAATACATTTATTTATAGAAATTCGATACAGACAAAAAAATTAATAACAATTTAATTACAGTATTTGTACGATCTAAGTGCAGTCGGGGTGTGAGGTGTGGCTTTCCGCTTCTGATCTGACACAGCTCGCCTTGCCCGCCGATGTTTAAATAACTATTTAAGCTCTGGTGATTATTTAAATTAACTAGAAGTAGACCGAAGCCGTCAGTTGGATCGTTCCCGAATTAACAATCGCGAGTCAGCCGTAAAATGCTTCAGTTCATTACAAAAACTTATTTATCAGAGCTACAACAATTGCATATCTCAAACAGTCTTCAATACAATAGCGATTCTTAGAAGCCATTTTCGTATTGAGCCTGAAAAAATTGCGTGCCCCTCGCAAGCCATATTGGCGATTGCAAAGTTCATTGCCATTTAATTTAGAAGTAATTTAATTGGAATTACAATTTCATCTCAATTGCCGTGGCCGCGAACCAGATTGAATTATGTCGTGTTAGTCACCATCCGGTGGCGCTATTCCGGTCGCGAAATCATAGCGGACAATTTAAAAATGTCTTCGGCGTGTTACCATTCCATGTTGGAGTTAGGACGTCTATTGACCAATTTTCTTCGTCTAAATTTCAGTTTTTTGGCTCTCACAAATTGGTATCCTCGGTTTAATTCACAACGAACTTGGAGGCACTTATTTCTTTATAGAGTGGTTTAATTTGGTATCGGGTCCGGTAGAGACATTTAATTATTTTCACATTTTTCTTCTATCTTAAACTTCCAGAAAAACATCATAAAAGCAGTGCAAAATTTGCCTGTCAATAGGAGTAGAATGAAACTCTAAATTGAGATTATTTTCGTCTGTCTGCTTTTTTATTATTTCACAACTAATTTTGACGATAGTGGTACTTATGGCACCCTAAAAATACCACTTAATAAGAAAACTGGACATGAAACCGCCTATCATCCATCATACAGGCTCGTATCCTTAATTTCTTTGGGCACATATCCCAAGTCATGATGGGACAATTTAATGGCTGATTATACAGAGTGGTTTTGAATGCTCTCAGGCACTCGGAAGGTTGCCTATGTGGTAGATCGACCAAATGAGCCATGGGAAGGAAGGCAACTGTCAAGAACGAGTGGCGACGGATTGTGAGGCGCGTTACAGATACGTAAAGTGACGACGATGACCACTCTGTTAATAGGTAGTGAAATAAAGAAGAGGAATAAAAGGGAATAATGTCTTTACTAACGCAATTATATGAGTCACCTAAACAGGTTGTAACTTGAAATAAATGATTTATTATTATTATTATTAAACTCTCAAACTAAACCCTTGCAAGATCGACAGTATTACCGAATACACCCGCTGCAATCCGAACAATTGTCGCAGGATTGTGCATTGAATGAAATAAATGAAACATCGTAAAACAAGCTGTTATAAAGTCGTTAAATCAGCGATAAGCACTCGTTTACTGGCTGGTAAATGTCTCCTACGGGGTCGAGGTAATTCGCATTCGACATTTTACGAAGAAAAATGATATGAAATAAAGAGGTCATAATCATAATAATGAAAATCATTGCGGTTGTGCTTTCGATATAAAATATTTCATTTTAACACAGCAACTAATGTACAGTCACCAGCATAAATAAGTGATCACTTTTGTACCTTGTCACTTTAAAGTCATGATAGAAAAGCCATACGAAAACATGTAACGACTGAAAGCGACAAGGTACAAAAATGATCACTTATTTATGCTGGTGACTGTACCTCGTTAACCAATATGAGGACGAGTCTCTATCAATACAATATTTTTACGATTTTCAAAAATATTTATCGTAAATTCTTAATAATTTATGGTAGAAATAACTCTTAATATCTTTGGATACCGGTATCGATGCCGCTACCGGTAGCAGCCGGAAATGGACCGTACGATAACGAAATTCTCCGGTAATCTTACACTTTTTTATCTGATCTATCAACTATCTCGATATAAGATGTGGCTACGACACATCCGACAGGGGTAAAAACTGTAGAAATTTGTTCAGAGTTGCCACGAGAAAGGAGTTGGCTTGCCAATCTTCAGTGATGGAGAAACATTAACAAAATAACTGTCTTCAATTATGTTTTTACCACAAGAATATTACAGTTTCCAGTATATAATTGAGAAGTACCTAATTATCGGTGGCGTATTACATTTATGTGGCCTGTAATAAGCGAGCACGGCTATCCCAGGAGTATGATACGCGGGATTTTTCGGCAATTATCCCGATTGTTCCGTCACCGAACATCCTGTGTAATACGTGACCGATATTATACAAGGGTTGTAACATTGTAATGTAAAACCGAGGTTCATTTTTTGATTAAATCATGGAACCTAGCGATATAGACCGATCGCTTAAATAAGTCCTCGTCCACGCGGCACAGCGGTGCGGGGTAGGACGACGAAGGGGACCGAGAGAGGTGAGGACGGGTAGTGCGCCTGCCGCCCGCAGCTCTCTCGGTCCCCTTTGTCGTTCTACCCCGCACCCCTGTGCAATGCGGGCGAGGACTCCTTTAAGCGGTCGGTCTATACCTGCTTAGTGTGATGTAAAAAAAAAGAAAAAATAATCTACAACTTTTGTAATCGTGTGTATAAATTGGTGACCCGAATTTTGAAAGTACCTACCGTTCAAATTTGGGGGGAAAATATGAATCGCTACAAAACTACAGCTCCAGTAAAGTCTTTGAACAATTGACAAAATTAATTAGACCTAAAAAAACTATTTTACTCTTAGCACATTTGACATTAATCGTATACAGGCGTCGTAGCCCTTCAAACTTGGTATGAATTCTCTCCAATCACTAAGACTATATACCAAAATTCACTTACAGTCTACCTGAACCAGGCACGAAACAGGGAGGGGATTTTTTAGGTTAATTTTTAATCATTTTTAACTCTTTACTTTAAATCTACTTTTCTAGTTTTAGTGATCTTTATTGTTATTTAGTTGTTAACAGTTTGTAGAGTTTTAAATAAATGAATCTCATTAGTTTACTTACCTCTACTCTACATACTATGAACATTGAGATCAATAATCCTAATCCTAAGGCTTATTTTACTGAAATTATCCGAGATTTTTCAGCACCCTGTAAGCACCCAAGTCTCGAATCGATCGCATACAGTGCAGGTGCAGGAAATCGGCTACTAATTACACGCAATAACTGAAGTGCGGATATTTGTCCGTTATTGTTCCCGCTTGTTTACCGTTGCCCGCCAATGAGCGAGCTTTGCTTGCCACGCGTAGCGGATTCAGCGGTTGAATATTTGGTTTATGATTGTGTTTTTTTTCTAGACTGTCAATTGTTTAAGTGGATAATGGATTTGAATGCAGTTCGACAAAGCGGAAAGAGTGAATGAGTAGGTAGAGTTATTTGTCAATAACTCAATTCAGAACATGACTGGCTTGCTTAGTCTTTATTTAATTACCTTCTCGTTTATATCTTCAGTTATTAATTTTTGTATGTAAATTGCTTTCTGGTAGAGATCGCTTATAAGCGATAAGATCGCCTGTTGCCTACCTTGTCGTTTTTTTAAAATCTTATTGTAATGGTTTGTGGTGTTCAATTCTACTAATATTATAAATGCGAAAGTTTGTGACGATGTGATGATGTGAATGAGTGAGTATGTATGTTTGTTCCTTCTTCACGCCAAAACGACTCGACGGATTTGGATAAAATTTGGAACGAAGATAGCTGGTACCCTAGATTGAAACATAAGCTACTTTTTATCCCACAGTTTATTACAGTTCCCGAGGGATAGCGATAAACATGTCAATTGCTAATTCTACGCAGACGAAGTCGCGGGCAGAAGCTAGTAAAGAATATTTGTTTGTAAAAATATTCTACGGGGCGTTACCTAATACATACGATGCCTAATAAAAGTTGCTCTCCACGCAACTCAGTAATTGAGTGAGCATAAAAAACCAATTGACGCAAATTATATGAAGACGTCACATTACTAGATCCGAGGCCGATTTGTTGTCCGCCATTATCAATATTTACGCGTGTTTTTGCATCAATACAATAAGTCACAGGCTTCGTTTGAATACGTTTCTTGTCGGACTCAGGTGTCAAACTGCCCTCTGGATAATTTAAATCGCATTACGATGATAACTCAATTGTGGGCTACTTGTAAAAGGATTAAGAGCTGAGAAAGTGTAGAAATGGTTGTGGCGAACTAGTGGACTGTACCTGAATGAAAACAAAATATGATGATTAACTGATTTTTGATGAATATAAAGAAATTGCTAAATGAAATAATGATGGGTGACCCCGTGGCAGCAGCGCCTCCTATCGTGGTTCATAAGTAACTGAAGTATAGCTATAAAAATGAGATGCTACTGTCACGAGGTTTACAACGGCCAGCTATACAAGGAGTTTATCCTCGACAGGTCTGGTCATTAGGTACTATTTTAAAGAAAAATCTGTTTATCTGAAATTTTTAGTTTCATCGTCATCTAAATATCCGAAGATGTAGGTACGTCAAATATCAGTCAATCTCCAGTCAATCCCCATTTAGCATTCGTCATTGTAATGGTTGCGGCAACGTAACTTGAGATTGATTGATTGCGATCAATTTGGCCCCTTTTACTCAGCTTTTCAGTCACTTAACTTCTCGCTGATTCAGGTCGTTTGACAGTGGCAATTTTAAAAGTAAGAAAGCAGAATTCACCGTATATTTTAAATTTCTAAGGTATTTTCATTCTTCCCTGTCCTATTTGGTAAACAAAATTCTAACCTCAAAACGTCTCATTTCTGTTATTTTTTAACTATTTCATCGTAAATAAAGGAACTGGAGATAAAATATCAGCAAAATTAGTACCTCAGGTTTATTTGATAACATAATACTTACACCTTATTCTTTTCAAAAAATTGCACATTGAGGTTAGAATTTTAGAAAATACCATATGTAGGTATTAAATTTGAATCAAAAATAGCTCACATAACTCTTTTAAGACCAATTTTGTGTATTTGTAGGTGTTTTGAAAATCCAGAGCCGCATATACTTAATTATTCAGCTAAAGAGAATTTTAATTGCTATTATAAATCAGATGCCATATTAAATACAGGCCATACCAATATATTACCCTGGTGAATAGAGCTTGTACAATTAATCCATTTCGATTCCTCACATATCTCGAAATGTTGGAGAAACGAATGTCCAAACATTACCGACTTCCTTGACACCTCTCGGCATTCTTAAGTCCCAACATTACTTATGGAAATGGGGGCCCATTAAGCCTGATTTAAATGTTAGTGTTGGTATGTTGGTAATCCTGAGCCGGAGGGCAATTTGTCCAGAACGAAGCGAAATTAGTTCGAAAGTGCCACCACATTTTAATGCGTGAGTAGAGACCGGATAGGGATCGTTAGCGATTTTGTTCTTGTTCTAAAAATATACGAGCTGTGTCGGATTGCCTAAGAAACTTAAGGGATTCTTGCTTGGTAACCATGAAAAGATATTACATATTCTAAAAAACAAAGAAAAACAACAAAGGATAATCCTAAAAATAGGAAGCAAAAATGTAATAATATACATATAAGATTGTAAAAATGACTTGAAAATTCGTCACTATTATTTGGAACACAAACATGTTACGGTTTTAGAATGTTCTTTTGTAGCTATTTTATGTTCTACCTATCATTTAAAAGTTAACTGGAAGTGATCCTTTTGAGGTATTAAATTTTCTTTGTACGTTTTTTTCTCTTTTAATATGTTTTTATGTAGGTACTTACTTCCGATTTCTTGATTTTACATTAATTTATCAATTACTGAAAAATGTAGTAGTAACAGGTACCTACTCTACTACTAACCTAGCTACCTGTACCTAACTAACTACCTAGTTAGGCCTTATACTATAATGACCTTATAG
Organism: Pandemis heparana; assembly: GCA_963854515.1. NCBI lineage: Eukaryota > Metazoa > Arthropoda > Insecta > Lepidoptera > Tortricidae > Pandemis > Pandemis heparana. Next base: position 10,434,572 of record OY978021.1, read on the forward strand.
TGTTTGACACACTTTGTAAAAAAGTAGTTATTGACAACTAATTGTATGTTAAACCAGAAGTCAATTAAAAACGAATGAACTTGTTCTCGCCGTGATCTTTTTCTTGGAATGTTCCTTAGGAAAATTTTTAGCTTGGCACTTGGCATAAAACCACAGGCATCAGATATATTATGATGAGATATTTATGCACAGATATCAGATATACGAAATATTACTCAAATATCACGATTTGTACTGAAACCAAGAGTGAAAATGAAAATGAAAAATGATTTGTTTCATAAAACAATTACATATCTATTTTATTGGCTGGCACCCCCTTTTCAGCTTAAGAAAGCCTATGACAGGGGGTACCGCTCCTCCCTTGCATACAATGATGTTCATGTGTGGTAAAGAAAGTATACAATTCATATTAAATATTATGTTCCTTTATCTAAAAATTAAAACTGAAACACAAGGGTTTATGTGCGAAAACATAAAGTAAAATCGGGTATATAGTTGTTAAAAATCTAACACCTGACGAGTTGACAGTTGACGAGCATTAGCTGAGCCGGATAAAAGATGTTTTAATATAAGTGTCAGTGTATATATAACTATTTACTTTTATTTATTCTATTAATAATATTCGTTAACACAATTTAAAAAAAAATGATACCAAAAAGAGTAACCAAGAGTAATTAAGTTTTGAATTTCGACTTTTGAATTGAATTGCAGGAAACTTGAAGAATTGAAGTTCAGTGATGGGAAATCCAAACCGATTCAAAAACACTGATGTCTCTCCGCCCCGCTACGATTGAACTGAAACCAGATCAATTCAAAAGATCTTCGTATTTTCAAAATATATGGAACAAACTTTGATGCTTGGTCGTGCATCTATATTTGCATAATCTTTGGTATATCGGATATCTGTGAATAAAACATCTCACCATATTAATAATACATAATTTGTTTTCACTTGCGAAGCAGATTTGAGGTATTTACTTGTAATTTTGCACTATGTAAATGTTGCAAACTGCATGTCACGTGGCTTGCATGTGTTGTTCACAATACCTAATCCACGTGCCAAGGTGTCATATAACGAACAAAGTACGAATAACAATAATAATTATGTAATTCTTTTAAAAGTTTTGCAATGCATGTTTGGATGTTTTCCGGGTGGAATCTTGAAAATCAATTTTGAAGCAGATACAAATAGTAATAGAAATAGTAATATAGTAATACAAATAGTACCCTGTAATTTACCTATGTTGGACAAATATATCTTTGAATCTTTAAAAGAAAAAAGAATCTTTATCTTCATCCGATAAAGCTGAAATATTGCATACTTTTAATTTGGATGACAATACAACAATCGGGTGGTGAAATTCTGGTGGCCCGGCCAGGACCATCTCCGCAGGAGGGAACTTTTCAAAGGTTGGTCCAATTGACATGAAATTTGGTATAGTACATATTTTGGAAAGTCATCAGAAGGTAAGGTAAGGTTAGGTTAGGTTAGTTTACGATCAATCATTTAAAAATACTTACTGTTTTAGAAATAAAACGCTTTATGAATAACGTAAATCAAATCAAACTTTACATTCGGAACTTCAACTTTATGGGACAAAATATAGACCCGTAAATCATACATTTATGAAGCGTTAGGTACCTATTGCAGAAAACCGTTCGGCTTCTGATTTTAGCACCTAACAGTAGCAAATTTGACACCGCACGTAAAACCGGTCGTGTTTTTTCTAACATGCCCATAGCGGCGTTCACACGTCCGCGTTAAGGTGACCAGCGAACCGTGGCGGCCAATATCCTGCAGAATTACCATGGAAACTCATTTGGCGAGAAACTTTCCCGCAATTTTAGCCAACTTCCAAAAAAGGAGCTGGTAGCTTATCACGTAACTCACTCGCAATCGTAATCGTGTTCATTTTGACAGTTCATGTATGGGCTGACAATTGGCATCGGAATCAGCTAGCTGTCACATTCATACAAGAACTGTCAAAATGAACACGATGGCGATTGCGAGCGAGTTACGTAATAAGCCTACTGGTTCTGTAATCTGGTTAGTAATATTATTTTTTTATGATGTTTTTGGATATTTCAGCAACTATATATTTTTTAGATAGTGCATGTTCTAAAGGTGATCTTACATTAGTTACATTCAATTAACATTTGAAGCTTTTTAGTGGTTCTCTTTTTGATGGAAGCTTGGATATTTTTCTGATCAATTTGTCGGGTCATAATTATTTTGAAAATATTTGTAATAATACTACTTGTTTACATTGATTTGTCGATCATTTAGTAGAACAATGTTCTGCTTCTACGACTGGCGCAGTCGGGTAAAACGTCATCAAAAGAGGCCTATGAAAACATTTCATACTTACCAAATTCCCGGGTGAATAAGCATAAAATGGGCACATGAAGTTCATATTGTATAGTGAAGATAAATAATCAGTAGACGGAAGCGATAACCAAACAAATCACCTCATCTCCATTTGCGCTGCAGATAAACAGAATATACGTTCACATGGAAACTCAATTATCATTGGAGATATTTACTGCATCATCTTGTACTAGTAGGTATAATAAATTGACAAACATAAAGACACAGCTAACCACTCGATATGCTTAAGTCTGAAACTTATAAAATCTATGTACCTAAGTACCTGTTTGCTAATAGTATTTTATACAATCGTTGCATAATGAAGGCTCTTAAAGTCGAGTACCGTGTTTAGGCCACGAGGCTTGCCGATTGATTGATTGATTGATTGGCCGATTTTTTGCGATTTTAAGAGCTAATTATGTAACTATTGTATGCAATACTTTTTCTACGACTCATCATCATCATCGTCTATCGCGGTACATAAATAACCTTTTGTAAAGTACATTGGGTTAAGTTTGAAAATTGTACCTTCCACTTATGAATTAATAGTAGTTATCTCCTCTGGAGTAGCGGCGAAACTAATCTCGTCACTGTCACTCATGTTTCATTCGAATTACGGATTATTTATTTAACACCATCGATTTCGCGTCAAATAACAAGCAAAACTTTAAAATTTTCGTAGCACAAAAAAGAACTAATGAGACGTCGTTATAAGACTGTTTCTGATTGGCCAATTACTTCAATTACTAACCAATCACGTAACAGAAGAAAAAAGTTAGTGTATTCAAATGAAAGCAAATTTGCCAGATATTTCCAACTTTACATTGGGTGCGTTCCATTAAGCGCTCACGACGCTCAATCGAAGTAACTAAGTTCTAATTTTGAAATTATTATAGTCGTCTATACCATTTTCATTCTTACCTGTCCTATTTGGTAAACAAAATTCTAACCTCAATATGCAATTTTTTGTAAAGAATAAGGTGTATTATGTTATCAAATAAACCTGAGGATTTATTTTGTACATAATTTAGCTGATATTTTATCTCCAGTTCCTTTATTTACGATGACATAGTTAAAAAATAACAAAAATGAGACATTTGGAGGTTAGAATTTTGTTTACCAAATAGGACAGGTAAGAATGAAAATGGTTTAGAGCGTTGTATAATAATCATTATAGTTGAGTCCGAAGTGCCATAGACTATCCAAGATTAAAAAGTATGTGATTGCAATTTTGTTTATAAACACAAAATTGACAGATTACAATCAACGAGTAGAAAAAGAATAATTATTTGTTACAAGCTACAGTCCGCGGCTTCGCCCCCGTTCCGGATTTTCTTTTTCCCTTTTTTTTTTCTTAGAATCTTTGTTTTGAAAATAGTTACCTAATGAATATAATAATAAAAAAAAACCTTAATGCGGTCCCGGTCATTTGGAAGTTATACTCTTATATTTCGGTTACCCTGTTTTATTCATATATTTTTTTATATTTAACTCCCGGAGTTACGGACGGTTTTTTATCTTACCCCACTTTTCAACTTACCCCAACGCACAGATAAGTCAGGATTCGTCAACATGAGCGCTGTTTTTAATTTGTGATTGTAAATTCCTTTTTTGAATGTACGGAGTGAACTTGAGCTCCGTCAACCAATGACTAAACAATTAGTTTCGAATTTCACGTAAATCTGTTAAATCATTCAATTTCATGTAACTTCTCATTCATTATTTTCACATAAAATGCGTACGCTTTTAGCATTTTATAGTGATTCGTCTGAATTGTTAGACGATGGTAATCTTTAAAAATAACTTACCTCACGATAAAGATTAACAATTTTATGCGAGTGAAGTGATGAAGCATTTTCAATTTCATAATATTATGTCAAAAATTCTTAATGGGGCCATAATGTTCCCTTTAGATAAAATAACTCATTATACAATGTAATCTTTTTGATATTTTTTCTCCTTTAGTGACTAGGGGTGTGATTTCCGAAGGCCTTTATTGTTCTCAACTTGTGATTTCGTAAATGTTCGGGTGCGGTCGTACTTACCCGCTTTGTGCAACGTCAAAATCGTGCTATCAGGGTGCGACCAAACCGCCGCGTATGCGCAGTGATGCGTCGTATGCGTCACGTTTTCTCACGCTTCCTTCATACATTTTGTTGCGATTCCGTAACGTCACCGTTTTTCAAGCGGCGCTGTGGTCACACCATTAGACTCTGATGGCTTTTACGCCTTACCGAAAAGAATGCGAGCAGCTATACTTAATTCCTTGTCTCAGAAAATAAATATGAAACCAATAATATTGACTCTTTCTTTATCCTCTCGATTCTCTTGTTACTGAGAGCTTAGGCTATATTGTTTACAGATAGTAAGCATTCAGTTACACATTGCAGACACGGAAGTAGAATTTAGACGAAAATAAATAGCCGATAATAAAATACGATAGTTGCTGATACTTGATTCTATCAAGTTTGACAGCACCATATCTAGTTTAAGCCCTTAAACTAGATATTCATGATAGTTTTATCTTCCATGGACATGATTCAGCACATCCAGTGTGATTGTTTGAAGTAACCATCTGTTCCTCTTTCTAGTTAGAATCAAGTATATTTACAGTCAAGTAGAATTTAGATTAAACCTCGCTATCTTTACGTTTCGTTAAATTGTGAAATTGATAAGTACTCGTAATGTTGTCCTTGATAATATCATAATTACAGTGACGTGGAACACCCTCTTTTTATCAAGTCAGTACAATCCGGGTCACCACACCAGTCCTAACAGCCTAGACAAGCGAGGTCACAAAAGTCAGAACAGAAGAAAGACACACGTTGAAAGAGCTATAAAGCGTCAACCCTCTGGTTTGAAAAGGTCTGAAAAATAAAAATAAACACCAGGGTATTCTTGGTAGCATTGTGTCCTGTTTCTTACTTCGTAGTTGGTTGAATAGAAGTACCTTTGACTATCTTAGTTGTTCTCTCTCTCTGCTTAATCTGAAAGAACCATCTGCAGCTATCGGCGGAAGTTTGTTGATAAATCTAGACTAACCCCCACAATTATACTAATCGTGGTCTTTAAGTCTTCTTACCATAGACTCTGTCTACCCCGGAAGGGATATAGACGTGATATGTGTATGTGTATGTATGTATCTAATTTTCTAATTCCAGGGAGCTTACCATGACGTCTTAATGCGATTCAGTTTAGCTTCGCTCGCTGTCTATTTCATAATAAAAGTGACATCTAAAACTTGAACTGAGTCTGAATTAGGACGTTATGGTAAGGCCCCAGGTTATTCAGAAAACAGCTCCTACATACCTAATGTAGGTGGTAGGTAGGTAAAGTGCGAAACGCGCGGCAGTCTGTAAACTGTAAACAGCGGCTGCGGCTGCGGCGCGTGTTTGCTTAGCAGCGATGTGCGCAGGCGTGGCGGTAGGCGTCACTTTGTAAGGTTATCGGGTTTACTGTACCTGCCTATTTGTGCGGATTTTATGCTCTGCAGGCTTATTGTCTAACTCGCTCGATTTTGACAGTTTTTGTATAAATGTGACAGCTAGCTGATTCCGATGCCAATTGTCAGCCCATACATGAACTGTCAAAACGAACACGATGGCGATTGCGAGCGAGTTAGACAATAAGCCTACCGAACTAATTTACGTTGATAAAATTAGGTTATTATACTTTAGTGATTTGATCAAATTTTGTTTGTGAAACGGGGGCTGTTTGACGACTAAGTTCCGGTTCTCAGTCTCACTTGTCGGATCCGTTTCGTGTAGGATGTCGGTAATTTCTAGACAAAACGGTGTCGGTAAAAGTCAGTGGATTCATTTACACAAAAAGAAATGTATCTCTAATTTCTATAGGTTTGTTACAGTTTCATCAAATTACATAGGTACAATGACAAGTTGTGGAAACACTTAAAAGTAACACCAAAGTAGTGATTTGTTGTTATTAATTTGAAAATAGTAAGTATTTCGTATTTTTGTGCAATTTTCTATATACTTAATATTATTAGAGGTTAATAAATGAAGCAAACTGAACAGGTGTTCACATAGGCATGTATGTGTTAAGTAGTTTAAATGAATTCAAAATTCTCAAAATTGTAGTTACATTATTTCTCCAAGTCAGGAATATGTTATTTAAATGTTTTTTTCCAACTAACTAATATCCTATCTATTTACAAAAGCTTGACTTCCAAATGTCACACCTGTTTATTTCAAAATTCTTTCAGTTATACCTGTTGATAATAAATTTACCATATCAAGTGCTCTGTGTCAATATTTACTCGATGCCGTGTTGATTTTTAACAGATTAAAGCGCGATATTGTAGGCAGAGTCAATAAAAAAATTGCTCGACTCGCTCAAGTCGCGAGTTCAACACCCGAAAATACAAATATTGGAGGCGTATTACTGGAAAATGGTTTAACACTTAAGTCACTATCTGGTTGACATTTGCTGTCAGCGACGCCACAAATGTTATCGGTAATGGTCTGTACTGCGGACCTACTCCATTTTAAATATTGAGCTGACTAATGTCTTAGTGCCTAATACCTACCTACTTTTTATTTCTAAGTCTTTTTAGATAGGTATTGTCTATTTTAGGACGCGCTATCATTTAATTGGAATGGACGTAGACCCGCAAAACGACCATACGCATACTGTAAATTTTTGTTACCTGCAAATGTCTCGAACGCGGTCGCGTAAAGATTTCAATTACTATGGAAAAAGCACCACCAGTGGCACGTAACGGTAGTGAATAAACATCTTAGTATTGAACATTTTCAACGCGAACATTTTGAGACTTTAGGTGCTACAAAATTTTTACACAAAGCACTGAAATTCACGTGACATTCGCACTTAGCTTTCAAAGTAATTTTTACCCTTATTACGACTGAGTCTTTTGTGTATCAATAATTTTTAAGTAAATGTTAGGTAAGTATGTAACACATTACACAATGCATATGCCAATATCGATGTCAATCGATCGTTTATGTGCCTAGCCAAGATTAATTTGTCATCATTTTCATCCTGAGCATTTCGCATAAAACTGTGTGTTACTTTGCCTAACTGGACTTGGGTACAGCAGGACAACGAATTGTTTTAGTAGCTCTACTACAGTAAGTACGGTAGGTAGGTACTACAGTAAGTACTCGTCAGAAGAGCAAACACATGTGTCGTCACAAGATAATACAAGGAAATATATATAAAAAACAAAGTAAAATTACATGTTTATAAAATAAAAAGAGACTAAAGAACACATGTAACATTTTACTGTATTGTGTTGTCGTTGCAAATACTTGAGGATGAGTCATTTAAAACTTTCCTGTGAGAATACAAGGCAGAACTTGCTGCGTGGTCAATTCAAACGCGATGACACCCGACGCCTCTGCCAGCATACGAACATTCCCGTCTCCAAATCGAAAATTTACATTGATAAGTAAATAATCATTATATTCGAGTGGGTTTCTCAAATGGCGTGGGCGGAATCCGACGACTCCGTTTTCATACGACTAACCCCATCTCAAGATACGGTAACGCGAGCACATTGCGTCGCTTCGAAGGAATTTATAGCTTTTGTCATAAAGCATATATACGTGATAGAAAAAATAAGGAGACGGGTGGGTCGAACCCCGGGTGCTTACGTCAGCGAGCCAACAAAGCGCGGTGCCCACGCGCTAATGTATTCAACGCAGCGATTGATGAAGTATAAAATTTCTTAGTACCGTCTCACTCACAATGGAATTATGATAATTTATCGGTTGGCTTGTGCCGGCCGAGTGTGTGGGAACGCGCGCGGCACGGGCTTTCCCACGACGCCGCGCCGCAGCACGAAAAGTCTCCACCGCTATACAAAGGCGCGTGTCTTACGACGTTTCGCTTTGGATCGTTTTCACATCGCTGATTCCAATACGTTGTAAGCGCTAAGGCGTCGCTGCGAGACGGTACTCTTCGCTCGTTCGAAAGGCGCGTGTCAACACTTAAGACGTTTTATATTGGGGTCGTTTGGGACAGAATTGGAGTAAGTAGCGTCACGGCGGTGTCGACCGCACAATGGGTCGGTGTCGAGCGACTAGCGGTGTTGAGAACGCTCACACCTTCGCAAGGTGATAGTCAGTGTTATTGTTTTGACTGACTAATTAGGATAGATGTTTTGTACACGAGCATGAACATAATACATGCTTCACTTATCGAAAAACGTTCCAAACAACAAACTGAATTCAGTAGATTTCGTGTAAAATGGGTTGGGTTGGGTAGGTACTCACTTGTTCAAAATCTGTTCGCTGTGCAAAGCGTGCAACAAAATTGTCACTGTAATTCTACAAGACAAGTAGGTCACCACTTAATTAAATAATGTAGGCAGACTAGGTAGTAAAAAGTTAGTGCTACATTTCTATTCGTCACTGTTGTCTGTACGGCCCGCGGTAGAAGGCGATAACGCACTGTGTCGCACGGACCTGCGCCCGCGCCGCCCTAGGGCTGCCACCGACGCATTCTAACAAAATTATAATTACTTATATAAATTTTATAAAGTTTGTGAAGATGTATGCCACGCCAGAATGAACCAAACACAAAGTCACAAAACAAGACAAAGTCGCTGGCACAGCTAGACAAAAATGAAATATTTGCATAAAATTTTAATATTTCAATGTTTATACATATATTAAAACATAGACACAACGACGAGCGATAAGTGTAAAGGCGAGATAGATAGACAATACCATTTTCCTTACATGCCTGAGAAAACCTAGTGGTAGTTGTAATTGAAAGGATAATCCTTGGATAATCCTTCATTTTCGTTGACAGTGTTGACACGCGCCGACTGCTGTCAAATCTTACGGTCTTGTCTAAGTTATTTATTCATCGATCAAACTTAATTAATTAGTTAAAATTATATCTATGGTAGTTATTAGATATTAAGGCACCTAATAATGTAAACTTACGAGAGTTTCCAGACAAGAAGTATTGAAGAATAATAAGGATAGGATTTTTTTTCTTCGTTGCTGTTCGTAACGGTAAACTTTTAAACTAGGGGAAGTGTGTGCCTTTGACAGTGATTTAATAAATTGCCACGAGTCTCAGATACAATGGAGTGACGTGGTTTGGGGTGTGACGTCACTGACTCGGGAGGGGTCTTGCGCTTGCGCTGGGAACGTGGGAACTTGTGGCCAGCTGTAGCTCTGAGACAGCTGTCTGGACTTAAATAGAATATTAATAATAATCATTCTGATATTACGTCGTAGAAAGAGATAACATATTGTGGGGTGCTTTGATTTTACAGTTTTAGTACATGCTTTTATAAATGTTCGAATTTGTACGAAAGTTACTGTATTGCAGTTTTATGTCAGGAACATGGTACAAAATGTAATACGTTCAACACAAGGTGTTTCTGAAATGATATATGAAAATAATTATGTTCCTAATTATGTTGCGTTAATTAAGTGAATTATCTTAATTAATTAAGGTATTAGGTACCTGGTAACTCGACATTCAGGCAAGAATAACAATTAAAGCCCTTATTAATATAGTAATTTATTTCATTACCTATTTTTTGAAATTGCAAGATCCTTAAATACTTTTTTAGGCATGCCCCATTTATTTTTACACAAACAAAAAAATTACGAAACATAGGTAATTTCAAATAAAATAATAAATAATTCTAGTGCCTCGTCCATACACTTGGGCAGTGAACAGCTGCCAGTAAAATTAAATCAAATAAAAATAATAAAATCTTCTTGCGTGGCACCCCTGCCTTTATCACGGGCGTTTTGCCACAATCGGTGTAGGGCGCATAAAAGCGGTGCGACGGGCCGCGCGCGCACCATTCGCTCTCAGACCGCCGCGCGCGCACCTCACAAATGATTCTACCGCGCACCATGTCCCCGCCGCACGGCGCCTTCCACCCGCCGCACGCGCTACCCGACGAAGAACCCGTCTCCCGCACTTATCAGTACCGGAAAGTCATGAAACCAATGCTAGAAAGAAAACGCAGAGCTCGCATCAACAGATGCCTTGACGAACTCAAAGACTTGATGGTCACAGCGCTCCAAGCCGAAGGAGAAAACGTCTCCAAACTCGAAAAGGCCGACATCCTGGAGCTCACCGTCCGACACCTCCACAGCCTCAAGAGAAGAGGCCAACTCGTATTGAAACCAGAGATGTCGTATGCCGAACGCTTCCGAGCTGGCTTCACTCAGTGCGCTACCGAAGTGTCCCAGTTTATAGCGAATGCTACGTTGGCAGCAAACGCTATGCAGCGTCAAGGCCCAGTAGATCCTCAGGCCGGGGCGAGGTTGCTCCAGCATTTGAGTGGTTGTATAAGAAGATTGGAGGTACCGCCAGTGGTTCAGCCCCAGCCGATCGCGCCGAATGGCGTGGCGCGGCCGACTCCCCTGCAGGCGATAGCGCCAGCGCCCCAGCAGCTGCAAGGGCCGGAGAGGACGGTGCTTCATGACCGAGGGTTGAAAAGGCCAGCGGAGGCCCTGATGGATGCCGAGGCGGCCCTAGCGAAGCGTGCGTACGCGCCGCCGTCGCCGCCCCACAGCCCCGCCTCCGAGACAGACTCCGCCCAGTCGATGTGGCGCCCGTGGTGACCGCGGTTCCAGCTCTGACCCAGGACTGTGTGACCCGAGTGTGATACAAACGTTTTTGTTGTTTATTTATCGACGTTCCTAGAACAGATGTGTGTTACTGGTTTAACTATGCATGGTTAGTTGTTCTGCTCGCTTAAGCTTGTTGAAGTTTGTGTTTGGATTTAATAAAATAAGGTTTTTGTTTTTACGAAGTAATTTTGTTATTTGATATCCTAACTTCAACGTCTTCCGCGTCGGTGATTATTGATTAGCATTTATTATTTGTGTAGCTTAGAATCGTAAAGATTAGATTAGGGTAGTACCTAAGTTAACTCTGTGATATCAAACTTTGTCTTAAATCATGGAAAGATTTGGATGCAATAGTAATAGCTAGTTTCAATGCGTATTTTAAGAAAAAAAGAAAAATAAACAGTATGTTTTGATTCCTAACATTTTGTTTTGTTTATAAAACGACCAAAAGATGCCAGCTACCCATTACTTACTACCTAAACGTTAAAATTAATTAACTCAATGTTTTATTTTGAATATCATTAATTTTCTTATTTTGTGCCTATTTCCCTCAAATATTCAAATATTTATGTCAATAATATTATTCTATCGTTGCTCATTCAAAGAATTTAAAAGCAGCTGTCATATTAGTTGCGAAAACTACCAATCATTTTGTGTATCTAACACAAGAATTATCTTACACAAAGAAAATATATAAATGACTAGTCAAAGTGTAGATAAAAATGGTGCACTGTACCTAATCTGGTGATGATATTTTATAATAAGTAGAACGATATTTCACAGTAACAGTTTTTCCCTGAAACATCGTCATTGTCACCATGATTAGTCGAGGTGAAACCGTAAATGACATTGATCGACTGATAACAAGTCGCTGATCTCACATTAATTACTTTTCTATATACATAATTACCGTTCTCTGCAATCAAGAGGCACTTAGTAATTAATTTGCCAACACCCCGCGTTTAACAGCTCTAAAACACAATGGGTAGTAAAATTATTTAAATGATGAATCTTTTATGAAATATTCAAGAGGTTTCTTTGTGTTTATCTAAATGTCAGTTAGTCCCGTTCTCACGCTGTCTGGCAAGCGGCGCAGGCGCAGAGGCGTGGAGGCTCTCGCCGACGATCGACTAATGGCGATGTTTTTTTGCTCTACATAATTTGCCATATTTGCACGTTCAAAAACGTAAAACAAATGATAAAGTAAAACACCTACACGACGATAAAAAAACCACAAATAAACACACGCGCACACGATTCATGTTAGGGATGATTCAATAAGCTTTATTAACTTTAACATAAAACATAAATAGAAAATTATATAATAATATAATTATATTGATATTAATTTATTGTTTTCGCGACAAATTATAATTATTATAGATCCATCAACATTGACACTGTAAAAAGAAATAGACCGCCAATTGTGAATAACAAGTCTTTAGGTTAAATTATACCACTACCTAGTTGAATAAATACAGACTAAATCTTAAAGTTAGGTTAGGTTACCCGACACATAGGGGTAGAGAAGAATAAAAGTTATAATCACCTATATTGTTAATAAAATCCTATGGAATAGGTATAAAGACATTTCTATTATTGCGTATAGTGTCGATGAGCTATAGCTATACTAAGTACATAGTTAGAAAACGTAGATTTTTAAATTTAGACTGACTACTATAAAATGGCGCTATTATGAAATTGAATTGATAAAACAACTTACTTAATAGACTCTTTCGGCCATGTTTATCCCACGCCTCATACATAACTGTCTAAAAATTCATCTACATAACACTCTAACTTTACAACTTTCAATAAAACGCCGCTTTTAAAAGCTCTCTTAGCCCCAAGATAAGCTATCGTGGTAGCGCCTATTATCGTAGCCGCACGCGCACCTAGAAATTAGTTCTCGCTCTAATTGGGAGTCGCACTTGCGTGAGCGCAGCGTGGGAGCCGGTGGAAATGCCACGGAACGCCGCAATTTGAATTTAGATATGGCCGTGAGCGATTCGGTTTGAGTTTTTTTTTGGACGGGTGCAAGACACTGGCTGGTGTCCTTGTAGTTTTTGAGTCTCGCGAGGTTGGATCTCGGAAGAAGTAGTTTTAAACGTAGAACGAGTTCGTTGTAGCAATAAAGAAGAAAATCCTGAAACTTGATGCCGTAATTGACATTGAAATTCTGGATGCTTGAAAATTTGGACTATAATTTTTTCCGCATAAAGCACAGTCAGTCTGGTCAACTGAAGTACCACAGAGTAAAAATGCTGTTGTATACACCACATTTTCAAATTAAAAAATTGGGTTCAATTTGTTTTGTAATATTTAGCCCGAACAAACATTAGAACTTAAACATAAGATTGTATAAAGGAGCTCATTACAAATCAGAATACAACCAGTCTCGAGAGACTTGCGGTGTTCTTTGAAGTCCGCTTTCCTAAGTCACCTAAGAGAAACTTAAACAGGGAAAAAACTAAACAGGCAGTAGACGAGTTTATAAATATGGATTAAGTGTGATGCAGAAGCTAATCAAGGATTGGCGTGCGGCGCAGCATGCGCTAAACAGGGCTAAGGCCCAATTGACAAAAAATACCGGCCAAGTGTGAGATGAAATCGCGCATTGAGGGTTTCATAAAAAAAAATTGTATAAATAAATTGACAAAATCAAGTATTAGCAAAGCCTTGCTCTGATCTGTCTTGTTCGGTTACTTAACTAGATAGAAAAGGGGAAAAGGAAGACATAAAAAATTTAGGTTTTTAGATTTTTTGCATAAATTGTGCTAAAAGCTACTTTTATACCTTTAATAAAATTTCTACGACAACTGGCTGGACCCACGGATTCCATGGCAATTTGTATAGAAATACCCATTTTGATGACAGTATCTTATGCTCCAAGGGGTAGCAGACAAGACTTCCCACGCGTTTCTGAGTGTTTCTCAGTCTTGACAAACAGACGGACGGACCCTAAAGATGAGGGGTTTTCCTCATTGAATGCTTAACTATTGAGATCAACAATAGAATCACGCAGCAAGGTGGGGCACCCTGAATGCATAAGTAATGTAATTGACTAATTATCTAATTACCGAGATGGATGATATTGTTCAACGGAGTGAAACAGAAGGCTCGAACAACCATGACCTATTCGAGGAAAAGGGTAGGCCCTGCCTTTTATAATAGTTGATTTAGAATATCTCAAAGGCCATCGGGGAACTTAAAATAATTTGAAGTCATTAGACATAAAATGACGTTATTAGATTTAACTATGACTGAAAATGGAGAGACAGTGGATATACAATTTTGTGTTTGCTAAAGGAGCTTTGAAATACCAAGTAGCGAAGTCATCAAGAGCTACCGGAAGAACACCGGTGACTTACCGACTCAAGAATGCACAAGAATAATGTAAATATGAAACGACTATTCTGATAAATGATAAATAACTTGAGCATATCGTGAGTACAATAATACTACACACACATAATAATCTAGATACGCATAAAATTACAGTAGAGTAGGTACGTTTATTAAAATGTTTGAGAAAAAATAGTCTGGGGTATTAGAAACGTTGACAAAATAATTGTTTTATAACAATTGATTTTAATGGGATTTTAGAATTTTTGTCTGTCTGCTTATTTGTTAGTAAATTAAATATACTTAAGCGTTTTATTAAAACTGGATGTTGAGAAGAAAATTATTGCCATTAAAATTTTGAAAAAAAAAACACTCATGTAAGTTATAACGAAATGAACTAAATATAGGTACCTACCTACTCAGTTACGAGTAGTGTTGTAGTTTCTGTAATTAAATCAAATGATAAGAAGATAAATGAGGAAGATACGAGTAAATTGTGTATTGCGTATTCATAATGTAGCCAATGTAGGTAAATATTCATTAGTTACTATCGAACAGAATTTTAAAGCTACAGTTGAAGTTGTAGCTACTAAGTCAGAGTTCCGTTAAATTCTCTAGGATTTACTGCTTCTCTGTACATCTCAATAAGATACTAAGTACTCGCACCGTTCTACAAAAAGTAAAAGTCTGGCCCAGTATCACTCGTGCTGCATCGAATCTGCTTCCAGTTTTACGTAACTCTACCAACCAGCTTTCATCTTGTCGATACTTATCTTTCCTTCTTTTGCTATTGTCGTATATTTTCTTTCAACGCATCATGCATTACGCATCCAATTCGTGTTTTGTACCGGACTTTACTTCGATACGGTTTGTAAAGTCATCAATGTAAGGTGAATCATAAAATAAAATCGTGAAATTTACGGAAGCGATCACGATCGGTGACGTCACTCGCTCTCCGTTCGTGTGACGTAACGTTATTGTGAATCATTGGAATCGTGATAAACTGATGAATAATTCTAAGAAATTTGGTGCAGATTCGCAGAAATCAGCAGGTTGGGTATCACAAAATATCACATGCGTGTTGACGTAAACAAAACATGTCACAGCTAATAGATGTGTAACCAATCAACTTGTTTGCTAGTTCGGTAGGTATCTAAAGAAATCATTCATGATTGAAAGAACAAAACTAGTTTTTAAAGTTCCTAATCAAACTGTTTCTCTCTTTATTGTCTTCTTCGTTGGTAGCATGTAAAACTAAGTACGTATTTATTTACAGCCTCTTTAAAACTAGTTGTTTAAATCTGCGTTAGAAGAGGACACGACCCTCGTGAATGTATGAGAAAGGCACGACCGCACTTGACCCGCATGTATGGCAAACTAGGCTAGACAGGCGGCCAAAAGAAGCTGCGAGTCGAAAGTTAGGTCAAAAACATTACCTAGACTTTTATATCTACAGCCGATATTAAATAAATTATGCTAGTAAATAATGTTCTAGTGCGTAGTGCAATTTCAGATAATGTTGAAAACATGTTTTCACTTCATGAAGGTAGAACAATACTCATTAATTAATTAGTAAAAGGCCATTTTTCTGAAAAGAATTCCACTCACCCTTTTTCACGAATTATACAACTTTGATGGCGATTCTGCTCAGAATCACGAGCACTATTGATTTTGGTATACCTAAGGCAAAAAGTGTCCCATATTCTTCATACAATTTTCAACTTTTCATTTTGGTACTGTCATACAAGTGGCTATATGAAAAAGTAACGGAAAAGGAATGGGAAAAAAGGACACTTTTCGCCTTATACTAAAATCAAATCAATAGCGCTGGTGATTCTGAGCAGAATCGCCATCAAAGTTGTATTTCGAGAAAAAGAGTCACTGGATTTGTTTTTTAGAAAAAACGCCCAAAAATAATATAAAACATTTTGGTGGACAGTAACAATTTAAGTTCGATGAAACAATAAAGTTTTTACATCACAAACATAGGGTGCTTAACAAAAGTAGTTCCTTTCTTTAGATAGAACCTGGCCAAATAAACCACAGCCAAATAAAAATTTGTGATCTGCTGAAACGTAAGGCGTCGAGTCGAAAGGTCTTGAACAGAAAAAAACACGATTTCTGAAGTTCATTGACATATGGATGATATTCTGAAGATGCTTCGATCAGCCGATTGCTGCAGGCTGATCGCAGCATCTCTTAGGATTTTATTGTTTTGGAGTTTAATTTCTAGAAAGTCATGAAGTTTCTCTTCGTGTTTCCGGGGTTTGCACCAGAACTAAACTGCTTGAACTCGGTCGTGGAGACTCCAGAGATCAGTTTTGGTATCGAGATGAATCAGTTTTAGAGGCTGATGAGACTGGTCGAGATGTGTCGAGTGGTCGGATCCGGCGGTTGCGTCAAGTCGCGCGTCGAGTCGTGATTGCGGCTCGCGCCGCCGCCGCCGTCACGCGCTCGTGGTCTCTGCACGAGCTCTCTGTGACGGACTTAGACGTGTTTATGTAATAGAAAATAAAAGGGATTATCGAATAAACGACAAAAAGCAATGTTAGATAAAGTGAAGATCAGATCAGTAATCGGGGTTCGCGGTTGTTGTTCTTTTACTAGGTCACTTTGTTTGATGGAAGTAAGCTAAGTAGGCTTGCGTTTGACTATAATCAAGAGAGTCGTACAGAGCTTTTTCACCCTAGATTTGAAAACATTTTGTTTTATATGTATAAGAGGGGGCAAAAGACGGGTCTCCTAATGGAAAGTGATCACCACCGCCCAGGGACACCTGCAAGACTTGAGGAATTACAGGTGAGTTGCCGGCCCTTTCAAGAACAGGAAGGCTCGCTTTTTAATTTGTAACGTTCGTCATCCCTGGAGGACTACTCCGAAATTCGATTTTCGAAGTTCGTATCACTCTCCCTCCTCTGCTCCTCTCACTCTCAAATTAATAACTATTAGTGAGAGCGGAACGGCACGAAACGAACTTCGAAAATCGAATTTCGGAGTATACGGCCCGAACACAGATGCAGGCAGTAAATTCCAATCGTTAGCTACCTATCACGATAATAAGGGACCAACGAAACAGCTGAATGCGAAATTTAGGCATGACAGTCATAAAGGTAAAGGCTCAGCTTACGTTTAGTGATTCTCAGCCGGTTGAATTAAGGTTCTGTTGATATTTTGAAGCCTGTTTTCTACCAGTTAAGGTGGCAGTTGGTATAGGTAGTAGTAAAAATATTTGAGTCGGATAGAGAATTTTCTAATCACTTGTCATTGTCGTCAAGTGGGAACAATTTGCGAGCATGTAAGTGAGCTCTGAAGATATTCACCATTCTACGTAATTAGCATGCACTTCTTTCTTTTTTCTATTTCCTTAACTTCATGCCTAATTAACGAAAAAAAATCCAAGACGTCTAAATCCGTCTCTGCACGTGGCTCGCCACAGGCGATAGTTTTCCCACGGTCGCGGCGACCCGCTCCGTGGCTGAGTATTATAGCTCTGCCATTTGCATGCCCCCCCGCCCCACCTCGCCCCTCCCACTGCCTACCGTATTACACGACCAACTCAACCGACACCAACCAATATACCAGTTCGAACGATCGCGACACCTCCTCGATTTAGAAAGGTTGCACCGAGAAAACGATGGTCAATTCGTTTCTTAATAGATCAACCTCGTAGTGTCTAGTGGTAAAACATGGCCAGAACATTGACGATCATTAGATTTGCATTAAATCGATTTGTTATCTACGCTTATAAAATAAATAAAGCTGCGCGTGTTTTTTTGAATAATAAACAGTGTTATTGCCGTTTTGAATTACACCTAATGCAACTACAGTTAGGTTGTAGCGGATTTTTAATATGACTTAATTGACTGGCAACACTAACGTCAAATATAAAAAAAAACAATTACGGAAATGTCTTGCCTCTTGCGCTAATATTTTGTTATATTTATCTATGTACCTAGGTGACTATACTTAATGATAGGTCAGGTCATGTTGAGTATTATATTCTCGTAATTAAAAGGAACTGATTGCTGCAAAGAATTATTGTCTATAATAGTCTATAGAATATTAGTGTGAAGGTTGTAATTTTTTTAAAGTACAAGTTTTATCGATCTACTATAGTTAATTGATAATTTATTTTAAGGAAAAACTCGCTAAACCGAATCGTTAAACTGAACAAAAAATAACGTAAACTTATCTTGGCAGACTTAAGATAATCTCAAGATTGGACATTGACAAAACAATTTTGTGATAAACAATCTAACTAATATTATAAATGCGAAAGTATGGATGGACGGATGGATGGATGGATGTTTGTTTATTACTCAATCACGCCAGAACGGCCTAACGGATCTGGATGAAATTCGGCACATAGATGGAGAAAAGTCTGGAATAGCACATAGGGTCGTTTCGCCAGTTTGCCGACCGTCGCCACTTTTCGACTTTTTTATCGACATGTTTGACTAATCGGTATAAAATAGCAATACTAACAAGATTAGAAACTTAACAAAAATATCGTGGTAAACCCAAATAGTTCGGTTATACGCACACATAGACAAAATGCACGTTTGTAAACAGCGTACGGAACAAAAAAACAAATCAATCTAGGTTCGCAACGAACACCTAACGACGCGTACTTCGTTGCGAAAAAATTTGTGAGGAGCCTCACGGTTCATGGTATGTTTTTAAATGTAATTTTATGTTTATTAATTTGTTTGTTATTTGTATTGATAGACAATGAGTCTTAGTATTTATTTCAAATAAGTATTATTTTAGATTTGTTTGGAAAATGTATAAAATTTTATAGTCGGTAACTGGTTAACTCGTTTTCGTAAACACCTACTTCTCGACCGTTGCGGTCGAAAACTGGCGCCGCAGTGTCCAGTAAGGTTGCATCTTTTTTGACATATTATTGAAGAAACTACTGAACCTAATTTTTTAATTTGAATCTTATTAACACCAGAATTGTGTCAGCCAGTTTTCGACCGGATTATTTCAAATGTCTTAAACATTCCGCGTGTCGTAAACATTTGGTCGAAATCGGGATTTGTAATAACTGTATGCCATATTCCGACTACTATATTCGAAAATATACAGTTTTTAAATTAAAATTATATCTTTTTTGAACAACACACACACGTCACATATATCACATAACACGACACGTATTTTGTCCCGAAATCTATATTTTAGCTGATAAAATAGACAAAATACGAACGATTTTTAATATCCAGTAAATCCGTAATTAGAAAACTAAATAAATCCAAGATTGATCTTAGTTACACGTTTCATTTTGTTGTCATAATGTTGTATATGATTTTTATTTTAAGAAAATGCGGGTTTTTATATTTAAAACATATTTTGTGCTTCATGTATTTGTCATCACACCATAGTCGAAAACTGGCGAATATACAGTCGGAAATTGGAAATTTCGGTCGAAAACTGGTAAAACTGGCATTTTCGGCTTTATTGATTATTATTTAATTATTTCTAGGTCTTACTTGAAAATAAACGGCATTCAATGATAGTAGACTATATTCACTATGTGCATTATTTTTCTCGTTTATTTGTTCATATTAATTCAATTTTTTTTTTCATTCTGAATTTGCCAACTCCACTAATCGGTCGAAAACTGGCGAACTGACCCTAGGCTATTTTTATCCCGGAAAATTGCGTAGTTCCCGCGGGATAGCGATAAACGAATTCTTTGCAGACGACGTCGCTGGCAACAGCTAGTTTTGTGATAAACCGAAGTCAACTTTGTTACTAATGAATACGTCGTGATTTTCATGAATTGGGGTAACAAAAACATCACCAAACGTAAAGCGATAACGTGGAGTGCCTGCCCGCACGTGGCGTTACGTACCTATATATGTAATAAGTAAGTATCGATACTCAGCATACCTGTATTAAATCAATGACATATACACACAAGAAACACTAGCATAGGTATATAATTATTACGTATTTTTATAGACAACAACGAATTACGTCTATTCTGTGCAAAGAGGAATTAAGCAATAATGGAAATCTCATGAAAAAACCAGCCAAGTGCGAATCGGACTCGCGCACCAAGGGTTCCGTGCAAATTCGGCAAGTTATTATAATATCCAGCGTTAGCAGAGCCCTGCTGTTAAGCAAATTGAATGCAGTTTGACGTCATTTTATGTTGGTAATTGACATTGACAGACAGACACAAAAATATTATGTTTTTAGTATTTGTTGAAATACATCACCTGTGAAAATTTCAACTGTCTAGTTATCACGGTTCATGAGATACGGCCTGGTCACGCGGACAGACAGCGAAGGCTTGATAGCATCCCGTTATTATCCTTTGCGTACGGAACCCTAAAAAAACAAAACCACTTTGATTGGCTGACAGTACAGCCTCTATCGGTAGTGAAGAGTACGAAATGTGATGAGGAAATGTGGACTGTATTATATTTTATTGAATCAGGCGTTACTTTGCGGAGGTCCATTTCAATGAACACAAAATATTTACCTTGCTACTCCGCTACTTACGTGCAAGTTAACCAAGCCTGTGCTGTGCTGTGTGGGCCTGTGCTGTTTGATGTTTTGCATTTTTGTGAAAAGGGTTTACGGTTGGATGTTTTAGAGCAGTTGGAAATAATTAGGTACAACAATAGTGCTTCAATAATTAACGAACAGGTGAACTTGGTGTCGTCACCTTTGTTGCGTGTCCATTTTGATGAATAGTAAAATTGTTTTGTTAAATACATAACCCTCTTTGTTTTTGTTGTAGTCGGAAAAATTTATGAAGGTAGTTGTGGATGGCTAATTAAAATTATAAATAAGAGGGTAGTTTGGTAATATACGAATGTGGGTACATTTAGTTTATTTATAGTTTTACAAATTAGTACGACGTTGGTTCGCATGTGCATCGGTTGTGCTCTAACTTTGAGAATGATCCCGTAGAGGGATCGAAACGCGCGTCAGTGTTTGTGTGGGGTTAGGATTAATTAAGTCTGTGGGATTTGTGTGCGTTTTGTGTGGTAGTAGTGGTGGGAGGGCTTGCATGCAAAACGTACATATTTCGCACAGGCTTGGTTAACTTGCACGTAAGTAGCGGAGTAGCAAGGTAAATATTTTGTGTTCATTGACTGTATTATAATTTAAGGAAATGGATAAATGAATGGATCACAATGAAAAACCAGCTCCTCAGCTCAAGACTGTAATGACACTGACAAGACATAACAAAGAAAAATTCAAAAAGCAAAAACAATTAAAAAATATATAAAAAGTATCAAAAGGTAAAGAGTTCGCAACAGGTAGGTCACACAATATGGCGGCAATTCAATGTCGAAATTTTTTAAAATAAAGGCAATTTTTTTCGATTCTCTAGAGGAGGGGGGCAAGTAGCCCCCTTGCCCCCCATAGCGACGTTCTTGTTTGAAAGCGGTCTACATCATCCAACTAGAACCTTGCGATGTGGGCTATTTAAAGAAATACCCTTTTGCTCTAAATATAGCCACAATAAACGTTATTTTTACTTTATTACTAAGGTCTTAAAAAGTACGTATATACTCATTAAAAATAAACTTAATCTCATTCGAGTAGTCCAACTATTCTTCTACCGTCTTAACTAAAGGGTATAATCAGACCAAAGAAGCGGCCACATCAGTAAGTAATTACGCCTATACTGGCCATTGGCCATCCCGCCTTTTCATTGCATCACGACCATTTAAAATTAAATAACTGCCCGCTCACAGATCGTCAATTATTTAATGACTCGTAAGTCATCCTATTACAAGCAGATTGAGGTGAGTTTACGACTCCTGGGAGCACGGAAAAAAGTAGAGGCATTTTTAATTATTAGGTACGTGGCCAGCTCTAGTGGGTATGTACCCGATGTATATCTACGTAATCTATCTATACTAATATTATAAACGCAAAAGTATGTCTGTCTACCTGTTATATCTTTACGCTTAAACCGTTGACCTGATTTAGTTAGAATTTGGAGAGATAGTTTCAGTGCCAGGAAAGGACATAGTTTTTATCCCGAAAAATCGCATATTTCCTGCGGGATAGCGATGTAGGAATTCTGGGTTGACAGAGTCGCTAGTACTTATTAAAACAGAACTGATTGAAAATTTGAATATGAACTACGAGATGCATTTGCGGGATGATTTTCAACAAATACGCAAATATCACGTCAAATGCTATATTTTGACGCAATTGCAATTTGGGGATCTATTTGTTAACAACATTAAAGGTATATTAGGAACTATCTAAGTAAGTAAACTATTAACGAAGTACATAGAAATAAGAACAAGAATCATTAAATTGATCAAGAATCATTAAGAAGAAAAAAATTGGTAAATTTTTACAGAATCGATGCTAACTCGACTAACTTTTATTATATTCATCCGAAAGCTTTAAATTCAGCATAAAGAACTAGCTATTCTTCCCAACGTACATAGACGAGCATATATAACGGGTCACCGTCCACATAAGGTTCAGTACAAAGCCAATTTTAATATGGAGTTCATAATGGGGGTTGTGACAAATGACGGCTGATTTCATATCGGATCTCCCTTTCTAATCACTGACTAATTAGTAGCTTAAAACTTTCATATTTTCCGTATTTCTTGACCGATATTAATTTTAATTTAACTTTTTGTCATATCTTTTATAATGTTGACATATTTTATTAAGAAATGTGTTTTTGTAATGCATATTCCCTATTATATATAAATTAAATTAAATTATATATTATAATGGTCTATAATTTACTATACTCAAAAACGAGCCTATTCTTTACTTAAAAGCGCGGCAACGAGTCAATTAAATTTAGTATGATTACATGAAATCAGCTGCTGCCTGAATCAAATGAATGTCACCGCTTTTCCGTGGTCGTCGGGCCTAACCGTCAACAAAGAATGGAGTTGTCTATTTAAAACAGACGGTACTATTGAGAAAAGCGATCGTCTCCCGTTCCCACGCCGAACTTCCGGCCGAGGCGAATTTTGACAGATAACTTCGGATTACTAACTATATTGGTACGGATAGCAAACAAATCGACGGCTGTTCTGCTTTTAAGTTTACTAGGTGTCTACAAAAAAAAACCGGCGAATGCATAGTTTGGCAAACAGTTCATTTGTCGAACCTTTTTCCTGCAAATGAACTAACTTTTTTAAAAGTTGTGTAACAAACCTAACTTAGCCAAAACTAAGCCAGGTTTTTGGACTATTTTAATTTTTTATCACTGAAATGATGCATTAATGATAAGATTTTTAGTTTTTCTATATCACCCAGTCTCTTGATACCAAAAAGCCTTGGAGTTTGATTAGGTGTTTATCTATGAATGAATAAATATAATAATTTTTAATGCATTTTTGATAAAATCATTATAATTAACTAACGGAATAATTATGTTAAAACATTGACCATAAGTGTCGTTTTGGCTTCTTTTTAAATTATTACACACACTCAATCCCTTTGTACTCATTCATATAATACGGCTTACGTCCTGGAGTCAGTAAATAATGTTCTATTTTTGCTCTAAAACCTTATTCTAATAACAACTTCAAGGTACCTAGCATTAACTTCCAGGAGGCCGATTTTTAAAAATGTATACCTCGAAAGTGGAAAATGTTAGTGGATTGCTGCAAAACTAAAGCTCTAAATTAAATCTAGTCAACTAGACTAAAATTAATAACAATAGTATTAACAAATTAATAGTACCTTATACTATAATAATAGTATAGAATGTACCAGTTGTTCTCTTCCCGCGCAGATGGTAAAAAGTAAAAACCCATCGAGGGAATGGGCGATTTTTTTTTTTTAATGTGAATAGGAAGGAAAACGAGCAAGTGGGTCACCTGGTGGAAATCTTAGGAATCATGGTTATAGGCGATGCGGCTAGCAACCCACCACTATTTTGATTCCCCTTTCCATCCACACGCCCGCAATCATGCTAAACGTGGTCTTTAGGTCTTGTTCACATAGGCCCTGTCTACCCCGTAAGGGATAAAGACGTGATAAATGTATGTAATGTATGTATGTAATTTTCTTTTATTATTCTGGTCTTTCAAATTTCAAAAAATGCAGTACAGTTTATTAAATCTTTCAACTGGTGTTTTTAAAAACGTGCTTTCATAAACCTGGCCCCAGTTTATTTTGCTGTCGCTACCGAGCCAATTAGGTTCGCGGGCGCAGACTAGTTCTGTAAACCTCGCTTTATTGCCCGCAGACATTTCATTTTAAACGACTCAACGTTAACTAACTGCGCTAGAGTGGCCGGAACAAAATGATATTGTATTGTTTCTGACCCCCGTTTGGGCTATTGTTGGTATTATGAATCCGTTGAACTTTGTACGGTATTTTGGGATTGTGGAGATGTGATTGTTTTTTGTTATGCTGCGTATCTACATCTTAGTACAGTCTGTGAGCTCCTAGACAGACATTCGGGTTTATCTTGCTGTCTCAATCTCTCTTATAGGTTTGATACTTAAATCGGCCGATGGTACCCGAAACTCGAATGTCGATTTAAGAACTCACGGACTGAAGACACCTGTGTTTGTGTTCGATTATAAACATTACATTACATTACATTATATTATATTTCAGCGCTGCATCCTCGACATTTCTATTTCACACTAGGTAGTCCCCTATGCAATGTACCCACTAGTTTTTAATGCTCCTTTTAAAGTTGTTAGTGTTTTAAATTCATCAGCGAGTACAACTTTGTCATAATCGTACAGGAACTAGGGACCTGTTTTTTAAACCATATCAGTCGGAAGTGGTGTCCGATCATTTGACCAAGTTACGTTTGTCAAATGCGTTCGACAAACAATTCATTCGACAAGCCTTTAATAATTTCTAAACCGTAAACTTTTTTGTTTGATTTATAAATTTTCATAAATATTTTAGGACGCTTAACAGCACGGCTAGTAAGAGAGTGCGCGAGAGACGTGTCGCGTGCGAAATAGTCTACCCGTCTCTTTCTAGAACGAACAGTAAGAAAAGACGACTAGTCTGAATCGCGCACGACACGGCTCTAGCGCGCTCGCGTGCTAGCCGTGCTGAAGCGTTATATTTTTCTGCAGATCACTGTGCTTACCCACTGTCTATTACCTGATACCCTTCAAGTATACTTACTGCCAATACTACCGAGCTACCGGTTTTACATGATTGCGTTGTTATCATGTTTTGATTGATTTAATATTCTGGCTTACATAAGGCGTGACATCAATAGTAAATAACACGTTGCCACAGCGACGGCCTTAAACTGGATTAAGCTGTTTAAGAATTATTATTCAGTTATGTTATTTTTTATACATACAACAAGGAAGGTAAACAAGCAAGGTGTGTGTGTGTGTGTGTGTGTGTGTGTGTGTGTGTGTGTGTGCGTGTGTGGGTGTGTGTCAGTTTGTGGCATCGTAGCTCTCAAGCGGATGGACCGATTTGGATGCGGTTTTTTCATTCACAAACCAATTTTCTTGCGGTGGTTCTTAGCCATGTTTGATAAAAATCGGCCCAGTAGTTTAAAGAGTATCAGCTCTTTTCCAAAATGATGTAAAGCATTTGGCGTAAAATGGAATTATTTCTTTATCTGGCAGAATTAAAATGTACCTAATGTAGATGGCAAATTCTTAAGTAATACGACGAATATCGGTTTTTCGTTAGTGTCCTTTCATTTGCCCAATGACAGGTCATCATTAATTTCCTAGTCACAACACAGTATTATTCCGAAGCGCTATTGACCACCCTGTATTATGTCTTGATGTTTTCCAACTTGTCATAACACATTAAGAGGACTAACAGAACTATCCCTACTAATATTACAAATGCGAAAGTAACTCTGTCTGACCGTCTGTCTGTCTGTCGGTCTGTGTGTTACGCTTTCACGCCTAAACGGCTGAATCGATTTTAATGAAATTTGGTACAGAGATAGTTTCAGTCTCGAGGAAGGATATAGGATAGTTTTAAATGCGGAAAATTGCATAGTTCCCGCGGGATAGCGATAAGCGACTTCTGCACAGACGGAGTAGCGGGCAAACGCTAGTAGGAAGAAAAACATCTTTTTAACCATAAATTATAATCTCGAATGCTGGTCTAGGAGCAAAGTAAAAACAAAGAATATACCAGTTGCTTCTCTTCCGAAACCTTGGGTTTTACCAGTTGCTTCTCTTCTGAAACCTTGGGTTTTACCAGTTGCTTCTCTTCCGAAACCTTGGGTTTTACCAGTTGCTTCTCTTCCGAAACCTTGGGTTTTACCAGTTGCTTCTCTTCCGAAACCTTGGATTTTTACCAGTTGCTTCTCTTCTCACGTAAATAGTAAAAGCCCATCGAGGAAATGGGCGAAAATCTTAGGAATCATGTTATAGGCGATGCGGCTAGCAACCCATCACTATTTTGATTCCCCTTGTCTTGTATGGAGGGCAAGCTGTAATATCAAAATAGAGCTCTTTTTATGAATGGATCTACATTTATGATCGACTAGCTGTTGCCAGCGACTTCGTCTGCAAAGAATTCGTGTATCGCTATCCCACTGGAAGTACGCAATTTTCCGGGATATAAAGTAGCCTATGTGCTATTCCAGACTTTTCTCTATCTATATGCCGAATTTCATCCAGATCCGTTGGGCCGTTCTGGCGTGATTGAGTAACAAAAAAAAATCTATCCATCCATCCATCCATCCATCCATCAATCCATCCATACTTTCGCATTTATAATATTAGTTAGATAACACATTAAGAGGACTAACTATCCCTAATAATATTACAAATGCGAAAGTAACTCTGTCTGACCGTCTGTCTGTCTGTCTGTCTGTCCGTCTGTCTGTTACGCTTTCACGCCTAAACGGCTGAATCGATTTCAATGAAATTTGGTACAGAGATAGTTTTAGTCTCGAGGAAGGACATAGGATAGTTTTAAATGCGGAAAATTGCATAGTTCCCGCGGGATAGCGATAAGCGACTTCTGCACAAACGGAGTCGCGGGCAACCGCTAGTAGGAAGAAAAACATATTTTTAACCATAAAATATAATCTCGAATGCTGGTCTAGGAGCAAAGAATAAACAAAGAATGTACCAGTTGCTTCTCTTCCAAAACCTTGGGTTTTTACCAGTTGCTTCTCTTCTCACGTAGATAGTAAAAGTCCATCGAGGAAATGAGCGAAAATCTTAGGAATCATGTTATAGGCGATGCGGCTAGCAACCCATCACTATTTTGATTCCCCTTGTCTTGGATGGAGGGCAAGCTGTAATATGAAAATAGAGCTCTTTTTATGAATGGATCTACATTTATGATCGACTAGCTGTTGCCAGCGACTTCGTCTGCAAAGAATTCGTTTATCGCTATCCCACGGGAAGTACGCAATTTTCCGGGATAAAAAGTAGCCTATGTGCTATTCCAGACTTTTCTCTATCTATATGCCGAATTTCATCCAGATCCGTTGGGCCGTTATGGCGTGATTGAGTAACAAACAAATATCTATCCATCCATGCATCCATCCATCCATCAATCCATCCAAACTTTCGCATTTTATAATATTAGTTAGATGGAGAGGACTTTAAGGGGGGAACAATAGCGTTTAGGCCGGGCGTCCTGGGCAGCAAAGGTCATTAATTCATAACTTTATTACTACCTACCAAAGAGACGTCAAATTCGCTCTGGGGCCTTACCATAACGTCTTAATGCGATTCAGTTTAGGTTCGCTCGCTGTCAGATTCGTACTAAAAGTGACAGCTAAAACTTGAACTGAGTCGGAATTAGGACGTCATGGTATAAGGCCCCTGCACATTCAAGCTCACTCAAGAGTCCGTCGTATGTCATTTGTTTTAGTTCGTTTTAACACTGTTCTTAACAGCCCGCTAAAAACGAACGCAGCGGACAAGACAATACCGGCGCTCGCGCATATACACGTAGGTATGTGAGAACATTACCGGGCGGCGTTCTCACGCGTGGCACGATGGATAAACAAAAACGCCCACCGACTGTCGTCTTTAATTAATGGTAATGAAGCGATTATGCGCGCGAGTGATTTATATGGTACCGTTATGCGGATTGACCTCTGTGTGTGCGGCGGTTTAAGTGCGACGATTAAGTCTAGGCTCTAAGCGCTATTAGCTACATCCAAGAAGTGAGCTTTACGCTGGCTTTTGTCATGAAGTAACAACATTTTATCCCTTTCTGGACAATATGCGTGTGTAAAAGAGATGGATGCTTTACATCCTTGATGAAAATGTAGGTATGCACTCAAGGTGAACATGCGAAAGTAATTAGTATGTAGACAGTTAACAGTTAATTTTATTGTAGCCTTTAAGTAGGATTTTATGAGTAGGATGGTGTAGTTTACTTTTAATTATTAAACTAGATAACTTCCGTTTTAAGCATCAAGCTGGTGGAAAAATATCGATACTTACATCGATATATCGATAATCTTATCTTATATGAGTACAGGTTAGGTAGGTATATGTATATAGATTCAATTTCTAATAATCTTCATTCTTCATTATCACCTTTATGCCGATGATCTGCAAATTTATTCCCAAGGCGCACTTGACAATCTTCCGAGTGTTACTGAGACCACTAATCTGGATCTGACAAGGATCCTAAAATGGAGTCAACGATATTAAAAGATAAAGATAAAGATAATTTATTCATAAATGTTTTACAAAAATTATAACTAAGAACAAAGTTTCCTTACAAATCTAAGTTAACAACTTATATGCCTGAACTAGGAAATCCTGTGTTTCAGGCTATGAGAGCTAAAAAAATGGCTATTAAATAATTATACAATCACTAGGGAATAATAGGTATAACATGACAAAAATAAAGAAATTATTAAATTAAAACTATGATTATTATCCTAAAAATAATAAAATTAAGTAAAAAGAAAGTTTACAAAGATAATCTACTTCACAACTAATAATAAATTCTCTGTATCTTCGTATGACATAGTTTGAAGTGACTCCAGGAGAATTTTCTTGCATTTATTGTAATTGTGGTGATAAATGGGCGAAATTGCATTTAACCTATTATAAAGGAATGGTCCTAAGAAAACAAAGAATTTGTGTGTAAAAGCAAATTTGGGTCTTATTTTCTGATAGCAAACTATGTCCTGTCGTCTCTTAGCTGTTAGTTCAGTGGTATAGGGTAGGGCTGCGTGCTGTTTAAGTACTATACTAATTATAAATAACTGTCGAACTGTTAATACATTACATGTCTTATGAAGCAGGTTAGTAGGAAAAAGGAAAGAGCGATAGGTAGACACCTTCAGTATAGCTCTCTGCGCTCTCTCAATGGCTAGTAACTGTGTTTTACCCGCACCACCCCATGTGGTTATGCAGTAAGTTATGATAGACTGACATAGCGAAAAATAAACTTGCCTAATTAATTTAGGGTCTGCAATATAACGTAACTTTTTAAACACGAATATCAACTTACGAATCCTACCACACAGCGCTTCTATGTGATGTTTGAACGAAAGAGTTTCATCTATTATAATGCCCAAATATTTTGTTCGGTCAGTTATTTTAATAGCGGAACACACACATTGGCTATCCGTGGGGACTTTACAAGAATGAGCATATAGTGTAGAGCTAGCTGTCGTAGACGTAAGTTTGCGCATGGAAAACTTGATATAGTTTGTTTTATCCGCATTAAGAGTGAGAAAATGATGTTGAAGCCAGTTATTAACCACATTGAAGCCATGTTGCGCATGCTTGTAGACTTCACATTCCGAGTCAGCCGCAAAAAGTAAGGCAGTGTCGTCAGCATATGATACGATTATTCCATGCTCCAGTTGTAAGTTACAGAGATCATTAATAAAAATCAAAAATAGGGTCGGTCCCAAAATACTTCCTTGGGGGACCCCAAAAGATGTGTTTTTCTGGTCATCGCTGAAAACATTTCCTATCTTAACACATTGGGACCGGTCATCTAGGTAACTTTCAAAAAGTTTGAGCTGGGTTCCTCGTATACCTATAGATTCGAGCTTACTTAAAATAATAGGAATAGACACCGTATCAAAAGCTTTGGCAAGATCCAGGAAAATGCCCAGTGTATGGAGACCATTATTAAGATTCTGTACTAAGAAATCAGTAAGATGATGCGTTGCATCAGCTGTTGACACTTTTGATCTAAATCCAAACTGCGTCTTGGATAAAATCGAGTTATTTTCCAGATATTTGACCAGCCTATTATTTAAAATCTTTTCAAGTATTTTAGAAAAAGGGGGCAACAAGGAAATTGGTCTATAATTTGTAATTTCATATTTGCTACCAGATTTAAATACAGGAACAATAACAGCTTTCTTGAGACACTTAGGAAAGTGCCCCGTGCGTAAACATACATTGTATATGTAAGTTAGTGGTGGGACCAGAATGTGTCGAAAAAGCTTAATAATTTTATTTGATATATTGTCTAAAAGTGAATCCCACTAAGACCCAAACAATTGTCATTGGCAGCTCAAAACTTATTCCGAGAGTCGACTTTGCAAATCTGCCACCTATATCTTTTGATGGTGTTCATAATCCGTTTTCACATCAAGTCAAAAACTTGGGTGTTATTTTTGATCGCACTTTTTCCTGGTCTCCTCATGTGTGTGAGATTAGCAGGATTAGCATTTCTTATAGCTGGTTTTCTTTTTATGTATGTGTGTATGTGTCTATATATATCTCTGTTTATTATAAATGTGTTTCATGTATAATGTATTATGTATTGTATTATGTGTATTAGTATGTATGTATTATCACTAGGTACTTAGGTATATTAATATATATTCTAAATTGCACCACTTGCTCAGATCTGTTCTTTTCTCCGGTCCGTTATGGTTGCCGGGTAAAGATCGCTCTGTAGCGATAAAACCGCCTATTATTACCTTATTACTTCTGTATACCTTTTTTTCTGTTTTGATTGTTATATGTGGTGTTCAATAAAGAGTTATGGTATTGTATTGTATTAATATTACGATCCGATACAAAATATTCAACAACGAAAATCGTATCAAACACATTCAAATTTTATTTATTGGCAGATTATTTGGCAAAACCAAAGCTGTAAAAGATTGGAACGCACGAAAAAAGAAAACTTGTATTATTGTCTATGACTACTATCATTATTTATAATTATTGAGCCAGACTGAACTAAATAAATCATATTTTTAAAAACAATTTTTTTACCGATACAATATTGTACATTAAGTATTTTTTCCTTGATATATCGAGGTCGATATTCATATTTTCTTATATATCGATACATCGATATATATATCGATACTTTTTCCCGCTGTCGTAATCCCAAGTGAGCTTGGCAGTTTCGTTGTAAATTCATACTTTAAGTTTGTGCGGTAAGAATGATATTACTGGCGCCATCTATGAGTCTGTGTCAGATTTATAATTGCGGCGGGAAGAATACTTCTCGCGTGGTTATTTTAATATCCGGCTATATTTTGCAAAGATTTTTATTACATAAATAGAGTAATTAAAACTGGGATAATTTATTTATTTGAATTTATTATTAATAAAGTAAACGGAGATAACAGGATGCGTACAGTAAAGTCAGGGGGAGTACTTAGGTTATAGCGATACGCGGTATTAAAACTGTGTAATTTCAAATTGAACTTCCTTTTATTTTGCACTTAACGTAAATACTGCAATATAAAATAAATGCAAGATGATGACACAACCTGGTTTACTTTACTTGCTAAGGCTTAGCCTAGCTCTTATGCTGTTTGTGACCACATTAAGTACTACTGTAGGTATGTCATTACAGACAACGTAGAAAAAGTTTACTCGAGCATACATACAGAGTATAGATATAAAAAGTACTTAAATACATACCCCCTTATTCATAAACACTCTAAAGGCTTCTGCTAACTTAGCAATCGTTTGTCCTTATCTGTCACTTTGACAGTGGCCTTTCAAAGATAAGGACAAACAATTACTAAGTTAGCAGACGCCTATAGAGAGTATACTAAGGGGGTAGGGGGTTACACGTTAAACATACAAAACTCGAACGCAATCATTCGTATTTTGCTACGAGGATCGAACCCGGGACCTCAGGCATCATAGTCAGATTCACTAAATACTAGGCTACCTATTCGGTCATCGAACCAGTATTTAGCAAACTATTAATATTTTATAACCTAATTATTCACTTTTTGAAAAAGTTTTACAACTACGTAATCTAACGCAGATAAGCTACGCGATTATGTTTTGTTATTCTTTTAAATTAACGAAATTGCTGAAAATATTATTAAATTATGATAGCGAAATGGTTCGTTTGACAATTTTGTTTCGTATGATTTTGAGACACCTCTTAAATAAAAGGATTCGTATGCTGTGTGAACTGAGTAGGAGTATATATTCAAAGTCGAGTGCAGGCTGGAATAAGTAATCGGTATGCGTCGTGAGTCACAGGGTCAGAATGTCATTGTTTGGTCTAGGGAGTTCAAACTCTCCTTATTGTAGACATAATACATTTATGTGCTAGAACTGCACCTTATTAAAATAAGTGACACATTTTTGATAGTTTCTAACGTATCGCTGGAAATAAAAAGAATTAGGTAAGTAGGTATATCATGTCAAAATAAATGTAAAAAAAATATATAAAATCCTTGGTAAGTACATACATATTTTTGAAACTTTTGCAGTAGCTACTAAATAGTCTTTTTTATTTTTATTAATAACAAATTTAGAGATTAGTTTTTGCCTTGGTTATTTGTATTTGGGTAGAGACAAATTGTTTCGAAAATATAGCATGTGCAAGTGGTAGGTATATACTTTAATTCTAATAGGTACCTATTATATACCTACTACCTATATACTGTTTTGTTTTGACGCCAAACCACGTGCTGTTCACAACTACAAACTTATCGTCAATTTTACTGTTAAATAATGGCCAAAAACATTCCAATACCAAAAGCTAAGACCCCCAAATCTTAGAAAAAGACGCGCTACCTGCCTCAGAAAGGAACGCAACGGCCATTTAAACCGTCCGATTTTAGGTCCGTGCCATTTATAAGAAAGTTTTTTTCCCGCCTTTTGTCTAAATTTTTGAAACGCGCCGCCAAAGGCGTAGCGGTAGACGGCCAAGAGTGAGATCAAATTAATATTGTATTAAAGTTAGTACCACAATAACAGAAGGTAAAATTACAAACAATGAGGGTAATTTGTGAAGTCGCATTGTTTGTAAATGGGGTGTTTACATAGCGGCTGTCTGGATATTAGTTTGAAAAGAATAGAGACAGAATTACGGGGCAATAAAGTAAACAGCTGAGTGTAAAACTAGCGGTAAACTATTGTATTTATGCGTTTGACGGCACTTTTGAAGTTTTAAGGTTTTTACGGTACCTTTGCAATAAGTCAGATTACATCTTATAATATAAAAATGAATCGCGAAATGTGTTGGTAAGCGCATAACTCAACAACGCCTGGACCAATTTGGCCAATTCTTTTTTTTAATGTTCGTTGAAGTTCAAAGATGGTTTTAACGGCGAGAAAAATTCGAATATTAATAAAAAAATCCGACGGGAACGGGAAAAAACGGGATTTTTCGTTTTACTGGTCTTAGAAAGCTGAAATTTGGCAAGTTGGTTCCTTGGGGAGTATAGAGAAGCTATAAGAGATAATTTCCCAATATTCCCACGGGAACGGGAAAGAGGGGCTTTTCGTTTTACTGATTGTAGAAAGCTGAAATTTGGTATGTAGGTTGCTTGAAGAGTGTAGAGGAATATTAAGAGAGCATTTCCCGAAATTCTTACGCTAGCGGGGAAAAACGGGATTGAAATACTCCTGGTACACGTACATGCGAGCAAAGCCACGGGCAAAAGCTATTTTGTCAATAAATGAGTCTACGCGGACGAAGTCGCGGGCAAAAGCTAGTATAAAATAAATATGTAAGAGTTATTTGACGCGGGGACAAGACCGAGCAGTCAAAATTAGAAAAAAGTAGAGCCTACATGTGTATTATGTAGAGAGTGCGTGGTAGGTTACTTACTTAATCTAGCGGCAAAAGATAAAAAGCGGGGCATATATATTGAGGCAACTGCTAGGTATATTAAGTAAATACTAACAAAAATTAATCGACTAACTTCATCAGAAAGCTAAGAAAAAGTGCTATTGTAAATTGCATTCCCTTGGATAGACGAGGCGTGCTTGAAACTCGATCGGCGGGCCACACGTGCTCCCGCGCATGAATGGAAGGGCGGAGGGTCACGGGGCGCGGGCGGGGGCGAAGGCTTTTTTCAGGCAGTGCTCACCAAGACGCCGCGGTGTTCGCACGCTCCGTTGCCGCGTTGGGAAGTTTACTTTCGACGTGTTGTCGAACTTTTAAGTTTTTTTTATGGTGGTGTTAAGTGAATTTTAAGGTGAGTTTTATTTAAGAAGCGTTTAAAGGTTTAGTTTCAAAGACTGTTGTTGTATGTCTAATTTATTGTGCTGCTCGTATTTTTGATAGAGCTAGAGGCAGTTTCTTTATAAATGACAATAAATTATATTAGTATTTGGTTTTAATTTTAACGTTCTTTTTGTTATTAGGAAACAAAATGTCTTACGACCCTGCCCCGCTGTCTAAGACAGCGAAATACAAGAAGATCACAAAGCCGCTGCTTGAACGCAAGCGGCGCGCGCGCATCAACCGCTGCCTCGACGAACTGAAAGACCTCATGGTTGGAGCTTTGGAGGTAAGAGAGAAACTTTTCATGTGTAATTTGTGTGCTCCCGACTGTTTAAGTACATGTTGCGAAACGTAGAGCTAATTACTATAAAATCTTTCATTTAATTAGTGTACTTATTTAGGTCAGTTTACTGTAACTTTTTATTACTTTCAATGGCGTAAATTAAATTAGTCCACCGGCTTTTATTAAAACAAGCGCACTAGCATTTTATTTTTAGTAAACACAGCAATTACCATAAAGTAAATTAATACCGGTTGCCTTATACGAGCGCAATAGCCATTTACTGATCATCAATGTTCAACTCAACTCAATGCATCATTCATTCACGCCTTTTATTTTTATCACGGCCAGTCGTCCTTCTGTTTTTCCAAAGTGAAACTGGATATAAAAGTACAAGTCCCATTAAAGAAACAAGAGTGCAGCTTACAGTTATAATAATGTGACGTTCGCCCTCGCGCATCGTGGGAACCGAGCCCTGCACCTGCCCCGACTCATCGTCTTTTTATTTTGCCCACAGATCGATGACGACAACTTGAGCAAGTTGGAAAAGGCGGACATCCTTGAATTAACTGTTAATCACTTAACAAAGTTGCACAGCCCGAAGGATCCGGTTCTGGAAGCTAAGAAATTCCAAGCGGGCTTCGGACAATGCGCCGCGGAAGCGTGCCAGTTTATCATGTCTGTTCCCGATCTGGACTCGAAAGTTAGCCAGAACCTAATCAGCCATCTATCGGGGCTGATTACATCGCAGCCGCTCACGATCCAAGTGCCCGAACGCCCGCAGTTCTCACCACCCACGTCTCCATCTTCAGTCGTCTCCGACCGCCATCATTATTACAGCGATCACGACCGGTCATCATCGGATGCGGAAGACTCTGTCTATTCCGGGGAATCTACTTCAAAACGATGGAACTCGAGACCCGCCAGGCTGCCACAAAAAACCTCGCCTATGTCCGGTTTGCTCACGACAGTTGACAAACTGCCTACCGCGCAGTATAATACCCCAGAACAATTGAATGGGCCGAACGGACACAGAAGCGGTGCTTACTTCAATAGAGTCCCAGCAGAAGCTAAAGATGTGATACTACAAAAAATCAGGCAGCATATAATGGACAAGCGGGGGAATGACCACGTCGACATAAATGTGATCTCAGAGCCCGCCGAGAGATACACGCACAGAGATGACGCGTACAGAGGTGACTACGCATGCCAGTACCCAGCGGGAGTCCCGAACAACGAGACATTGGATCTCAGGAAAGTGAGGTCACCGACAAAAACGGCCCTCAGAGCGAGCCCGCCAGAAAAACCCGTCGCATACCGCGAGACAAATCAATTAGATACGACTCCTTCGGCTGAAAACAAAGTTGAGGTGACGGTCAATCTTCCGGAACAATGCCAATTGCCGATGGATTACAACAACTTGCCGCCTAAAAAGAAAAGGAAGCTGATTGAGTACCAGGAGTACAAAAAACAAGAGGAGGCGAGACGGTTGGCCGAAGGTTTTTATGAGAAAAAAAGGTATGAGGGACCACCGGGGGACGAGATGGACGCTAGCAAGTGGCGCCCGTGGTAGCGCCGCACCGCGCCATCTCACATTGTGATATTAATAGTCTCTTCCATGACAAAGCTTTAATTTGTTTTAATTTATTTACGTATGTTATTGTACTGTAGGAAAGTTCCCAGTTGTGCCTTAGCTGTATTTAATAATCTACCTACGTTAAGAGATTGGTAAATTGATATTGTATAAGTCAGATTGTTTCAAATTATTTATGTGCCATTTGTTTTGATCTCGTTGTCTTCCTTCATTTAAGTACCTAGATGTTAATTAAACTTGCGAGAAATTTTCCAAGTGCCCTTTGATTTATATGCCTACTTAGTCTACTTAATTACTCACAATACTTCATTATGTATGAGCTATGTATCAGCTTGTGCGATGCCATGTGGGTACTTTTTGCTATTTTTAGATGTGGTTTGTAAACGATATCATTTCATTGTTTATGCAACTATTAAAGTGAATAAGACTACCAATAGATCGTGTTTAATTTCCTTGACATGCCGCTAAAAGTTAACAAAACACTGAGTATGAAGACTTCAAATGATTAGATGATAAGGAACTTTGTTATACGAAATTATGGAGCCCGATATTTGAAAGCACATCCCTTGAAACTGGTATAAATCTATAGCTCAAAACTAAGGCACATATTCAATTTTCGACTAGGAGAATTGACTGATTTTCGTCTAATCTATTCGTATTTCAAATTGCACAATTTTCCACCACTTTCGAGTGGCATTTTCACATTATGTGGTTTCAAAAAAGGGGCCTATGCTCGTATTTATACTTCATTTCATAGGTACCTACTCAAGCACGTACACAATGAGGGATGGCCAAATGTTTTGTGTGTTTCATTGTGAATGAATACGAAAAACCAAAGCACAGAAAATTAAGTTAGTAAGTAGCTGCCTACTGACTAAGTACAACGTATAGTAATGCCACCGCGAAACTTTTGCTAAAACTTCTTTGTTAAAGTCTATTTATTTTAGCTAGATACTAAAATGGCATTACCTATGTTGCCTGTTTTTTGCAATTCAAAAATAGTGATGTGCCACCACTATCGAAAGTTAACGATAAATTAAATAAAACCACTAAACAATAAAAGCTGGTATCATTATTTCACAATTTGACATTTACAATTGTCAATTTAGTATCTAGCTGAAATGAATAGACTATAGGCAATTAAAAATACCATTAAATTTACCTTTGCCGCGTTCAAGATTTTAACGCATAAAACTTTCAACTTATTCAGATTACATTAGTACATAATTGCAATTTTGATTCCGCTTTCCACCTATACGCCCACAATCATGCTAAACGTGGCCTTTAGGTCCGCCTTAGGCTCTGTCTACCCCGTAAGGGAAAATACGTGATTTATGTATGTATGTATGTACTTATGTATTGCTAAAAGCCCAATACAGCGGCACTAAAGTTCGCTATTGTAATTAAGGTTGCACTTAAAATCCCAAGAGCGATAATACGTAAATCCACACTATATATAATTAAATATCGATAAACGTATTTTATGTTTGTTAATAAAAGATTGCAAATGTTAAAGCGATAAGACCGCCTATTGTATACTTTGTTCTTTGTTTCTGAATTGTTTTGTACTGATTTGTGGTCTTCAATAAAGAGTATTTGTATTGTATTGTATTGTTATATTTTAAAAGTTCAATTATGTACTTCTAGCGACCTCTTTTGTCAATATCCTGTAAAGTATGTGAATAACGCCATCTGTGAATATCTTCTTACAACAAACATGACCACAGTGAGATAGTAAGCGATTGGCGCGCTTAGTCAGCTTGCTGGCGATGCTGTTGTTTGAAATGACCGATAGAGGTCAGCGCAGCTACAATGAGCATTATGGTAATTACTATCTGTCGCCCGCGGCTTCGCTCCCGTTCGTATTTTTTCATTAGAACCTTCTGACTGTAATAAACACATTAAAAAGATAACGAAATTGACCCAGCTTTCCACACGTGATGCCGTGACTAAGAAAAATAGGATTTTTTTATATAATCAAGATGATTCACTTAAACTTCATGTGGACTTCTTATTACAATATCTACCAAAAACACGGTAATTATATGTGTTTTCAAAACACACAGCATTTATTGAAGAAGCGTTTATAATTTTTACCATAAAACCATGTTTAAGTATAGTAAAATGTGTTTACCTTTCTTAGGCGTTACCAATTTCCATGTCGTTGTACTCACACGCAGCAGAGCGCGCCGAAAAACGCCCCCAAGAAAAGGCGCGCAATCTGACATCTGTCACTCATAGCGTTATAATTTTTGCACACGCCATGTACAAAAATTTTTCTTTCATTTAAAATAAATAGAAAAAAGGGTGAATAAGTGCTAACTTAGTGATAAAGTGTTACCAAAGTGCTGTTGGTGAACAGGTGAGTTGTTTTTTCTCACGATAATGAGTAAACAAGGCGGGGAGGACGACAGTTATGTTGTCGTTAGTGACCGGTCGGAGGGAAGCATTGCTTCGGTCGAAGAATGCATATCCCGGCGCTCAAATGGTCAGAGTGGGTCTTCGTCGTCTTCGGAAGATGACGAGGGCTCCTCATCGCTTCCCCCAAATAAGCGTCGACGGCGCAATAGGCGTTTGTTACCTACTGACCCGCGAGTTGATTCTTTGATTAACCAGGTTAATTTTATATCTGGATATCTAACTCAGTTGCCGCAATATATAACGGCCTTCTCTCGAAACAGTCAGTGCAACCTACCTGCCTCTAGTAGTAGAGCAGAGCAGCCTAGTACATCCACGGCTAGTCAGTACCTAGTTAACCCCTGCAGTGCAGGCACAGGTACTTTTAAATTAGGCGAGTTACAGACGGACTGTGACGACAAGAAGGTGATTCCACCTGCCAAAGAGGAGCGCCTCCGGGAGGTCAATAAGCTCCAGCACTTTGACTCACAAGCGTGGAAAGGCTTAAAATACAAGTCAGTTTTGCAGGGTTTTTCTGCGACTCCAGGTTTTGTAGCTTTAAAAGTGAATGAAGAATTTACACACTTCAAGGCCAATAAAGACTTTTTAGCTTCTGCTGAGAATATGTTAGCTGGTCTTACAAATGCTGAATTGGAGCATGAAGAGTTATTGAGAGAGGGCCTACAGGAGCTCATCAATTGGGCAGCACAGAACCCTAATGAACTCAATCCAACTTCATTGCTGGATAAAGCGACATCTCTACTTGGACCAGGCTCCCGTATACACAAATGCTCAGAAAAGAAGATGCAGATAATTTGTGGCAGACGTGGAGAGTGTATTGAGATCAGAAGAGAGAGAATTTTAAAGGAAGTTAATAACATTAATCTTAAAACTTCATTAAGAGAAATTCCTCCAAGCGCAGACTATTTGTTTAGCAAAGATGCATTACAGCCCCTCATACAATCTCTTGGAGGCTGTCAGACTTGGCTCAACAGGCCTTCCTATATAAAAGAAAAAGGACCGAGTAGAGACCGCTCATCAAGCTACAGACATGACAAGAGACCTCATAGGTCATTTACTAATAGAAATCATGGACAAGAAAATACAAACACCGGACAAGACAGTAGGGCCAAGCAAGGGAGTTCACAGAACTTTCAAGGACGGAACAACTTTCGCAACAACAGAGGCAACTACACTGGCAAGAAGAACTTTGCCAACCATGCCAATAAACAAAAGTGACTATATTCAAAAACAGACTTTCCGGGGAGGTTGTCTGAAGCAGCATGCACAAGTGTGGAGAAATCTGGGTGCAAATCAATTCATAATAAATATTGTAACCAATGGACGCATACCCTTCAGGAAGAAACCACCTCTCAAACATTTAACACAAAATGTATTGGACAAATATGCAACAAAAACCACCCCAGAGATGTCTGCAGTCATCAAGGACTTAAAAGCGAAGGCAGTGCTAGAGTTGCCACAAGTTCTGAATTCCGGCTTCCTGTCAAAAATGTTTTTGATAAAGAAATCAGATGGAAGCATGAGGCCCATATTCGACCTCAGGGGTCTCAACCAGTATGTAGCCACCAAACATTTTCAATTAATTTCT
The DNA here is from genome assembly GCA_963854515.1 of Pandemis heparana. NCBI lineage: Eukaryota > Metazoa > Arthropoda > Insecta > Lepidoptera > Tortricidae > Pandemis > Pandemis heparana. Next base: position 10,475,117 of record OY978021.1, read on the forward strand.
CAGTTGGATGTAGCGGACTTTCTACAGCAAGACGATTGGATGGCAAAGATAGATCTACAGCAGGCATATTTCCACCTACCAATTGCAGAGACTCATCGTCGATTTTTGAGGGTCTACTACAATCAAGAAGTCCTGCAGCTGACAGCGCTACCATTTGGCCTGTCTTCAGCCCCCCGGACTTTTGCAGCAATATCCAATTGGATTGCAGAAGTACTTCGAGGAAAAAACATAAGAGTCCTTGTGTATCTGGACGACTATATCCTTGTAAACCAGGACAAAGACAAGCTAGCCAACCAAGTCTCGGAGACACTAAAGATCCTGGAAAGCCTCGGTTGGCTGGTAAATTACCAAAAATCAGTTCTCGCACCCACACAACAGCTAGACTATTTGGGACTAATGTGGAACACACGGCAAGTAACGATGGCCCTACCTACGTCAAAAGTGCAAAAGGTGAAAGATGCCATAAGCAGATTTTAACAAGAGCTCGGTCGTCCCTCAGAGAAACTCAGTGCATTTTGGGTCTGCTAAACTTTGCGAGCTTAACAACACCGCAGGGGCGGCTGCACTGCCGCCAGATGCAGAGATTTTTAAAAACTCTAACACGGTGCAGGCCAAGAGTAAGAAATCCCCTACCTCGAACTGTTCAGGTGGAGCTGCACTGGTGGCAAAAGGCCATAGAAAACAGCTCAGTGACAATGCACCAAAGAGAAGTGACCCATTTTTTAACGACAGACGCAGCCGATACGGGTTGGGGTGCTCATCTCAACGAGACGTACCTGACAGGGAGATGGTTAAGAAACCAGCGGTCGTGGCACTCGAATCTCAAAGAGTTGTTTGCTGTCTACGGAGCAATAAGACGGTACCAGCAGGAGCTACGACACGCACATATCTTGATCCAGTCGGACAACAGGACCCTTGTAGCTTACATTCGAAACGAGGGAGGCACGCGTTCTCTAGCCTTACTCGAGCTGACGACAAAGCTTCTGGAGCTGACGTCGCATCTGAGCGCTACACTCTCGGCGGCGTACCTCCCGGGGAGGTACAACGGCATAGCCGACCGCCTATCAAGGAATCGACCAGTTCCGGAATGGCATTTGTTGCCCCCGGCCTCGGAGGCCGTGTTCAGAAATTGGGGCGTTCCCGAAGTCGACTTGTTCGCTTCCAGAGAGTCCGCGGTCGTGGACCGTTATGTAACATGGGACTCCAGAGATGGGTCGGCAATTTTTTGCGACGCATTCAGTCGGCCGTGGAACTTCAAATTGGCGTGGGTGTTTCCACCACCCAACCTAATACCACGGGTGCTCCGACACCTCAATACAGCTCTGGGAACTTACATAGTAATAGCACCGCAGTGGATGCAGTGCTTTTGGCTGGCGGATCTGCGTGCACGGGCACTGGAAGAACCATACCCGATACACAATTTGCAGAACAATCTAATAGATCTGACAACGAGCAGATCCCCTCCTCAGATAGACAAGATAACACTTCAGGCATGGAAAGTTGGGGGTGGGCCGATCAGGTCGCTCACTGGTCCCTAGGAGAAAGGGAGCTACTCAAGAAAAGCTGGAGAAAATCTACATTTTCAACATATAATGTTCCTATTAAACGGTGGATCTCATGGTGCAGTTTAAATGGTATTAACCCTAGAACACCACAGGGGAATGATGTGGCAAGATACCTAGCTAATTTATTTCTAGAGAAGAAATTAGCATATCGTACTGTACTTGTGCATAAATCTGCATTAGCGACTTATGCTGCCACTGGTCCAGAAGAAATAAGCAAGAACTTTTTTGTTCGCCAGGTTATCAAGGCAATTTCTTTAGCAAGACCTCAAGAGAAAAAATCAAAGATTTGGGATACAAAGTTACTCTTTGATTGGCTAAGAGATACACCATGCTCAGAAAGTCTTTTTGATGTGTCAAGAAGAGCTGCAATAATACTATTATTAGCCTCTGGCCGAAGGGTTCATGACTTAACACTTTTAGAGATTACTGAAGAAGGATTACTCGAAGATAATGACAATGAGCTGGAGCTGTGGCCAAGATTCGGTTCCAAGACAGATAATGGCAAGAACAGGCAGTCTGGATGGTTACTGAAAAGACACCCAAATGAGCGGCTTTGCCCAGTTCTTCACATTAAGAAACTAGTTGAGAGCACAAGAGAAAGACGTTTGGAAAATAAGGATATATCCAACTTATTCATATCAATTAAAGGAGAAGTTAAACCTGCTACCCGGACTCTAATAGGAGGATGGATTAAGAGTATTTTTAAAGAAATAGGAATCGATGCGCCTCCAGGAAGTGTACGGTCTGCTGTTGCCTCTAGAAGCTTCTTAGAAAATAGACCTTTGGAGGATATTTTAAAGAGAGCAAATTGGAAGAGTGCTCAGACCTTTCGCAATCATTATTGTCGTTCTATAGAGAAAAATAATGGAGATAATTTTAGTAGTAGCATTGATCAATTAAGAAATAATTTCTCAGGCATATAGGGCCTGTTGTTGTTATTATAGTTCCATTTACATAATAATTTCTGTGATTTTTGATCTCTTAGAGTGAGTTCTTAACACTCAGGTTAATTATTTTTTATGTTAATCATTAGGCCAGGGCCTTAGTTGTTTTTTGTTTCTTAAAAATTATATCAGAGACAGTGGTTAGAGATTTTATTTGGTTTTTTAGTTCTATAAATGATTATTTCCATTAATAGATTTTTATTTTTTATATTTCACATAGCGTTATACTCTTTCACCAGCAGATATCAAACAGGTCTTCAATAAATGCTGTGTGTTTTGAAAACACATATAATAAGACTGTTTTGCATTCCAACAAAGCAGTTATTATGTGTGTGGAAAAACACACAGCATTGGAGCAAGGTGCTTGCTGGTGATTCATGAAGACTTATGAGTGACAGATGTCAGATTGCGCGCCTTTTCTTGGGGGCGTTTTTCGGCGCGCTCTGCTGCGTGTGAGTACAACGACATGGAAATTGGTAACGCCTAAGAAAGGTAAACACATTTTACTATACTTAAACATGGTTTTATGGTAAAAATTATAAACGCTTCTTCAATAAATGCTGTGTGTTTTTCCACACACATAATAACTGTTTTGTTGGAATGCAAAACAGTCTTATTAAATACTACAAGTACAACTAGTCCAAAAGCGCCATCTAACATCTATGCCTCACATTATAATGTTACTCATAGTGAAGATTCAAGCATGTGGACGACGCGCCTAAGAGTTCTACTGAACGCTAGATGGCGTTAAAAAACGATGCATCAGAGGCGACTTTTAGTACCTATGGTGTTTACGTCATGTTCTACTCCCCAATAGGTGTCGCTAAGAGCACTATATTTCGTGATACGTTTCCATGGTACCATTTTCTTATTTCTACACTTTAATGTTTCGTTTCTAAGACAAGTGTATTTAATCAGACGCTTGAAATATTAGTCTTGTTGACACAAATAGTGAATTTTATTTTTATTTTAGCATTTTTTGAAAATTAGGTACTTCGTTATTATTATGGTCGTTTGTAGTAGTAAGTAATCACGCCAGACTAAATACCTACTCGCCGAAATTTTTAAATTAAAACACGTACCAGAAGATTATAGCTCTTAACTAAAATCTAAATCCTTTTGCCAACTAGCCGAAAATTCATTTAGTTACAGAGGTAATTTTGGGACAATAGGTAGGTACACCAATTTTTATAACTTTAGAATAAGCAATAAGATTTGTTTGGAAATTCATAAAAAAATCCTGCTTTCCGTCCAACTTCCAAATATTTTTAAGAAAATCAAAATATTAATCGTAAAGTTAAAAATAACAATAGTACAATCTTTAATAGAGATGCTATTTGTAGCAAGCTGTAATATTTTTTTAATAAGATAATTCACCGTTATGTTCTTGTTCACGTAACAACAAAAACAAACATCGTGCCGTGCAATGGAAACGTGCCGCTCGTAGTAAAATAGTGGTGAGTGGGGCCGTCTGGTAGGGCGCGAAATCAGCAGCTTCATTCATTCATAGTCGCGCCGCCAGTCGGCCGGTCGCGAGAACAAACGACGCGCGCGAATTTCAACGAACTTTTTCGACGTTTAAAAATTAAGCGAGTTTGACAGTTTTGTCTTTTGACACGTGAATTGATATTTGGTGGATTGTTTTGTGTGACAGTGCGTTGTTGGTGTAAGAATGGTTATTTGGAGTGTGATCTGAGATGCTTTTGGGGGAGCGGTCTCCGGCGCCCCGGGTGGTGGCCGGCTTGAGGAAATTACGGCCTGAACTTACTCCAGGACCTGTGCCTACCCCCACGGATCCTAACCTTAGGATATCAGGTTAGTTCTAACGTCAGTCTGCAGTGCACCCTCTTTCTGAACGTTGCCTACCCGTTTTTTTCTTTTTTATTGATACAACAATTATACCTACCTAAGGAATAAATATATTACTTAAATAAATAAAAAAGGCTGACATAGTCACCATTGGTGCACTCAAGCCTCGTTAAAATTTTAGATAAAAAATAAATAAATAAATAAATAAATAAATATAGGTACTTTATAGTACTTAAATAAAGTTTCGCTGGACACGATACAATACATGCACGAATAATAAAATTATAGGTAGGTAGGTAGGTAGGTACGTACTTAGACAGAAAAAGGAAGGTTTACCTTTCTACCCACCTATTAAATAGAATAGAATAGAATAGAAGACATTTATTCATTTTGCAAGACACACAAATATAAGAGCATGTACACACAATTTTATAGAAAAAAAACAACAATAAAAAAACCAGACATGAAAATTAGACCATCAGCGTTGTGTGTGTCTTCGCAAAAGTGAAACGGTCGCTGGCTCAGCATTACGCTGAGGTGTTAGACACCTGCAGCACTGATTTTCAGCCAGAACCGTCTGTGACTCAAGAAACGATACACAGTGTAGATTAAATAAATTAGCTATATTAGCTTTTTAACAAATCGCACTAGTAAAAATCATTATAAATTAACAGTACATTTAACTGGCTTCAGATTCAGATCAGCGAATATTTAATGTAATTTTTTGGTTCATTTTGAATGAGTTTTCATTTACCAATTAATTAGGTAACTCACAAACATTTTATGATACCTAGGTAGGTAAGGTTACCTATTGAATTATGTTTACACTCATACCTACCAACGCTATTCATTCTGACGATTGTTGATGTTGGACAGAGAAGTAAACAATAAACAAACCAATCTTCGTTTCCATCCATTTATAGGTTAGTGGTCAGGCATAGTCGCATGGTCAGAAATCAAATCAGAATTGACTTTAGATAACTTTGTTTTGATATGATAGGTACGTTTAGGCGCCAGATAACTATAGCAGGTAGGTAGATACTTACTTACCAAGTTAGGTAAGACGGTACTTTTATTAAATTACTAGCTTCTGCCCGCGACTTCGTCCGCGTAGAATTAGCAATTGACATGTTTATCGCTATCCCGCGGGAACTATGCAATTTTCCGGGATAAAAGTAGTCTATATTTTAATCCAGGGCTCCGTTCCAAATTTTATCCAAATCCGTCCAGTTGTTTTAGTGTGAAGGAGGAACAAACATACACACTCACATCGTCACATCCATCCACCCATCCATCCTCACAAACTTTCGCATTTATAATATTAGGTAGTAGGATTAGGTAGGTACCTATATTTACGTTACGTGGTTGTTTATGTTAATCAACGGCACTTTGATACTGACAGACACAAATAACAAGGCGATCACTTATTGCGATAAGGTTATACCTACAGTAGCCTAGGGTTCCATGTTGGTTGACCGTAGGTAGTTACCTATTTGCATCCCACCTGGCACTTCTAATAACGAGGGAACTTCCGTACCACACTGATTATCTGCCTACACATCCAAGTGGTAAAAAAACATACATTATAGGTACTTACATAACTAATATATATTCAATTAATTCATATAGGTAAGTACCTATATTAAGATTTCAAAATTCATACAAAATTTCGACATTCAATTTTATTTCTGCCTGCCTTTACTTAAGTACTAACCTTTAATTTTTATATCTTGGAAACTTTGATTTGTTAACTGATTAGGTATAAATAATCATTATAATGATTGTGACTGAGCTAGCTGACCTCAAATCTAAACTGTCTGTGATGACTGATGACATATTTTTTTTCTTAGTAGTTAACATCTTTAATTCTTCATTCATAGAACTTCATGAGTCACATTCACATTACAGATTAGAACTATTAGAAGATATTTTTTTAGAACCGATAAAGAAACCTTAGTTTATCATTCATCATACCCATTAAAGTCATAAAAGTTATAGGTAAAAGGATAATCTAATCATAATCATAATCATAATCGTTTATTTGTTAACATAGCTAAACATTTAGACAAATGTGACAGGTAATTTAGAGTATCACTATGTTGCGCCATAACATAAGGCATACAAATAGCTACAGCTCGACATGCAGCATGCTTCTTACATATTAACTATATCTACTACAACTAAAGTTGAAATATTAATACTTAATTAAAATTGATTTGTATTATTAAAACATTTGATATGTCACAAACTACAACTACTTAAAGAATTACATCACAGTATCCCCGATGAAAAAAAGCCGTGGTAGCCTAGTGGTTTGATCTGTGGCCTCTCAAGCAGAGGGTCGTGGGTTCGAATCCCGGGCTCGCACCTCTGAGTTTTTCGGAATTTATGTGCGATATCTCATTTGAAATTTACCATGAGCTTTTCGGTGAAGGAAAAACATCGTGAGGAAACCTGCACACAACTGCGAAGCAATTCAATGGTGTGTGTGAAGTTCCCAATCCGCACTGGGCCCGCGTGGGAACTATAGCCCAAGCCCTCTCATTCTGAGAGGAGGCCTGTGCCCAGCAGTGGGACGTATATAGGCTGGAGATGATGATGATCCCCGATATACTCACTTAACACTATAATAAGCCTTTGCAACCAAAAAAGAAAATAATGTTTCGCTAATATGTTTGTACTTACTCGCTAATATCAACAACAAAATAATTTTTGTTTTTATTTTATTACTAGCTTTTGCCCGCGAGTTCGTCTGCGTATTATGTAATACATACAGGGTGTATCAGATAGCCCCTAACAATAACCAACTGGGGTATATAACCATAGCTATAGAAGCTAAAAAAAATATTTAAAAAAAAATTGGAGTAATTTTTTTTATGATTTCTATAGGAATTATTGCAGTTAATACTACCATTCCTATAGAAAATATAAAAAAATTACTCCAATTTTTTTTTAAATATTTTTTTTAGCTTCTGTAGCTATGGTTATAATATTGTTAGGGGCTATCTGATACATCCTGTATAAACCTTCCTCTCGAAACTATCTTTACTTATTGAAAAAACCGTATCAGAATCCGTTGCGTAGTTTTAAAGATCCAAGCATACATAGACAGACAGACAGACAAACAGCGGAAAGCGACTTTGTTGAACATCGTTGGTAAACAATTCCGAAGTAATAGCTTGACTATCCCAAAGCTCCGATTACTAATTATTCCACATGTTTTGCGTGTACTTACCTATGCATTGAGGGACTGACAAAAATCTCAGGAATCACGTTATAGGCGATGCGGCTAGCAACCCCTCACTATTTTGATTCCAATTTTCACCTAGGTATACTCCCACGATCATGCTTAACGTGGCATTTAGGTATTGCTTCCTTAGGTTCTGTCTATTCCGTAAGGGATAAAGACGTGGTTTATTGTTAGTTTTGCATGAATTCTGAGATCTGTGAATTTAATTAAAGAGGTACTAACACACATAGGTATAACATGAGTGTGTGTGTGTGTGTGTATACAGTATATCATGCAAAGATGTTTTGATCAAAACATCTGGCTTCCAATGCAAACTGACGGGGTGAGGGACTGCACATTTAAAAATAAAAACGACCAAGCTCCAATACGATTCCAAATTGAACCGTAAACCCGAGTAATAAAGTTCATAATGTAGGTAACGATGAATTCGGCTTTTTCTTTTTTTTCTGTTATGCGCTTCGCAACTTCGCATTTCACTGGCCAGTCCCGCATAATGTCAATGTCAGCTGTTTTTTAGGGTACTGCACTTCAAACGAAAAAAAAAACGGAACCCTTTGGGAGTAATTCGTTGCCCGTATGTTTGGCTGGCTAACTGGGGGCTTTGAAGTAAATACTAGATAATACCACCTACTTACAATTAGATACTAGGTAGTCACTTAATAAAAAGCTAGCTAGGTACGCGTACGGTCTCTTGAAGCTGTAAAAAAAATAGATTTTTTAGGTCCGCGCATTCACGAGATAACCTTTTGAAAGTGTTAGTATTTTCTTCACAATAAAACCCATGGATATTAAAACCAACAGAATGCTATCGGATACTTACTTCCCGATCACATTAGAATAAAATTAAGATTGGCATGAAGTAAAGCCGTTACAAATGCAGTAAGTAAAGGATTTTTTAAAAAAAAAAAACACTGACTTATTTTTTCTTGTCTTTGTCTTTCCTTATTAGGTAAATGCCAAGATATTTTTTCCCTTGGAAAAACATAACATTTAGAATTTGATTAATTATTACCTGCCAGTGAATTAAGTACTAATCCAAATGACAGATTAATTATTTCGACAATAAAGAAATGCCTAGGCATTGACTAACAGTTAAAGCTAGATATCTTCGTTTACTCAAGGCTGGTGAATCACAAATACGATAGGCGGCTCAATTGATAAGGAATTTCTGAAAAACTAGTTTACCATTCTTAATCCTGTTTAGAGTCGTTACTTACAATTTCATAATAACAATAACAAACTGGCTTTCTTTTCTTGCAAAAAGATACTAAACTCCTTTTAGTGATCTCTTAGCTTTAACTCAGTGTTTCTTTTACTTTATACAGTCACTGACCACATTCAAAATTTACCTTTGAATAGTGTAAGAAAATAAAACAAAGCCTCAAGTTAAATACGTTAAGGGTTAACTTTACTCTGGACCTCTGACATATCCGAGAAGGGCCTCTAAAGAACTCTAGTTAGTGTTAGTTTTACACACAGAAATACGTCTCAAAAACGTTTGCGTTACCGTCTCAATTGTTATTATGAATAAGTAAGTTGGCACTGTTGGCACCGTCTTTAGCGGTAAGGATTGGCAACATACTGTTCGCATCGTATTTGACACTTCGAAAACGGATTCTTCGAGACGTTTTGGCTACAATAAACACAAACAGCTCTGTTTATACAACGACCAGACGACCACTCACTGTCACCTCAGTGAGGTTTAGAGACTTTAGTAGTAATACCAGCAATAGAGGTACATAGCAGGAACAGGAACATGATGTAGCATTTTATAGCAGTCCTCTCCCATTGTCCTGGAAAAGGAGGCTTATACGAAATGTCCTAGAATATTTCAACAGGTTCATTCAGTTTCTGTAGATAAATATTTTTCATCGTAATTTTGGGTTAAAAATTAAGGCCACCCCTTTAACGGTAACGCAATAAAAAAATCATGTTAAACATTTATCTGATTTATCTAGGAGTGTTCAGTCAATCTTACCCCATAACCTGCCGAAGTATTCTGAATTAAGTAGTTTAATGAGACTGTATTATAAATAGTACTACATAAATAAAAAGATAGTCCTCACAGTGTAGCAAGTTACTTTGTAGAAGTGTCTTCGGCTGGAGTAAAACAGCTGTCAAATGAAATGACTATAGTGTAGACAAAACACAGTGAGAATGAGAACCGGCTCTGAATCATGTTATTCAACAAAGAATGTTAAATTAGGTAATTGAATACTAATTTGACGTAATATGTATCAGCAGATATAAATACTGAGTAATAAACTAGGCTATGCTAACCAAAGAAATTAAACATGGTCTGCATATTGCTGGCTTCGCTTGAATAATATTTGTAAACATTTCTTAAGAGGTCACGGTCAGTAGATATCAAAACAACGATTTTACATGTCACTAATATTGAATCGTGTCGTGCTTACTAGAGTATCAGGTTTCTTACATTTACGTGTATCAAATCATTCTAACGGTGAGCTGTAGATATCACAGACAACATCAAATTAAGAAAATACGTCATAATTGCTCAACTTCACACGTTTGTGACTAAAACTGAATTGTACTAGATACCTATTCCATTTGGCTTTCCCATTCACGTTTATAAGTTAACTACCTGTTGCCCGCGACTTCGTCTGCAAAGAATTCGTTTATCATTATCCCGTGGGAATTTTTCGGGATAAAAAGTAGCCTATGTGCTATTCCAGACTTTTCTTTATCTAGGTAGGTATGTGCCGAATTTCACCCAGATTCGTTGGGTCGTTCTGGCGTGATTGAGTAACAAACAAACATCCATCCATCCAAACTTTCGCATTTATAATATTAGTTAGATTAGATAATAACCCTATATTATTACATACAGGTAGGTAGTATTTGTTTTTATAGCAGTACTGCTTAGCGAAAACTAATCCAGGTACATAGTCAAGCGCGGGTTCAACTCACGTCGGAAACACAAAAACTTATTCGTTTTATAAATAAAATTACTGATTACATATTTGATTGTATTCCTTTCAATCCTGATCTCGTTCGAAGAAGAACGGTGACCCAAAGACACTTTTATCAACTCTATCTCTTTTCCAGGTGTTCTCCGCCAGTTCTACAATGACGACAACGAGTCGTGGGCCTGGGTCCGAGTGGCGGTCCGCGGAGGCTGCCTGCTGGCTTGGCGCGATGGGACCCTCCCCAGACGACCAGCAGCCAGCCTGCCGCTGCGGCACCTGCATCTCCGACCCGCCCCAGCGCTGCCAAACGCCTTTCAGCTCTCCAGATTGCGTGACGACGCTGCCGTTGCCACATTTCAGGTAAATTTGAAACAACTCTTGGGGCCTTACCATGACGTCTTAATGCGATTCAGTTTAGGTTCACTCGCTGTCAGATTCATAAAAGTGAAGCTAAAACTCGAACTGAGTCGGAATTAGGACGTCATGGTAAGGCCCCTGATAAATTAACGAGTTGAGTGTAAGTATTGGTAGCGAAGTATTTTTGATCCTATTACTCCACTGTCCGTCTGTCATTCTGTCTGTCTATCTGTCTGTAGTCTGTCTGTTGGTCACCAAGCTGTATCTGTAACCGTGATAGCTAGAAAGTTGTAATTTTCACAGATGATGTATTTCAGTTGCCGCTATGACAAGAAATACTAAAAATAGAATATTTTTGTCTGTTTGTCTATGTAAGTAACTAATATAAAACACCCTCACACTGTCTACAATTTGCTTAGGAGCTGCCTTCAGCTAAAACTGGACTTTATATTTACTTACCAAATTGTGCGCGAGAGTTTTTTTTACATTAAAACATGCCCTCGATAGGTGTAGTGATGGCCTGTTTATTTGCCTGGAATCCGTATCTGTAGCACGTAAGCACGTTACAGTAACCAAAAACCCTAGCTTGGATTGAACTAAACCAGAGATAAACTAGAGATTGTATGCAATAGTGTAATAGGAAAATCGAGGACTAAGGTAGAGGGTAGAATCCAATGTCACTGTATATTTTACAAAGCGTGTAGGGAAATAACAGAATGTAATTAAACATTCGCCGGGAAACCCGATTTCCTGGTGCGAACATACGTATTTATTGATGGCGACATAAACCATAATTTCCTTCCTTTAGGTCAGTCGCTATTAAGACAGGGGTTATTTATAACGACCTTGGAAGCGTACCGATGTTATTTAGCATTTAATTAGTCTTACAGTTATTAAAGAGACCTGATACGTGTTTATTTCAATTAATTTACAACAACAATAATATAATAAATTGTGCATGTCTTTTTAAATTGTCATACACAGGTATTTGTCGTAATTACGTACAGTTTTGAATTCATAATAAACTAGGAAGGTTTAATGGTATTCTTAGAATCCTTTGTACATACAACAATCAGTTATTTACAAAACTCGTATTGTATTACATCGCTTATTATATTAGTGTCCAATTAAACACATAAATGATTACCAAAAAAGGCGTTCACTAAGAAAACCTTCGTAGATTTGCGATTAAGTGTCAAATAGCGTCACAGAAACGTTTTCTATGGAAACTATCTGGTGTGGTTTCCCAGGGAACGCTTTTGTTTGACACCGTAATGTACCTAACCTAACGATCTCTAGCAAACCATGCGACCCCCGCGTTAGGTCTTTCTCGACCTTTTGGTTGTACCTTGTCTAAAGATCTTGGACTAAAACCGAAAGAATTGAACAAAAATTCAAATGCTTTGTTCGATGCATTGCCAGTCACTGATAGGCACTTTACTTCAGAGGTCATTTTTCGCAACAAAAAGCATGTTAAAAAGTTGCGACAAATGTACGAGAGCCAGTAAATTGGCGACATTTGTTAGTTTTTGTGTATACAATGAGTATAATTAAGTATGTGAGTAGTCACGTACGGCCACTGGTCATTGTCTAGCGATGACAATGCTTTCATAAATAATTATCAACAGTTATTGTAGACATCCACATGTTACGTGACCACAATACTGAGCATGAAATACTATAAATGCTTTTCGGGATAGAATTTGTGATCGATCTCAGCAGGCAGCGTTGTTGTATCACGTCGTTTGTTTGTAGGGCTAAAATAAAGCCAGTCATACTTGGGTGATGCATGGAACTTATTGATTTTCCAGTCGAACAAGTCTTATTTTTGGAATGGTTTTGTGGCTTCGCTCGGGGTGTATTGATTACCAAAGTTAAAACTAGAACACGTTGAATTTCACAGAACTAGAACTTTTCTTTGCGGTTTTATTTATTATCGTTAGTAAATAAGTTAAAACCCTTAACGGACATTGCATATCAACTTCCTTTTTAAATTTTTTCGAGGTCAATACGAATAGTATCTTGCAAGACATTTGGGTCCCCTTTGAGACCCACCTTTCTCACGATTCGCTCTTTAATAGACCTCTATAAATAAAGAGCAACACCCGTAAATCAAGCTTTTGTACCGGGCGACCTTTTGATGTTACTATTACCATAAGAAGGGCTAGATGCGCGAAGGTGTTGACACGTAAAGGAAACACGTTCTGACAAATACGTCTCAAGCTTCTCTTGAGACATAATAGACTAAAAGCTGCGCATGGAATTACCCTCGCTGAGCCAAAGAACTTACTCGTAAACCGTAATTTAACGTTACTGACATTTGCATATGAATTTTACGACATTCGATATGCTAGACGCGCCTGATAATTACGACATTGTAATTGTAAATAGCTGCCATCTCAAATTAAGCCTTTTATTGTGAGAGTTAACGTAATTTTTTTTGTTACAGGCTTGCAATGCGACGGAATACGCAAGATGGGTGCGCGCACTGTGTGTCGAAATACTCGGCCAAACGCCGCTCCCACAAGTCCGTTTTCTGGACGTGCTTTCAGCCGCGGATACCGCCATCCGAGAACCAAAGAAGGAGGCCATGTTTCAAGATACCCCCTCATGCCCTCCTAGACCCCCGCCGCGAGCCCGCCGGAGGCTCATCTCCTCTCCGGAGACGCAACTGCCGCGACGAGATCACTCACCCGCTGCGACAGACGAGGGCATCGTCGTCGAAGACGACGACTACGACTCATCGTCCGATCGCAGCCTAGATCTTTCCCTGTCTCTGTCCCTCGACGCCTTGAAGACCACAGACGTGGTCGATGCGCCAGTTAGGAAAGCGGAGGTCGTAAAATGCGACAATTGCAGCAAGTTAAGCGCGCCGCAACATCACACGTTGCCGCGCGCGGCGAGATCTGGCGAATCGGAGCAAGGTCGACATCGTTACCTAAAACGCTGGGAGGGGACGGCGGGGGGCGCGGAGCGGGGCCGGTACGCTCTCGAGGCGGCCAGGCGGAAAACTTCCTCCTTGGAGAGCAGAGCGAGGTCCTGCTCTCCGAACGCTCACGAGGCAGTCACTCAGTATGTTCCGGTGAAGCAACGCAGGGCATTGTTCGAGTCGTTATCCCAGAGTGGGAGTAGTCTGGCGCGGAGTAGTGAGCAATTGGCGCGGCTTATCGTGGTGCCGGAGACGCCGCCGCGGCGGGCGGCCTCGCTGCACGACTTGCAAGCGCCGCCGACGCGCTCCGTCAGTGACCTGCGACAGTTCTTTGAGGCTGTGGCGCGCGGCTCGGGCTCCACGCCGTGCGCCTTCATGCAGCGGCACAGCGCGCCGCCCAACCCCGCCCCGAGAGGATTCACCTCCCTCACTTGCGCTTGACTCCCCAATCCCCAGTCTCCTGTTGTACATAGTTTGTAGATAAACTCACGGCGTTGATCGTCGGCCGTCTACTAAGTCGTTTGTTTTAAGACTGTTAAAAGTATTGTTATAAAATTACCTAATATAAATTAAATGAGATGTATCTATTATACCAATTATAATCTTTCATTTTTCACCAGTAGTACTCTACCGAGTAGCGAAGTTTGCAAATAAGGATAGGCATAATTCACGAAAAGTGATAGCCACAAGCGCTTACAAACTATCTAGTTACAGCAGTTGTGAAACTATTACACCAATAACGACTGTCGAACATGCGAGAATTCTTTATTGTGTAACGTTCAATAAGCAGATAGGCGGGCTAGCCTGTATTCTACAGCTGCGGTTTGCTCTTTGTTTATCGAATTTCTTCAACAAGGCTGGTTTGGAGCTCTTAACATTTCGACACCGTTCGAAATGTCACTCGCTGGGCTGCAAAGGTTATAGTCACGGGTTCTACTCGTCCTCCGAGCGATATTTAGGATTGTTCACTTGCAAAACAGTGCCATCCGACGTACACGTTTCTCCTTTGTTATGAATTCCTTATTCATAATTTTGCATTGTTTGAAAACAGTCACAAGACTCGTTGGGTTGTTATTGGACGTTAGTCTTACAAGTGATATACCTACTAGCTAGCCTTAGAAAAAGAGATGAGAGAATAGTTGACCCTAATTTGTGTTACGAAAAATTACTTGAGACAGACCTCTTGTATGTAACACTACCATTAAGAGTTAATCAACAATTTGTGCCAGCAATTAATGAGAGCAGAGGTTAGTTTGCTGCAAATAAATCCTCAATTAAGTCCAACCAGTCGTGGGCATGGTGTCCCTAATAGCGTTCCAAGAGAGGTTACGGTATTACAAAATGCCAGCTACCAGCTATTATCTCTCATTATTGATATACAACAAATTACAACTGCAGACTATACTACGCTAAGGAATTACGAGTAAGTATCGGTCAAATTATTACTATAATAGAACAGACTCACAAATTACTTGCCTACTTTGATATAAGTTTACAAATAGGTATAAGTTCATTGTCTTCCAAGGGTAGAGAAACTTTGATAGAGTTAGCTGGCTCCTTGTTTATTATTTGGTACCTTGAGAAATCCTCAATCGCGTACCTACTTATCATAATCGTAGTGAATGCACACATTTATTTTATTGTAGCTAATGTTGATTTCTTAAAACGGATCTTAATATCCACTTTTCATTTCAATACTTAAGCTCGGTACTGGGTATTTATGCATTTTTGAAACCTACATTATCCGCTCATTAATGCTTCTTGTACTACTTCATCCTACGTACCTACAATATTAACGAATTCTTGCAACATCATCTTATCCACCCATTACAATCACAGTGCGTGATAGTTGAACAAAACACTAGCAATTAACTCATTACTCTGTTAGCGCTGATGTTGCCACATTTAGTTAACAACGGCATCAATTATGCTACGGGAGAAGTGGGTGTAGGGACCTACTAGATCTAGTAGCATTATAATGCAGACACATTATAGATCGTAGCAGTAGGTTGCACTTACTAGTTGAATAGTACTTACCTACTTAACGCTACGGTACGCGACGCCAGACGATTATTTATACCTTTTGATAAATTTATTGGCTTACTATGAATTGCCTGAAGTAGCTTTAACCACATTAACTAAGTATTTTGGATTAAAAAGTTTAGTATATGAAAATTCGTCATGTGTATTCTGTAAATATGAACTTAGTGACTGACACTCGCAGACGGAAGGTTTTTTTTTTATTAACTTCAGTACGCTAGTCAACAGACGTACCTTTATAAAAAGAATCGTTCCTCAACTCACCAATCATCAAGTTTTGCCGTAATCATTATTATCATCATCACTACATAGTATAAAACAAAGTCGCTTTCTCTGTCCTTATGTCCCTATGTCCTTATGTCCCTATGTATGCTTAAATCTTTAAAACTACGCTACGGATTTTGATGCGGTTTTTTTTAATAGATAGAGTAAATCAAGAGGAAGGTTTATATGTATAATACATGCATAATATACCGTGCGAAGCCGGGGCGGGTCGCTAGTTGTTTATAAAGCAATAAACAAAGGGTCTTATTTATACTCCGAAGGTAAACCAAGTGGAGTGTCAGGTTTTCAACAGACCACAAACATCATCCGGGAGTGACCACACGATGCCATCTCAACTACCGGTAACCTTGTGCTTGACAAGGCACTTCTCACGATTTGGGGACATTAGAGCGTCAGTCAAAATTGGGTTAAGGTTCAAGTCGCAAAGCGTTCCATAGCCAAAATGACGCAGTCAGCTGTTAAAACCGCTTTTGTACAAAATACCCCACCGGTTCGCTCCCTTTATACTTAACCCTGTAGGAGCAAGTACATGCGTGTTCAGTTTGATTCAACCAAATTATAAAAAGGAATGCGGCCGCATCGAATAGTGGCTGCACCCTCACAACCCGTAATTTAATAATAACAAAAAACTGAACAAAAGGAGATAGAAAAGCAAAAAATATCACAAAGGCAACCGGGGGATGATACAGGTAGCGGCGATGTACATAGAATTTTGATTTGGACACGGTCGTATGATTGAATGAGGCGGACGGCTTTGATACTCGTAGTCGTAAAACTGACCATTTCGATAGTCAGATTAAAGAGATTTCATTTTGTAGTTTTATTAGGTTTTAATTGAGTGAATCGAGTTGTGCTGGACAAAATTTAACAACGATGGTCACTTCAATATACAGTGTCTTAAATACACAGCAGGTGGTTGGGTTAATTTGACTGAACACCCCTGTTAATGATTTTTTAATTGTGGTTGACTGACAAATGTATATGTGTATTGTGTGTTGTATGTGATTCCATACATAAGTCGATGTTCAATGTTCACATCGCGGCGTTAAAGGGGTGACATAATTTTGATGTCAACAATGCAAAACCTTTACAGCAGTGTTCAGTTAAAGTAGCCCAACCACCCACTGAAATATCTCATAGTAAGTAATCCGAAGACAGCTTGTAAAACGATGCTTGTGTTCCAAATTGTTTTGCATTTGCTGTTATCGTGACTAAAGGAAACATTAAAACAAACACACCATTAAATCCCATGGTATTTAGTTCACTAGACCATGTTAGTCGGCACTGAGGCAGTCACATTTATGATATATCTAATGGTTAACTATTCCGTGCTAATGGTAGAGTACGGTGATACTAGACAGCACGTAACCGCATATCGGTATCTATCTCGGTCAGTGAATGTGACCTTGAACGTGACTGGCCGTCACTTTATTAAGCTAGCGCTTAACGATACGAGTATCGTCGTATTTGTTATAGATTGCGTGGTTACCGAAGCAGTTATCATGTGATAGATCGTACGTGGCCAGCGATGTATTGATTAGGATTGTTATACTCGTTCAAAACCCGGCTTAAGAGGTCCGTTGGGCATGGTCGGTTCACTGGATTGATGTAATTGCTCACGCACACGCATATTTATAATAGGTACATAGGCGAGAAGCCGCGTGAACTCAGACGGTAGGTTCAAAGGGTGCAGAGAATTGAGAAAATACTTAACTCTCGCTATAATTTTAAGAAGGTAAGGCATTTTAAGTGCCTGCTGGAATTAAAAGTCAGACGTTATGATAACAGTGGCTTAGTCGGCAAATCTAGCATTTACTTAAATACTAATCATTTTAATAAAATAACGCAGTTAGCATCTACTTATTCGTTTCGGACCTCATTTTCATGTACCTACCTCAGCAGCTGAAGACAATAAAGCTAAAATGGAACTACAATTTTCGCTTCAACTATAAACATAAAATACAGATAAACGTAGATTGACTTTACGCAGCTTGATGAGTACCTACTTACGTCTATTGAAGGCTTCTTTTGACCTATGAACCCTCTTCAACAACATTGCGTCAGTTGCAGTCAATTACGAACATACCTTAACCTTCGTAGATTCACATGAAGATCTATGTATGATGATGTTTACCAAAGGACATAGTGGTTACCACGAAACAATAGACGATGTTTTTGATGCGCCGGCTCATTACAGTCATAAAGGCTAATCGTGCATCGCAAACTTGACCGATTTTCGGCCGCCGGCGCAGGGCAAGGCCAAGTAATAAGGTTATGACAATTCGTGACCGATCTCGAGAGGAACTGAACTTCATGATTCACCTGACGATTTTGGCTGGTTTATTTTTGAAATTCGTGAATTTGGAAGAACTGTTGTCGTATGAAAGCGGATTCAAAGTTAGACCTGTAGCAGATTTACCTATCTGTATTGTAACAACCGGATTTTGAGAAAATCACAAAATATCAAGCAATATTATGTATTTACACATTGCGGAGAGATAAATTTTGAGAATTCCAATGTGTTTTCCAGGCGTAAAACAAAAATGACTTACAAAAAGAGCTAGATAAAAACAGCCTACTAATAGGAAGGTTAATAGTGTTTAGAGAAATAAAAGTTAGGAAATGTGGTAGTTAGCAAACGGAAAGCAAATTAGTATTAAAATGATAATCCGCAACTCCGCAAGTAGATACTTATCCGCGCAGGATTATCTTTGAAGAGAAAGTACCGGTGTGGTGCGACAGAAACGCATCATGCCTGCTCACTTGAAAGTTCAATAAAATTAAATAAGTAGGTAGTTGCTTCGTACCCGACCAAGCTCGAAAGTAGTTGGTGAAGAGAGCGTATGCAATGAAAACATTGCAAATTCTAATGAAGTAAATGAGAGGTCATTTCGTACTAAATCCGCTCTGTTACTCCTAGGTAAATGTAATTTTGGGTACGTATTAAAATACATAGAGTTCAAAATGTATAATGGGTTAAAATACATAATGGTTCAAAATATATAATGCGATTTTCTCAAAAAGTGACAAATTAACAGGATTGTTATAAAACAAACCTAACCTAACCTAAACCAATCTATAGATAACGATATCAAAAAGTTTATTTAGCTAATAGTTTTACAGAAATCTAGCTCGTTGGAGTGACGAAATCGCCAATATAGCAGGGAAATTGTGTAGGAGAACAGCTCGTAAACAATAGAAGAGAATGACGTGCATTAGAGGAGGCCTATATCCTGCAGTGGACGTAAAAGGGCTGAAAAAGAAGAAGAGTTTTACAGAAAATAGCATTAGGATATATTTTAAACATTATGTATTCTGATCCGCTCCCAAAATGGAACGCGATGAACTGTATGTATTCGTCAATTTGTGCGTAGCAAGTAATGAGCGGATCAGGCCTTTCTGAACGCAATATTTTTATTTACTATAAAGGTACTCCGTGGTAAAGTATCCGTTGACTTCATGAACGGACATATAAGAATCCTCAGGACATTACGTGCTCCATTCATAACTATTGAAAATAATTTTACATCCCCTAGACACTGACCGTTTCTATTCACAAAACCGACTCAGATAACTCGATTATTTTCTCTCCTAGCCCATTCAAGAGCACCCTTTTGCTACCGAATTGTTACTTCGTGGTAGAATACAACTAGGACTGCATTGGCTCGTAGTAAGTTTAAAGCAGCTGTAGTTTTCTAGTAATCGGTCTCAGCGTATAATAATAAAAAGGATAATACCTTGTTGTTAACAGGTTTAAAACATCTGGTGCTACAAAACTGGCTAAATAAGCTTTTGCATTCGCCGGGTGACAAAATAATACGATCCTCATCTCTCATCTCATTGTTCTCGTAATGAAGTGTTTACTCTCTATACCACATACGATATGGTTAAAGATTTAGATAAATCGTATTTGTTTGTCAAATTTATTTTTGCGGATCGCAATATGAGCTTTGTGTCATTAAAATTAAAACTAATACCACTAATAACGGTAAAGTAGGTATTCGCAGCAATTCGGTTACCTATAGCCTATAGACCTAAAAAAAAAACGTTTCTTCTAGAAAAATTAATTTGAAATACATTAAGTAGTTACCTTTGCTATAACTTCTATGTAACTAGTTAAGTATGGCAAAACAACTGGTCTCTGTCGACAAGAACACCTGTAAAATCTATATTTGGGAAATAGGCCACTAGCATGCATAATGTCGACCACACGTTTATGCACGGCGCTTCAGTTGGCTTTGACAGAGTTCACTGACACCTTTAGGCCTATGTAATTAATTACTCAAACGCAAACTTTCGAAACATGAGTCAGCTCTAAACACATGTTGACCGCCATTATATACAAGTGTCTCAAGTTAATCTGGAATACTTCCTGTGGTGGCTGGATTAGTAGCTATAACTAAACATACCTGTAGATGTTTAACGGGAACGGGATATATTTTCTACCAGCTGTTGCCCGGGACTCCGTCCGCGATGAATTCGCTTATCGCTATCCCGCGGGAACTATGCGATATTCCGGGATAAAAACTATCCTATGTCCTTTCTCCTTTCCCGGGACTGTAACTATCACTATGCTAAATTTCAACGTTAAAATCGGTTACATCCAAACTTACAAACTTTAACCTTTATAATATTAGTAAGATAAGTTGTTGAACCATGGTTATAGGCGATGCGGCTAGCAACCCATCACTATTTTGATTCCTTTTTTCACCCTTACGCCCACAATCATGCCAAACGTGGCCTGTAGGTTCTGTTACCTCAGGCTATGTCTGCCCTGTATGGGATAGAATAGAATAGAATAGAATAGAATATATTTATTTGCAAAGAATAAGTAGATATAGCAATGTCATTGGGTGGCACAGAGACAATAGGTTGCTTATTCTGCTATTTATAAAGCCGTTATTTATGTATACTGCTCAAAAGAACGACCAAATTACTGGTGGCCCTAATTTTCTTTTGAGTAGTATATGTAATGTATCGCTCAACGAGCTATGGAGAGAGCTATGCTCGGAGTTTCTTTGCGCGACAGAATCCGCAATACGGAGATTCGCCGAAGAACTAGAGTCACCGACATAGCTCGAAGAGTATGTACGTTGAAGTGGCAATGGGCAAGCCACATCGCTCGTAGAACAGACAACCGTTGGGGGAGAAAAGATCTCGAGTGGCGACCGCGAACCGGAAGACACAGTGTTGGCAGGCCTCCCACTAGGTGGACTAACGACATCGTAAAAGTTGCGGGAAACCGGTGGATGCAGGTGGCGACTTGTCGTTCAGTATGGTGTGCTATGGGGGAGGCCTTTGTTCAACAGTGGACGTCTTCAGGCTGATGATGATGATGATGATGTAATGTATGTTGATAAACGTTTCAAAAACCGGCCAAGTGCGAAAAAATACGATGGAAAACCTTATCAAGGGTGTTCAATCAAACTAATCCAACCACCAGCGGAAATTCGATCACTAGATGTAGAGAAAATTTGACGAGCATCATTTGCTCTTCAACAAATTAGGTAAGTACCTACCTATTACCTAAATAAAAGCTTGTAATAAAAATACACACATACATTTGTTTGAGAGAAAACTAACAACGCGTACGCGAAATAAACAATGTCAATTATTTATAAGAGGTTGATTATAAAGAGAATCGACGTCCGTAGGTGCCGTTACCTCTACAAAAAAGCCTTAGGCCAAACAATGAGCGCAGGAGTTTTGGCATCAACAAATTGCTTGCGGTATTTCAATGAGGCAGCGACACAATGCCGTGGAGTTAATTAATATCATTTTTAGAGTTCCGTAGTCAAAGGTGCCAACGGGACTCTATTGACAGCACGGTGAGGTAGACTTAGGACCATGACGTCCTAATTCCGGCGCAGTTTAAGTTTTAGCTGTCACTTTTAGTATGAATCTGACAGCGAGAAAACCTAAACTGAAACGCATTAAGACGTCATGGTACGGCCCCTGTTGTATGTAGTAGTGTACAGAACTGATATGGGACTTAAGTCATTTTTCTAATTTGGAACGTCAATTTGTCTATTCGCAGACACTACTCACACTCATTCACTTGAGTTTTTTAACTATACCAGTCTTTTACTTGCTGTTCGTTTTGGAAACAGACGACGGATAGTCTATCTCTCTTGCTCTTGTGCTAGCCGAGCTATCTCCAAGTAATAGCATAGATAAATTAAATTTTGACGTCATATCGTAAACGTAAGGTTTATAGTAACCCAAAACGTCATTCCAACTGCCAGTTCACAAATAAATACTCTTTTTTAAAGTTATCCCTTATAGCTATAGATATAAGCTCTTCTTTATAGGGCTATTCTTTAAAAACGCTTTTTAGGTACTGAAATAGGGGAAGCCCTACTTTTCAAAACGAAAATGTAAAATGTTGGTGCTTAGTACATTTAGTGTCAGAACTGACAGTTGGAATGACGATCCTACTGAACCCTTTGCGAGGGAGTCAGACTCGAAATTCGCTAGCATTTTTTCGCTAACCCGTTTTGCATGATTGGTTAATTATGTTTTGCGCTAGTAAGTTAAATAACCAACTGCTCCAGATGGTCGGCTTAGCAGGCGCGTGCGCGAAGGGCAACAAACCTATTGTATCTTTGATAGCGTCTGTGAAAACTATGAACAGCTAAACAAATGAATACAGTAATAAGCTATGCCCAAGTATTTATTCTTATTCAATAAAAATACCTAGTTAAATTTGCTACATTTTACTGGTTATATACTGGTCTATCGCTTTTTATGTAACTTTCTATCAACTGAATAATCACGTCGCTAAAGTTGTTCAAGTTGACAGCGACATTTTACCGACATAATACTTATTTCACGAAGTTCAAAGGATTTTCAACATTAGGGTGGCAAACATATTTGACTGATGCATGGATAATCGTTCCGTAATCAAATCACGCAAAATACTGCTAAAATTTAATTCTTCTTTTTTTTACGGTGCTCTCAGGATTCCCGTCCATTCCCGAATATTTCTTAGCCAGGATTTCCTTCATTTTCTTCCTTTTCATTTAGGTGCAATCTAGTTATTCCAACTAACTATAATTTAACTATCGATGTAGTGCCGTGACCTGCTTGAATAATGCCGTTTATAGGAAGCGAGATTGAATCATCACTATAATGTATAATTTATTCAATAGCCTCATAAGGGCTCGCAAGCTTTTCTGATTCTGATTCTGACTCATTGTCATTGTCTAAGCGGGCTTCTTTAGGTATCGCTAAGTTTATTTATTTATTACTAAGTAGGTATTAGCAAACCTGGACTTACAGGTTACGAGTCGGTACTACGTACGTATATCTTCTTCTTGAATCATTCTATCACAAACCATATGGGTAATAGGTATTTGGCATTTGCTGTCAAACACCTTATCGAAATCAAATAAGGCATCGAATGGTGATACTGCAATTACCTTTCTTGTATGCCATTAGCTTGAGTGTGTTTAGGACGGTTGGAGTAAATATTTTCGTCTTGTGTTTTGCCGCCTTAAATTCCAAGCGATAAATGAAACCAAATAATGATTCGGTTTTTTATTTGCAATGAATAAATAAATATGTCCATGCAGATTTGTCAGACTGTAAGACTGGATCGTCGAAAATCATAAACTGCGAACTATTACAGGATGGTTCTCGCTATTTTCGCATAATACGTTTCTCCATAGATCAGCATTATAAGATCAACCACAGGTACCCCTGTTTGACAATATTTTACCCTTGATCATTGATTGACATCAATAGCAATCATTGTATTAGCGAAAACAATAGCTTTGTTACAGATTTATAAGCAAACAAACAAAGATGTGACGACCTTATAAGGTGCTATGAGAAGTTTACTTAAGATGTAATAGGTGTCAAAATAGTGCTATTCTTCAAACCTGCACTTGGTATAAAAAAATATAATTTATCTTAAACTAGCTGTTGCCAGCAACTTCGTCTGCAAATAATTCGTTTACCGCTATCCCGCGGGAACTACGCAATTTTCCGGGATAAAAAGTAGCCTATGTGCTATTCCAGACTTTTTTCTATCTATGTGCCAAATTTCATGCAGATCCGTTGGGCCGTTCTGGCGTGATTGAGTAACAAACAAACAAACATCCATCCATCCATCCATCCATCTATCCATCCATACTTTCGCATTTATAATATTAGTTAGATGTACCCGATTTAAACCTCTCAAGACTTCATGAATTCTCAGAACCGTGATCCATTTCGTGACCTACTAATGCACTTTATTTATTGAACATATCCAAAGCAATCTTTATAAAAGCATCCCGCACTTTATCTTTCAAACTTGGCTATAAATTCATATGCACCTAAACGTAAACACTTCGATTTTAATATGGAGCATTTCGGAAGCGGATGTTTGAAGTCTCTATATTTATATTCTTATCTACGAGGAAGCAATGATGTCGATCTGCTTTACTTGTACCCTCATTTTGATCGATGACTACTGTATTGTTTGAATAGCCTTTCAAAACTACACTTTTTTGTGTTAAGTACCTACTACCAACTAACAACAACTATCACCAAGCTTAAGAAAGCGTTTCTCAATAACTCTGGTAAACGCTATCCCGTTTTAAATAAAGATATAATTTTTTTTTAAGAAAAAAATACCAACCGAACTTATTTCGGGATGTTTTTCGTCATTTGCCAAAAGCAGCCGGCATTTTATTGGTCCCAATTTAACCAATTTTGTAAAGCCATGGCCGTGAGTCAGTCAAGTAGGCTGACATTAATCCTCATGACAGACTGTGGATGGCGTCGCAGGCGCCGACTGATTACTCATTAAGCACATTCATTCATTATTTCAACTCTTGTAAACCAAAACAAATCCAGCCCACTCCCAACCTTCACTTGAAGCGTAAAGCGTAGGCGCTTGCTTCTGAAGGGTTCTGGTTTAAAATTTGAGTCATACGCGTATAGAAGCAAAGCCAGCAACATCCACTTTTATTACAGTAGTAAGTTTGAATACTTACTGTTGTGCTGAATCTAGTATTAAATTGTCATTTATTTCCGTTGTGGATTTTGCCGACTTTGTTTCTATGTACATTGATCATTTTGTAGATTTATCCGATGGCATAATATGGCAGAAACAGATTCTAAGTAAGACGAAACGAAGTTGGCCGGGACAGCTGGTCAGTAATAGTGCAAATAAATTTACATTTGTAGCATTACTAAGTAGAAACCACCGTCTAACGAGTTTACGTATAGCACTCGCCGTCCGCACCCCGCGCGCGCACACCGCCCGCATCGGGTTGAGGGTATATAAGCGACGAGCGCGCGCCTCTAAGCCAGTTCGTCTCGAGCAGGTGACCGCTTCCAATGACTTGGAACGAAATCTGATCTTGACGTACGCTACCAATACGACCGCCCGGTAATGCTTTCGTAACACGGAACGTGCCGTTCAGCCGTATTGTTTATCTCCGCTTATTTGCTCGTAAAGCCATAGTTAGATTTATCTGTACATAGGAATCAGCTGCGCGATAACAACACTTCCGTAATACGGAATGTTCGATGTGCACTGGTTTACTATTAGTAGATCGCCTTAATTAAGTCACTTTGTTTTTGTTAATAATTACGCGCTTCACGCTGTTATTCTATTTTGCTTTTCGCTTTAGTTTTCTTTTGTGAGGTTAGACGCTGATATTTAAATAATCTTACTGGTCACTCGCTTACCTTAACATAATTTTATTAGTTTAGTTCCGGAACTGATTTGTAGATGGCGCTTTACTTAAAACTTGCTTTTGTATAAACCTTGCTCACTTGGTCGCCGCTTGCTAATATTGTTTACGCATTCATCTACTTACTGCTACCCGTTATTTTGTTTTGTTGTTACTTTAGTTTTATTTGCTGTTTCGTTTGCATTCTTGTTGTCTTTTGGTACTTTGGACTTTAATATACGTCTTAAAACTCCCCGGTGGTTTCAATTATCTAGTAATCCGCTACAATCTGGCGCCCAACGTGGGGCCACACGGAGAGCGTTAAGGCCTAGACCGTTAAGAAAGGTAAAGGAGTTGAAGAAAAAACCAAGGATAATGGAGGAGGCATCGGCTTCAGCCCCTGTCGTCGGTATGACGACGCGGCAGTTTAAGGAACTATTATGTGCGGTTGGTAGTGGAGCCCGCAGGGCTACACTGAGTCAGTGTTCAGCAAGATTCAGTGGTCTTCGAAACTCCACTGCCGTAGAATCATTTTTATCGGCGGTGTCCACTTTTATAAAAATTGAAGAAATTAGTGATGCGACTGCACTGGATGGCCTCCCTCTTATTTTGACAGACGACGCTGCGGTCTGGTGGCAAGGGATTAGGCATAGAGTGAAATCGTGGAAAGAGTTTGAGACTCGATTACGCCACACTTATGCACCCGAGAAACCTGCTTATCAAATATATCAGGAGATAGTAGGAGTTAAACAAGATGATGACACTCCGACAGAAATCTTTATTCAGCAAAAGCGAGCACTTTTTGCTCAACTACCCGCACCACGTCACAGAGAAAATCAAGAAATTGATATGGTTTTTGGACAAATCCGGTATGAAATACGAGAGCGATTATCAAGAGACGCTATCGAAACTTTTGACGAACTTGCGGAAAAAGCCAGAAATATTGAGCGAAGTCTTGGCGAAAGGCTATCGTCGTCGACTAGGGAGCTTAAACCAAATGTGCAAAGCACGCGAAACAAGTTACGTTGTAATTACTGCAGAGCCCCAGGTCACACGGTTGATGTTTGCCGTAAGAAACTGAGAAGTGATAAAATCACTCAGAGGCCAGAAAAACCATTTATCCCCACGCAGGAACCTGCGAAGCCTAAATTCTCGTGCTACGGGTGTGGTGAGCCTGGCGTTACTAAGAGCCAATGCGTGAAATGTAATGTTCAAAGAACGAAGTTGGAGGAAATAGGTTTCTGTTCTGTGAACTCCACAACAGATAAACGCCTTCGACCTACTGTTCCCATCAAAATTGGATCTATCCATACGATTGGCTATATAGACACCTGCGCGAAGTCCAGTGTCGCATCGTACCAATTGTATACGAGCCTTCTAAACGAAGGATTTGAATTCAAAAAGGAAAGGATGTACGTTACCTTTGCCGACGGAATCGCAAAGATGAAAACTGTTTTAACCGTCTCAGCACCCGTTGTGGTGTATGGTAAGACAGTAGATACCTCGTTTATCGTTCTGCCAGAGGCTAGAGAGAATAAAACCCTCTTGGGTGTTGGGTTTATACAGAAAGCCCTTATGGTAATAAATCTACCACAGCTCACGTGCCGCTTCTTGGATGAGCCATCGAAAGCCTATGATCTGATTCAGGAAGATATTTCCGAGATAATCATTGAAAAAGTAGCCTCTGAAGTTGAAGTTCCAGAACTACTTTCACCCCTTGCATCAACTCCGGAAAAATATTTCACACGTACATTGTCAACGTCCGACACTGAAGCGCACTTGAAGCGACCATATGGACCTACGTTTGACACAGGTTTTGTGATTTCCCCTAAAGTGGCCACTAAACGGTTACGTGAACCCCAACTAGCTGACGAAGCCCCAGCTACTTCTGCAAATTGTATGGACACCAGCCGGTGTGAGCCATATAGAAAGGAACCTGATACCTATGGCCCGCTAATACCTATCCTACAGCGTACTCCACCACAGGAGCGACAACGTGCCGTACATCTCGACGGTTATTCTCCTATCATGGATACCTTGTATGATGATGCAAGAAGAGCTATTGAGGAAGAAGATATACAACTATCACCTAGGTCTAAGAATTTGTTCGGATTCGCTAGCACGGACATTGCGTCCATTGATATTCAGAATCGTGTCTTAGGAAGGAAGGAGACCCAGCGCTTAGAGATGTTTCTAGCAAAACATGAAGATGTCTTTGTTCCCAATGGCAAGCCCACAACACAGACAGAGCATATAATTGACACAGGAACTCATAGGCCCATCTCTGTCCCGCCATACCGGTTATCTCCTACGAAGGCAGATACACTGAGGAAAGAAGTGAACAAGATGCTTGAAGAAGGGATAATTAAACCTTGTACATCACCGTGGTCTGCGCCTGTTGTGATGGTTCCCAAAAAGGATGGAGGAACACGAATTTGCATCGACTACAGGCAGCTTAACTCTATTACGACGGCCGATGCTTATCCCTTACCTCGTATTGACGATTTACTACATCAAGCCAAACCAACTCCTTTCATGTCTACAATAGACCTCCGCGCCGGTTATTGGCAAATAAAGATGAAAGAAGAGGATCAAATAAAAACAGCCTTTGTCACGCCCTTCGGAATGTATATGTTCCTGAGGATGCCCTTTGGACTGCGTAACGCGCCCGCCACGTTCCAGCGTCTCATGGATGGCTTTCGCGTATCTCTCAGCCACATCAAACTCTTGACTTACCTGGATGACCTAATTATCATGTCTACTACATTCGAGGACCACCTACGAGATCTTCAGGAAGTTTTCAGTCGCTTAAAAGAGTATAACTTGATTGCAAACAAAGAAAAATGTAAATTCTGTTGTGCAAAAATCAAGTATCTCGGACATTATATCACGGCTGACGGATTAGAACTTGACCCGGAAAAAGTCCATGCAATAGTGAATATGCCAGCACCTAGTAATTTGAAGCATTTACTATCATTCATTCAGATGTGCTCATGGTATCGCCGTTTTGTGCCTAACTTTGCTAAGGTTGCAGAGCCCTTGACTCGCCTGACTAAGAAAAACGCAAAATGGTCTTGGGGCCCAGAGCAAATGGCTGCATTTGAACAACTTCGAAACTTATTAGTGACAGCACCCATCTTGACGCAAGCTGATGAAAGCAAACCATATATTATCAAATCCGACGCAAGTAATTACGCAATTGGTGCAGTTCTGGTCCAGGGGGAGAAAGAAAATGAACACCCTGTTGAATATGCCAGTCGGCTTCTGACTCAAGCCGAGCGAAATTACTCAACCACAGAGCGAGAAGCATTGGCTGTCGTGTGGGCAGTGAATAAATTTCGAGGTTATATTGAGGGCACACCAATTACGATCATGACTGACCATCAGGCCTTAAGGTGGCTTATGACTTTGAAGTCACCGACCGGAAGACTAGCCAGATGGGCTCTTCAATTACAACCATATGATATCACTATCAAATATATCCCCGGACGAACAAATGTAGTTGCTGACTCATTGTCGCGTCCTAACTGTGATACTGTAACTGAAGAAAGTTGTGGAATATGTAGTATTGTGATCGACCTACCCAAGAAAAATCCAAGAGATATAAGGGTAGAACAGCTGAAAGATAGCACTATAGAAAAGATAATTGTGGCTCTTGAAGGGAATTCTGAGGAAGACGCTAGATATTGGAGTTTAAAGGGTTACTTGATGAATAATGGTTTATTATATAGATATAACCCTAACAACGAGGCTGAGGATAGTCAACTTGTTGTCCCACTGCAGGAGCAGGCTGACGTAATCTCCGTCTATCATGACGAACCAACTGCAGGACATTATGGAGCTGAAAAAACGTTTCATCGTATTAGTAAGAGGTACTTCTGGAAGGGCATGAGGAAGGATATCGAGAATTACGTCCGCAACTGCTTACCATGCCAGAAATATAAGCCCTCTAACATGAAACCCGCTGGATTATTGCAAACCACAGCGATGAATCAGAGATTTGAAGTAATCGCCTTCGACTTATTCGGTCCTTTACCGACTTCATCAGAGGGGAAATCCTGGATTCTCATCGTCGAAGACTTGACTTCTCGTTGGGTTGAACTATTTCCACTGGAAAAAGCATCTGCTGAAATCTGCGCAATGACATTGATCAATGAAGTATTTTTGAGATATGGCATGCCCAGAAGGATGATCAGTGATAACGGAACACAGTTTGTTAGCGCTGTTATGCAACAAATGGCTTATTGTCTTAACATCACTCATGCTCTCATTCCAGTGTATCACCCAGAGACCAACCCCGTGGAACGTAAAAACCGCGATCTCAAGACGCAATTAGCGATCCTTGTAGGTGACAATCACCGTATCTGGTCTGAGCAACTCCCCAGCATACGCTTCGCTATGAACACTTCAACTAGCTCAACCACCGGATACACGCCAGCGTATCTGACATTTGGGCGAGAACTAAAGACTCCCGATGACACTTCGCATGACTTACGTGAAATAATCGTGTCTGATAACTTCGTTCCAGAAATTACGCCAAAACTGCTAATGCTCGCTGAAACCCTAAAGAAGGCACGTGAAATTCAAGAAATGAAAGAAGAAAAGAGAAAGGAATACGTCGACAAAAGTAGAAGACCTTGCCCTGACTATAAACCTGGAGATCGAGTAATGGTTGAAACTCATGCCGTCAGCAAAACTGCCCAGGGATTTAGCTCTAAATTTGCACCTCGCCGCGATGGGCCATACTTAATCATGAAGCAACACGGTCCCAGTTCATACCATGTTGCCGACCCTTGCATACCCGATCGTAGTGTTGGTCTGTTTCACGCTTCCGCACTGAGGCCGTACCAAGGAGTTACTGAGACTCCATTACCACCGCCTACGATACCTATACGAAAGAGAGGACGCCCACCGAAGAAGACTCCCCAGGCAACTGCAAGCACGTCACGGTCACGGCCACGTGGCCGCCCGCCTCGACAACCAATACCAAACGATCTGGCCTCCTCGCCGAGACGTCTTCGGAGCCAGAGGGGGAGATTGTAGCATTACTAAGTAGAAACCACCGTCTAACGAGTTTACGTATAGCACTCGCCGTCCGCACCCCGCGCGCGCACACCGCCCGCATCGGGTTGAGGGTATATAAGCGACGAGCGCGCGCCTCTAAGCCAGTTCGTCTCGAGCAGGTGACCGCTTCCAATGACTTGGAACGAAATCTGATCTTGACGTACGCTACCAATACGACCGCCCGGTAATGCTTTCGTAACACGGAACGTGCCGTTCAGCCGTATTGTTTATCTCCGCTTATTTGCTCGTAAAGCCATAGTTAGATTTATCTGTACATAGGAATCAGCTGCGCGATAACAACACTTCCGTAATACGGAATGTTCGATGTGCACTGGTTTACTATTAGTAGATCGCCTTAATTAAGTCACTTTGTTTTTGTTAATAATTACGCGCTTCACGCTGTTATTCTATTTTGCTTTTCGCTTTAGTTTTCTTTTGTGAGGTTAGACGCTGATATTTAAATAATCTTACTGGTCACTCGCTTACCTTAACATAATTTTATTAGTTTAGTTCCGGAACTGATTTGTAGATGGCGCTTTACTTAAAACTTGCTTTTGTATAAACCTTGCTCACTTGGTCGCCGCTTGCTAATATTGTTTACGCATTCATCTACTTACTGCTACCCGTTATTTTGTTTTGTTGTTACTTTAGTTTTATTTGCTGTTTCGTTTGCATTCTTGTTGTCTTTTGGTACTTTGGACTTTAATATACGTCTTAAAACTCCCCGGTGGTTTCAATTATCTAGTAATCCGCTACACATTTTAATTCCAGTTCTCAATTCTCTGTTCGTTATTTAAGTGCAATTAGCTGAGAATCAGCTTCGTTCTTTGAGGTAAAGTGATGCCAGGATGATCTTTGCTCCTAAGAAATAAAACGACGAGAAACTTTCAAAGCATCATCGGCTATATCATGAATTTTGGTAGGTATCATTTCGTTTAATTGCATGAATCACGCCATGTTTTTTATAATTTGGCTGATGGTAATACCGTGACTAATACCAAAATATAACGTGAAGCTGTGTTTATTTTATTCCCTAAAAAAAAACTAACTGGATGAATGAGATTGTGGAAAGTAAACCTTTGTCGTAAGAAAAGAGTTGTGATGAGTTTGGAACGTGTTTGAATATTTTGCCTAGGGGTTTGTGAAGTCTGCACAGATAGAAATTGTGAACCATGTATCTTAAGAAACCTTTGATTTTTATATAAACTTTTGTTATACTTCGATGGGTGATCTGATTAAAGACATCGAATGAATAAATATAATTTAGCAGGTACCTATTTAAATGAAGCATGCCGTGATAGCCCTTTTAGCAAGTATTTACATTAATTAATTGGCTGCTTTTATTAAATAAGTAAAACAAAGAGAAAACAATACTGCGTATTACTTACATACTTTTCAAAGTCGACCCAGTTAATTTCTTTCATAGCATCACAAAAACAAAGCTGATTGTCATATTGTCAAAGTGATACCAAAGTATTTAATTTAATGATTTAAAGTTTAAATTTTAAACCAACTGACATTGAACCATCTA
Organism: Pandemis heparana; assembly: GCA_963854515.1. NCBI lineage: Eukaryota > Metazoa > Arthropoda > Insecta > Lepidoptera > Tortricidae > Pandemis > Pandemis heparana. The sequence continues at coordinate 10,507,489 of OY978021.1, forward strand.
ATAGTGTGGAAAGGAATTCCCTGGTCTACCATTCAATCTGCTACTGGCTCTAGATCACATAAAGGAGCTCAGCATTTTCAACATAAATGTAACTCTATAGAATCTCACTATCAAATTAAATCTCCACGGTACCCAATCTCGCCATGCGGTACCCAACCACTTATGCCAGTTCTCGAAACAAGGTGATAGATCCCATTTAGGCCGAAACTTGGAGGAGTTATGGGTTATTTCACGCGTATCAGTGACTAATGACAACAGGGGAAAGTATATTTTTGGTATAATGAAGTGGCGCGACGGGGACAAATGGGCGTGGAAGACATTGACCTTAGTCATTTCGGTTATAACCAGGAATTCCAAATGTAAACTTTTGAATAACTATCCGAATGTGCATTTTCTTATAATTTTCTCACCGGCACAAGTTAAAGGAAAGGAATTATAAAGATAAATATTGAACCTCCTGTCTTGACATTTTTTAACAGATATACCTAGTCCTAAAGACCTAGACGAGATTCACCATATTTGTAATTTTGAAGGTTAATTTAGCATTATATTGATTTAACAATTTGTTATTTGTATAGTACATTCCAGCATTCATTCTTACTATTGATCTGTTCTTTAAAGTACGCGGGGGCTCCCGAGGATAAATATCATGAGACAATTGACACCAATTGACCTAGTCCCAAACTAAGCAATACGTACTATATGGGTACCTGCTAGGGGTTGGCTCTTGCTTAGATTTATAAGGTAAGGTAGGTACCTCATTACGCCACTAAATAATGGTAATAGTGTTTTATCCATGTACCTACTTATCAAATTAATTAAAAACCGGCCAAGTGCGAGTCGGACTCGCGCATTGGGGGCTCCGTGCAAATTCAAAGTCAAAGTCAAAGTCAAAGTATCTTTATTTATTTTGTAAACATAGGTTGACTATATAGTATACAAAAGGTGTTATTAAGATATTTGGTATCACTATGTTTCGCCCATAGGCATACAAATAATTTGGCTTGATAATAATAATGAGCTCAATCTGCTCAATACAAAATTACAATCGTCAAAAAATCTGTATATATAAAACTGTTCCGTTACTAAGTGACTGACAGACAACGCACAGCCTAAACCACTGGACCTAGAAACTTGAAATTTGGCACACATATACCTTGAGTATCCCAGAGGAGCACTAAGAAGGGATTTTTCGAAATTCCCACGGGATAGGGAATAAATGAGGCTTATATATTTTTCAGTAAAACTGTAATAACTAGACTCTTCAAATTCAGCACACATGTAGATGATCGTAACACTAAAAAACTAATTTCAGGATTTTTTGATATTCCCACGGGATAAGGAACAAATGGGATTTATATGTTCGATTCAGAGTGACTGATTGACAACGCACAGCCTAAACCGCTGGACCTAGGAACTTGAAATTTGGCAGACGTATATCTTGAGTATTCCAAAGGAGCGCTAAGAAGGATTTTTTTAAAATTTCCACGGGATAGGAATTTAATGAGATTATTATATATTTCTCAGTACATAACTGTAATAACTAGACTTCAATTTTGGCACACCTTTAGATGATTGTAGCACTAAAACATGTTCTCCGGGAAAATGCGAAATTCCCGCGGGATAGAATAAGTGCATTCAACTTCGGGGCTGTTTCTAAAAATCTAAGTATATAAAAGAAGAAGAAACTGACTGACTGACTGACTGATTGACATATCAGCGCACAGCCTAAACCACTGGTTCCAGAGATTCAATATTTGGCATGTAGGTTCTTTATAAGGTCTAGGGGTGCACAAAGAAAGCATTTTTCAAAATTCGACCCCCAAAGGGGTTAAATGGGAGTCTAAAGTTTGTATGGGGAAACAAGATTAGACTATTTTATTCGAAACTTCGCAGGAGTATTCCTGACGATAAATGAGTAAACACCTTTCTTAATATACATCAATGATTTACCGAAAGTCATTGACAGTAATAAAACCATAATGTACGCAGATGATATTACTGTAATTTTTGAGTGTAATAAGAGTGAAGAATTAGAACAAAAATTAAATTTACAATTAAAACAAATAACAGACTGGTTAACAGTTCACAATCTGAAATTAAATTTAAATAAAACTAAATTGATACAAGTAAAACCTCGCCAAAAATTACCATTGACTATAAAGTTCTCATTCGATAACCAAGAAATAGGATTTGTGAATTCATGTAGTCTATTGGGATTGGAAATTGATTCGGAAATTAGTTGGAAGGACCATGTAGATAAGGTGTCTGGCAAACTATCGCGATTTACGTACGCTCTCTATGAGTTAAAAAAATGTACAGATTTAAAAACAGCAATGACAGCATATTATGCCTACGCACATGCCTGGCTATCATACGGCGTAATTTTATGGGGTAACAGCACATATAGTAATAAACTCTTCATATTGCAAAAGAAATGCATTAGGATTTTGGTTAACACAGGGGAGAGAGATAGTTGTAGACCTCATTTCACTTCCTTAAAAATATTAACTCTTATATCAATACACATTTTAGAAATCTGCAAATTTGTAAAAAAGCATAAGCATTTATTTGGCCAAGAGAGGGACAATTGTTGTAGAGCCGGCTTAAGGAAAAGAAATAAATTAGTTACTTCATTCACAAACCTACGAATTGTAAGTGCAGGAACACACCATATGGCAATAAAAATTTATAATAAAATACCCTTGGAAATTCGAAATATTGCAAAACCACATTTATTCACTAATAAGCTAAAAGATTATTTGCTGTCAAAGTGCTTTTACAACCTCCAAGAATTTTTCGATTGTAATGAATAAGTAAATATATCCTGTTAGTTTTAAGTTACAAAAATGTCAATTGGATAAACTGTTTGTCCAGCAAATTGCGGTGCCCTTGCAGGGTTTATGTTGGCGCATGTGTTTAATAGATTTAAGACCTCTTATACCACATAATTGCAATAAACTATATGACTATGACTATGACCTCTTTCAGGTTTTTGAAAATTCAACCCCTAAAAGGGAGAAATGTGGTGACAAAGTCTGAAAATCAACATGGGTATTTTTTGTACGGTTTATCGGGTCGCTGATTACGAAAACAAAAACACACGTACCTATTTTTGGAAATTTCCACGGAAACGGGAAAAAACGGGATATATTCGATTTCGTGTGACCCTATCTTTTTTTTTTACATAAAACCCCACGTCCACACCCGTCACCCACGTCCGTCCACCTATATACGTAAGTATAATAACTAGACTCTTCAAATTTCGTACACAAGTAGGTGATTACATAACTAAGAAAGTAATTTCCACGGGATAAAGAAAAAACGGTCTACAGGATCTGGTCGTAGAAAACTGAAATTACAGAAGTATTACAGACACTACAAAAGGATTTCCCAAAATTTTGACGGAAACCAACGGGAAAAGACGGGATTTTTAATTATACTGGTCTTAGAAAGTTGAAATTTAGCATGTAGGTTGCTTGATCAGTGTAGGGAAGCATTAAGATACAATTTCCCGAAACGGGAAAACGGGACTATTCGTTTTACAAGTTGTGGAAAGCTGAAATTCGGCATGTAGGTTGCTTGATGAGTGTAGAGGAGCATTAAGAGACAATTTCTCGAAATTCCCACGAGAACGGGAAAAACGGGACTTTTCGTTTTACTGGTTGTAAAAAGCTGAAATTCGGCACGTAATTTGCTTGGGGAGTGTTATGTAGAGGAACATTAAGAGAGGACTTTTGAAAATTCTCACGGGAACGGGAAAAAACGGGATTTTTTGTTTTACTGGTCGTAGAAAGCTGAAATTTGCCATGTAGGTTGCTTGAATAGTGTAGGGAAGCTATAAGAGAGCATTTCCCGAAATTCTTACGGGAACGGGAAAAACGGGACTTTTCGTTTTACTGGTTGTAGAAAGCTGAAATTCGGCATGTAGATTGCTTGGAGAGTTTAGTGGAGCATTAAGAGAGGACTTTCCAAAATTCCCACGAGAACGGGAAAAAACGGGATTTTTCGTTTTACAGGTCGTAGAAAGCTGAAATTTGGCAAGTGGGTTGCTTGGGGAGTGTAGGGTAGCATTAAGAGAGCATTTACCGAAATTCTTAAGGGAACGGAAAAAAAACGGGATTGAAATAGGTACTACTGGTACCTACAAGCGAGAGAAGCCGCGGGCAAAAGCTATTTGAAAATAAATGAAGTCTACGCGGACGAAGTCGCGGGCAAAAGCTAGTATCAGAATAAAATTAGAATATATCAGGTAATTGAAATTAAATTAATCATAATAACAGAAAAATAAGCAATGTCAAATTAAATAAAATATCATACATTGAAAGAATAAAAAACAAAAAAACAAAAAATGTCTGAATAAATTAAATATTTTACCTATAATAAAATTTCATTGCGAATATTTCATTGAATTATAAATAAATTAAGCCACAATAGATTGAGGAATACAATAATATCAAGAAGGGAAGTACACAATAAATTAGATAATAAAACAGCATCAAAATTAATACAAACTGTGGGTATCATTGTGGAATTCCTGTACCGAATAGTATGCCTTTTCTGTTAATAATTTAAGTACAGCATTCTTAAATAATTGCATGTCTTCTAATTCGCGAGGGTAATATAAAATCCAGTGTTAGCAGAATCCTGTTCCTAAGCAAAATTTATGCAGTGTGAGGTCTTTTATATTGGTTATACGTGGACAGACAGACAAAAAAATATTTCGGATTTAGTATTTGTTGAAAATTTTAATTATTTAGCTATCGCGGTTCATGAGATCCAGCATGGTGACAGACGGACAGATACACAGACACGGGAAACCATAAAAACACCTTTTGTAAACTTTTATAGGTATGTACTTACCTAACGAAAGCAAACGTAACTGTTTCCTGTAAAACATTTATTGGTGAAACCGTATATAAATCAAGCATTAACAGTTTATAGACTATTACGTTCGCGCAATAATTGCCAATCATAATTAAACACGTTTACTCTTAAAGTGCAATTGTCTGTATATTCATCTCGTGTTTGTGGATTAGCCACTGAGTTAATGAAGACAAGTTAATTGTTAATTGTTTTACGTCAGCGGAAATTTCCACTTCCTGGCCAGGGGAAGACGTAAATTTGTGCACACGTCGAACGGTGATATCAGGCCTCCTGAGGCCTGATATCATGTTTATCGCCCTCGCTTTTGGCTCGTGCGACAAGCTCCTGCGATCTGAGACTTTATTTCACCACCCACGGAAGTCTGGATTTCTTCTTCTTCGACATGTTTCGGACTAATTCGTAATCCTTCCTCCTGGAGCGTTCGATTTTTATACGTGAGTTATACGTTTGTGTTACTATGACTGAAGTCAGGTCAAAATGTAAACACATTTATTTTGTAAATGATTACAAAAGTAGTGATAAGTACTAAATATAAACCATATATATGAGATGGGACCATTTCATGATGCATGTTTTTATGTTTTTTTGCTCCTTTTCTTCTTTTGTCTGTAATGTTATCATGAATAAATGTTTTCTTTCTTTCTTTCTTTCTTTCTTTATAAACTAAAGGGAACTTAAAAATAACCTAATATAAATACCTAAAACTTATGCTACAAATTATACTTAATATAATAGGCATTTAATCTTAGCCCTCTAGGTTGGCAACGCATCTGCGATCCCTCCGGGGTTGCGGGTGTCTATGGGCAGTGGTGATCACTTACCATCAGGTGACCCACTTGCTCGTTTTCCTTCCTATTCATATAAAAAAAAATCGGACCCTTGGCCTACCCAAGGGTAAGGGGTCCACAATTGCGAGTTTTTGTGCGAGAAAGCTGCCGGCGCGAGGGTCGTCCGTTGCCTCCGTCAGGCGTTTACTTAAAGCTCTGTAGAGTCAGGTCAAATGATTCATCTTAAGAGACCATATTGAAGCATACATATTTTACATATACGCAAACGTGGCACGAAACAAAGTGGGCGATCTGGTAAACAAGTAGCCTTTCATCGATCGAGCTCTGCGACCGTCTCATGTCAACACAGGCTTGCTCAACCGTTGGCGATGTGTGCTCAGTGCTCACCCACGCCCGCACTATAAGGAGCAGTTGCAGGTGTAAACAACCATTGGCTTCTTTATTTGGGACTGCCTTGTTCGTGGGAACGCTTGCCTGTAATTTTGCGGGCCTGGTCTGCGCGTAAGACCTGAAATGAGACAATCATACATTATACCTTGGCGTGGTACCTTGTGGTACTTATTTGAAGTTCTTGAGAGCTGTTGAGGAGGTAGATGCATGTTTATTAGGAATAGTTAAGTTAAGAGCATGAAAGTTAATGTATACACCTATTTCTGTTTGTTCTCCAAATAAACAATCATTTTGAACGAAAAAGACTTAACGTTCGAAGCGATTGAGTAATTTGTGTATGAGTATCTCCATCACAAGAGGTAACGATTCCTTAAGAAGTTATTTCGGGCTTTAGCCAAGCTTTATGCTTTAGCATGAGCGAGCCTTTTTAAGGTTCCGTAGCCAAATGGCAAAAACGGAACCCTTATATAGATTCGTCATGTCTGTCTGTCAGTCTGTCCGTCCGTATGTCACAGCCACTTTTTTCCGAAACTGTAAGAGCTATACTGTTGAAATTTGGTAACTAGACGTATTCTGTGAACCGCATTAAGATTTTTATACAAAAATAGAAAAAAAAAACAAATAATTTTGGGGTTCCCCATACTTAGAACTACAACTCAAATTATTTTTTTCATCAAACCCATACGTGTGTGGTATCTATGGATAGGTCTTCCAAAACGATGTTGAGGTTTCTAGTATATATTTTTTCTAAACTGAATAGTTTGCGCGAGAGACACTTCCAAAGTGGTAAAATGTGTGCCCCCCCCCCCGTAACTTCTAAAATAAGAGAATGATAAATCTAAAAAATATATATAATTTACATTACCATGCCAACTTTCACCCAAAATTGATTTGAACGAGATCTATAGTAAATAGTTTTTTTTAATTTAATATTTGTCTGTCTATATGTATAAGTAACCAATATAAAATGACCTCACACTGCCTACATTTTGCTTAAGAGCAGGGCTCTGCTAAGACTGGATTTTATAATAACTTGGCGAATTAGTACGGAACCCTCAGTGCGCGAGTCCGGATCGCACTTGGCCGGTTTTTAATTTTAAGAATTGCTCGAATCCAATAATCCATTTATTCAAGAAAGGTTACAAGTTTAATATGGAGGGTGTGGTGAGGCAGATGACTACAGACCGACCGCTTAGCTGAGTCCTCGCCCGCGTGGTGCAGGGGCGCGGGGTGGGACGACAAAGGGGGCCGAGAGAGGTGCGGGCGGCAGGCGCACTACCCGCCCGCACCTCTCTCGGTCCCCTTTGTCGTCCTACCCCGCGGTATACAGTTACTATTTAAAAAAAAGCTACAAGATTTAGGTTTAGGTCCACAAATCGCTACTATCTTACTAAAGAGAGAAAGAGAGATTAATAAAGAGTTTACTTACTTTCTTACTTACTTACTAGCTAATCCTACCGTCAGGCGGCAGTGATTGCACTGCTGCGTTCCGGCGTGGAGAGTAAAACAACCGGTGTTCTTACTGGCGCGTGAGGTATCCTTTTTTAGCTCCAGGCTGGCAACGCAACTGCAGTCCTCTACGGTTGCGGGTGTCCATGGGAGGTGGTGCTAACTTACCATAAAATGACCCACTTGACCGTTTTCCTTCCTTGTAAGATTTAAATCTGTCTCAATCTCACTTGGCAGATTGCTGCATTACCTTAATCTACTTTAACTCAGAGCTAGCGCTCGAGCCTCGAGAAAAGTGAATTTAAAACCCACTTAATTTCTTAAATCAACGATTTCACATTACCTTAAGCTAAGGCTAATGCACATAAACGTAACCACTACGTAACATCAAAAGAAATGTGTTCGCGCGCGAGTTTATTATCTTTTGTGCCGTGTCAATACAACTTTACATAATGTCGCGTCATACTCACACGGTACGCTGTTCTAAGAAATAATTATAAGACACAATACTGTATGATAGTAGCTTTTTGAATATTTAGTGATGATACGTTTTGTTTGAAATGCTAATTTATGTGGACTGTAATAAAATATTGTTGCTGCAGCCTGACAATTGGTGTACGAAAAGACATAGTTACGTGTATATAGTAATATGTATATTCATTTTTTTCCACGTTAGAAAGAAGGCAAACAATTTTGACGTGTATTTTTATTGAAAAACATATAAACAAATCAAAACATATCGTTACATTTCAGGGATTTTAAAACTCTAACTTTCAGTTATAACTTTTAATTAGTCTTATACTTTGCAGGGGTGTTCAAACCAACATACCGAACAAGTTCATGAATAAAAAACGTTAAAGGGTTTTTTGACATCCTGTACATTTTTTAAAGTGATGTTCAATAAAATGACATGTTACGATTGTTTATACGTTTTTTCTAACCCCTATTAATATTATAAATGCGAAAGTAACTCTTTCTGTCTATCTGTTACCTTTTCATGCTAAAACCGCTGAACCGATCTAGTTGGAATTTTGTATGCAGATAGTAGTTTCAATCCCGTGGAAGGACATGGGATAGTTTTTATCCAGGAAAATAGCATTGTCACGGGATAGCGATAAGTGAATCTTACGCAGAGGAGTCACAGGCAACAGATAAATTATCTGAAATTAAACGAAGTTTAGAGACTTACCTAATAGGTGTATGCCAGATCTTCTTAAGTGGACTTAGTAGGTTTTTTGTGTGTTTATGTAGATTTATTTTATATATGTAGTATATTTCTGACATACATTAGTTTATCGTATTTTTATAATATGTACCTACCTGTATTGTTGTGTATGTGTATTTTTTATGCTTTATTTGTTTACTAGCGACCCGCCCCGGCTTCGCACGGCATATTATGCATGTATTATACAAACCTTCCTCTTGAATCACTCTATCTATTAAAAAAACCGCATCAAAATCCGTTGCGTAGTTTTAAAGATTTAAGCATACATAGGGACATAGGGACATAGGGATATAGGGACAGAGAAAGCGACTTTGTTTTATACTATGTAGTGAAGTTTAAGTTAAGGTCATTGTTCTTTTAACTTTTTAGTATGTCTACTCTCTATACTCTAGTTTCGGTTCTCTTATCAATCATTCGAATGTTAACTGGAAGAGATCCTTTTAAGGGATAAGTTCGCCTATGTACATCAGTTTATCTCATTACCTGTAAAATGAATATGTTTCATGTACAATAAAGAGTTATACATACATACATTAGGGGCGGTATTTTTGTATGTCTGCTCTGCGACACGCGCCCTAAGGCTGGTAGCAAAGACAATATGCTGGTAGCTTACTTGATTTATTATGTATTCTTGTTTTTAAACGGCAATCGGTCAATCACTCCTGTCAGACGTAACCTAACCTAACAATAATTACATTAGATAACGTACACATAACGGGCCTCATACGTCAATACAACTGGCATCCATCCATACCGTTCAAGGCTTATTATAAAAAGTTAAGGTCTGTTTTGGTGTAATTTAACTGCAATGGAATTAGTTGTTGATATTAATTGGTAATAAAAATGTATTGGAAATGGTCAGCTACTGCAATTAAGATAGAGACTAACAAAATGTTGGTTACGTCTGGGAGTGTGTGATTTAATAATTATATTATACCTACATACACCGCAGGTTCTCGCGTAGACAGCTTGAACTTACACACGTTTGTCTAGTAAACTTAGACAAGAAATTAACTTAATTTTTAATAATTTAATTAACATTAAGTCGATTTGGGCGCTACTTACGATTCAGAATGAACGGTCTAGTACTACTATACTACTACTATATAATATTCTACTACTACTACGTACTAATAATAACAGAAAAATATCCAGAGAAACTTTGGTCTCATAATAGTCTAATTACTGGTTATTTTATAAATAAATAAGGATAAATACTAGATTTTCCGCAAAATGTTAACTGTCAACGCTAAAAACTCATTAAGATCAGAAACTCGTACCCACTTACTGTTATCGGGCAGTTTGAAGCGATTTGACGAAAACACAAACAAACCGACGCATTCACTTTCGTGTTTATAATTCAGTTAGTATGAGTAAAAGTACGCTGGTTAACGATCTGGAACGTCATTTAGATACAGAGATACATAATATGCAGACAGTAACTCATTTCAGTATAGTAGTAGGTACTAGCTTTTGCCCGCAACTTCGTCCACGCAGATAACGTCAAAGTCACATATCCTCTTATCGACTTGTGTCTTCAATTGTTAAGTATTTATTTGCTATCCCGTCCTTTTATCCCGTGGGAAATTCGGAAGACCATTCTTAGAGCACCTACGTTATCCTCTAGGAATATTATTATTATAAGACAACGGGGCTTAGTCACGTAAACAAAAAGTATCGGACGCGACTTCGAAGGTACTTCGAAACGTCGAGGTATTTACAAAAATACTTTTTGTTTAGGTACGTGATTAAGCCCCGTTGTCTTATAATAATGCGTGAAAATAGCAAAAGTTTGAATCGATACTCTAGGAATATGTCTACTAAATATTATGTAGTATTTATTTTTATCCTTTTCCTTTATTCCGTGGGACACTTTTTCCTTTCGTAGTGCATACTTACACGCCAAATTTTAAGGCTTTAGTAATTTAGCTATGGCGATAGAGCCCAACAAACTTTAATAAATCCCATTTATTCCCTATCCCGTGGGAATTTCTAAAAATCCCTTCTTAGTACACCTCTATGATACTCAAAAAAGGTTAGGTTAAGTGGTTTAGGCTGTGCGTTTGTCAGTCAGTCAAGTCACGTAGTAACTCTTTTATAGGTATATGGACGTCCGCTCTGTTACCACTGTCGTAAAATATTATGTAATGGTGTAAAATGCAGAAGGAATGACTCCATGGCTAGACGTCTAGACGTCTAAAAGACTACTAAAAGGTAAGTAGTCTGAAGTTAACGAAACGTTAGGTAAAGCCTGTGAAACTTCTTACAACTTAGGTACTTTCTTTTTAATTTGGCTTCGTCGTTTTTTTAACTTACCTACAATCGTTTATCTTCAAGAGGTAGTTTCAGTTGAAAGCTTTTCTCATTATGCATTTCTACTTAAATGTCAAGTTCATTCTAAACTAAGAAAATTCTATTAAACAAGATTTATATGAGTGTGTATAAAAGCTACTTCTCTTCATCGCTACACTACAAAACAAAGTCAACCGTCATGTTTGTATGTCTGCGCGTCTGTTCGATAACCTGAAAAACTACTGAACGGATTTGCATGCGGTTTTAACAATAGGTAGAGCGATTCACAAGAGTTTAGGGTTCAAAATCGAATACATATACTTAAAAAAGCTCACTAACCTTCTTTTACTCCTATTTTTTCTTTTTTGTCCTCTTTTTTCTTTTTTATTTGGCTTTTTAGCTGTTCTTATAACTAACTAACTGTACCTGCGCCTTTAAAGGTCATGGCTACAATAAAACTTTCAATTTCATTGTAAGTTCATTACTCTCTATCTTATTCTCATACAGAATACTTTTTAACAAGAAGTTGCATTGTGGAACATAATAGAACTGTGCTAACAATTGCGCAAAAACGCTGCGGTAATAAGAACAATACTAAGCAATAATTACTGAGACGTGAAAGTGCAGCTTTTCACGACACAAACGACACAGATTTACTTAGAAAAGATAGTTTACTGCGTAGAAAAACGCTGTTTGCAGATGAGAATTGTAATGGCATACCGAAGCTATTTAAAATGCTAACATGTTGAAACAGATTGCTCGAAAGTATTACTTGTAAATAAATTACAATGGTAAAAATTAGCAATTTATATGAAATAATTTCCTGTTCTGGAGATAGCTCGTCGTAATTATAAACATCAGAAATGAAGGAGTTTCTTACACCGACCGCATGCTTTTGATAATCCGTCGATACCTTCGCCGGTTGTGAACCAATTTCAAAGATTTTTTATTACACAGAATAGGTCCTATATAGATTTATTTTATAATTTATACTATTATTATACGCATACAATACTTTATATACTCAAAACAATTGCATTGTAGTTCAGTGTTGTCACATATTACTGCAGATAACAAAATGCTAAGTAGACCCGATAAGTGCTATGAACGTTCATAACTATCGCGACGTGTAATCAATGTGATCTTTCTGTCATTATTAGCGCCTGCGCCGGCTCCGGTACACGTAGAGCCAACATTGTAAACAAAACTAACCGCAAACAAACGTGCGCGAGCGCAGAGTTTAGAACCGCGTAGACACTAAGGGACAAATAAGATGCCATATTTGTTACGTTTTAACCGACTTCAAAAGGAGGAGGGTCTATGAAATAAAATGAAATGAAATATATTTATTTGCCTTAAATGTAGTACAAAGTATGATGTTACAATAGTGAAAAGTATACTATGTTCGACTGTATTGTATTGTAGTGTTATATTTACACACAAACAAGACCGGTCTGAGTGGAGAGCCTTGGGGGAGGCCTATGTCCCGCAGTGGACGTCTTTCGGCTGACTTGATGATGATGATTTACACACAAGGAAGACAAACGAGCAAGTGGTTTATCTGACGGTAATGGTAAATGACCGTACTGTTCCGCTCGCACTTACAAATATAAAGAATCACAGTAAAAAAATAATACTTATATATGTGACTGCCATATAATGAAATTGATTAATACACGAGTATATTATACACAAATAGAATAGAATAGAATATTTATTTATTTTACACAATAATTGTCACAAATAACAAACTTACAGGCTAAACATACCAAAAGAGAAAAATATTGTAAATACCTGAACTAGGATACTTAATGTTCCTGTGTCTCAGGTGTATCAGGACTTTAAAAACTAATTTAAATAATCACATGCAAAATATATTTGATTCGAATACAGGTTTCTTAAGATTATATTTTCTTATCGTTCCTGAACATATTGTAGGGAAGTTATGACATGGATGTAGATAAAAATATACACCGTTCACTGCAGCCATTATAACTATAAAGGTTAGTATTTCTCGACGATTCCGCGCTCTACGCGACCGGCGCTGAAAGTGAGAGTAATAGGATGCGCCGGCGCATGAATGGCGCGCTGATTAACAAGTGATTATACATGCGCGGGTCGGCGCGGTCACAACACGCGAGTACTTTCTTTGTATCAAATGTAGGCCTAGAAAAGGACGTTGGCCAATGGAATGGATTTAACGGTCAATATTTCTATTCTTTCTTTTTAAATATTCTGTTATAATATAGACGTAAGTCTGGCAATAAAACATTTCATTCCATTCCATTTAATTTAATTTAATTTCATTTCATTCCATTCCATTCCATTCCATTTCATTTTATTTCAATATTATTCAATAAATATTGAAGCGTATCGCAACGAATCCGGATGGTTTGAAATCTATGATACTACACTGAGGAGCAAAAATAACGGGTTACTTCCCATAGAAAGTTGAATGATAAGTGACCCGTTATATTAGTCTCTTGAGTATTATATTGGTATACCAGTACGATAATATTGACCGTCTGATGCCGCCATTCATGTTTACTACGAGTACAGTAAGAGCAACGAGCTATTTTGCAACATGGGAGGGAAACGAGTCATTTTTTTTTGCGAAATAAAGATTTTTTATTCTTATTCTTATTTATGTCTGACTTGTAGTCAGTTTCATTTTTTATACAGTAAGGTAGCAAGCGGGCTAGACAAGTGGGTATAAACACCCGCAACCTCATTGTATTACCTACAATTTACAAGCGGAAGTCTCTATCTAACACATAGGGTCAGAAAGAGACTTCCGCTTGTAAATTGTAATTTGTAGCTTTATAAAATAGGGCCCAGACTTAACAGCTGTGATAGAATACCTCTACCTTATGCGTAAATCTCACTGACTGTCTCACTCTCCACGCCGGAACAATGTAGTGCAAGCACTGCTGCTTATCAAGAGGATTAGCGAGTTAGATGGTGGAAGATTAAAGTTCAGTCCGTCGGCTCGAATGATAAAAGCACACTAGTGCTTTAATGTCTCTCATTATGTATCAGTTACATAAAGCACTAGATGTCACTGGAATATTAGGTTTTTTTTTTTATTAGCTTTAAATTTTGTTATTAAATTCTGTAAATCTTAGTTTTATAATAAATTATTCGAAATATTTTGAAGAGATAGGTATTTCAAAACATTTTTTTGTAATGAAATTGAAAAGATACATAGATATTCTGTAAGCTGTAATTGTATTTATTTCAAAGACAATCTCGGTAATAAAAACAATTAAGCTAGCATACATTTGCAAGTTACGCGCTAAATTATATTACGTATAATTATATGAATTAGTTTGCACCTTAAAACCATAGCCACTGTTAATTAACTACTACAATACGAGTTTTGGAACTCATTGTTATGATAAATTAATTGTAATTAAATGATGTAACTTGACTAGAAAACGTAGATATGCAAAAACATAAATAAATGTTGTTAATCACTTTAAATGAGTGTAGTAATCTAGTAATAAACAATTTCGATGACTTTAATGACAAAAAACAAGGAAAAAAACAGTAACTTACTTAGTAGCTTTTGATCTAATTTTTAACCTTGTTAAGGTTCTTAATTCTCGTTACAAGCTAACATTTCTCATATTTATTTTTTTAAACGGCCATTAAATAACGGTAATAGTGTGTAATAGCCCACTGGGCGGACAGATGGGCAATTTAAACCGTACAGCCAAACAAAATGAGTCAACTATATGAATGGACCAGCTGGACCACTTTCACTGTATGGTGTACGTATACTATTTTAATTACGGTTTTTGACGGTTATGTGCAGTTGACTGAATGCCCGATGACATATCTTTAAAAGGTTAGAAATGAATGGGGGAATCAAATAGCGTCTATAAAATTAATAGAACAAGAGTCAGGGGGGCTACTCCGAAATTCGATTTTCGAAGTTCGTATCACGCCGTCTCTCTCACTCTCAAATTAATAACTATTAGTGAGAACGAAACGGCATGGAATATAAGGCCTGAACAAGACGCAGATCTTAGTTAAGTACAAGACAATCTTCTGCTTTAGAGACTACAGAATAAAATAATGGATTATCACATCACGTCGTTCTTGAGTTCCGTATCACAAAAGACACTTAATCTCTTCATTTCGTAACTGTCCCTGAAGAACTTTTTTTTGAGGAATTCGCGAAAATAATAAGTTGAAATATCGAATCTCATAGAGACTAAAAAAAATGACTATAGTCTGGCAGCTAAACCACTGCAGCCAGATGACACTTCCAAATGTCATTTTACGAAATAATGATACCACATTTATTTCACTAGTGCTCGACTAAGGTCACGTAATGAATGATTTGATTATTGAACGAACGAAATATTTTATGAATGTCACATTCGTAGTTTAGTATATTTCAAAATAAGCGCGATACTTTTGAGGCATTCAAGGTTCATATTAACATAGTAGATAAAATGTGCGATGACTTTGTAATACACGTAAATAGTGACAGCAGCAGTGAAACTGATTCGGAATAATTTAAGTTTTTAAGTAAAAGTACAAAGATAGAAAAAAATATTAATGTGATAATTGTTGTTTTATTTATGGCAAAATGGGGAATGTGTTGAAAACTGGTAACTGATTTGACATGCTTCCGCACATTTCCAAATCGCGCTCTTAGACTACTAACTAGAAAACATCCAAAAAAACCTTATTGAACAAACCATTTTATTAAAATTCGCTTTGAAAATTCTCACTTATGACGCAAATTAATTTCATTACATCGTTCATTCTTTCATTCACTCACTAAGTCACATCACTATTTAATATTTGCCAAAAACTGACAACACTGAAAGTGTCATCTGGCTGCAGTGGTTTATCTGCCAGACTATAAGAATATGTGACAACTGAGACAAGACGTCAAACTACTAATCGTAATCTTTTATAATGGTTATGTACGTAGGATCTGAAATCTAACAAAATCGGTTAAGAATTTTGCCTTAGAATTCAACATAGGCCTTACCTTGTGTAAGATAACAAAATCCACTTCGATATTCTGTTCGAAGCTGCAAGAATTAGCAATGGTGTTCTTTCACAAATGTTATTAATGAAGTTCCACTTCGTATTTAACAAAACCAATTCGTTACGTCAAAAAGAAATAGCCATAAAGATTATAGTCGCTATAAAACGATGATTTTATTCTCAGCAACAATACGAACACATAATGAATGATGTATAAAGTGAAATGTAAACGTGGATTTATGTAACGTGGAAATAATAAAATATGCATATCCAAATTACAACTTACACAACAAATAGGGGCAAAGGGCTCTGTACTTTTTAATCCAACCTACGCTTTAAAATTACCAAGAATTGTCAAGAAGAATGCACCGCCAGAAGCTAAAACCGTAAAAATAGTTTTCTCAAACAAATTACCGTATCGACATGACAGATAAATATGACCAAAATTCGTGAATATGCATAATATTGACGGGTGACAATATGAGGTGACAATAGAGATTTTAGTGAGCTTTTGAATATTCAATTTGATATTTAAATGGAGCTGGACTATTAATGTTTTCCGTGGATGTTTAGAAACCGGTCCGGTCGTGAAATCGTTTTTAACAATGACTACAATGCGAATATTTCCGAATCATTACTGGCGTAGATGTAGGTAACTGGGGTCGTTCTGTTCTCAGCTGGGGAGATTTATTAACAGTTTTAAAATTTTAAAAACATAATGCAGTTTGGTTTATTTCTCTGTATCAAATATCGTCATAGCTGTCTAAACTGTTTAAAGATTTATTCTAAAAGCAGAATAGTCTTTAAACTTTTATTTGTAATCTATAGATTATTTTTAGATACCTACATCTTTGGAAACCTTTTCAAGAAACTTTTTTAAATTGTTAAAAATTGTGTTCCACTCTAAATTCTAGTTTTCAAATCGTAGCACAAAAATATAGGTGGATTTAACATTTTATATCATCATCAGCCTGAAGACGTCCACTGTTGAACAAAGGCCTCCCCCTTAGCACACCATAATGAACGACAAGTCGCCACCTGCATCCACCGGTTTTCCGCAACTTTTACGATGTCGTCAGTCCACCTAGTGGGAGGCCTGCCAATACTGCGCACTGCACGAATTGGTTTTGTTGAAAGAACACCGTTGCTAATTCTTGCAGCTTCGAACAGAATATCGAAGTGGATTTTGTTATCTTACCCACGGTAAGGCCTATGTTGAATTCTAAGGCAAAATTCTTAACCAATTTTGTTAGATTTCAGATCCTACGTACCTACAAAACCATTATAAAAGATTACGGATTAGTAGTTATGAGGTTTGACGTCTTGTCACATATTCTTATACATTTTATATATGTAGTTTTAATGAGAATTATTTTCAACAAAGCAGCTTTTTTATCTGCCACCGATTTTACTATAAAGATACACTCTTATGTGTGCGGCGCAGCAATCGTTACGGTATTATGTTAACTCGATTTCGTCTACAATAGTCTTCATTATGCGTGGTAACTCGCATTTAGCGTCTTACATCGTTGTACAGTAGAAATAAGTAGGACCCAAATCGCTGCACGTACTTGCATCTATTCATTTTCTGTGTATGATGCAAATGCACCACCTCGGTCACATATTCAATTCCCACGGGCTTATATAAAGGGTACGTCCCCCAGCCGTAACATTTTTTTAAACCACCATCGAGTCATTTAATGATGCCTCTACTTTCTTGTTTACTTTGTACGTTTATCTATGTCTTTGTATGTCTTTTTAAGGGTGGTGTCTTTGGACAAGGGATGAATAATGTTTTTTTCTATAATTGTCTAGTTGTTCTTTTTACCGTTACATCTCGTGTTGGTCTATTTGGACTTTAGTTGAGCGGAAGGAAGCCGGTTTCTCTTGTTGAGTACATTATTACTTTTATGTAAAAGTGTAATTTTTATTATTTGTCTGTCTAAAATGGGAAAATCAAGATTGTTATCTATCACGCTTTCAGTGTAGAGCTCTGGGGCCTTACCATGACGTCTTAATGCGATTCAGTTTAGGTTCGCTCGCTGTCAGATTCATACCTACTAAAAGTGACAGCTAAAACTTGAACTGAGTCGGAATTAGGACGTCATGGTAAGGCCCCTGTTCTTCAATCAGACCAGTTGCTTGAGTCTTCCATACGATATCTAGCGAGCCAATGTGTAGGTGTTTTTTAGAAATATGTTTTATAACAAACGTTAAACTAAGGTGTGAGTTAATGACTGTATAAATAAATCTCAGTGCAATAGTTACTTCACTTACATGTCGGTTTGTTAACGACCAGACATTTCTAAGAATCGTTTAAGTTAAACTTGTCCGTAATATATTAGCTTCATCAACTAGACATTAGTTTCAAAATCAACAAATCAAGCTGTCGTCATGATTGTAAATAAATATCTATCTATTTAACCAAACATTTCCACAAGAATACGTTATATCTATCTATCTATCTATCTAAGAATTCCTAGAATAGATTGTAAACGAATTAGAATGCATTCTAAGCATTCTTTGATAAGAAAATAACTATGTGCCCGTGTCATAATGTCCATCATCTGTGACAGCTAAAGGTACGGTACCGAGTTCAGTGAACTTTACGCACTTGAAATATGATACAGTGGACCATCAGATGGTTCTAACGTACTTTAGAAGAAAAAAACTAGCTTTAGGTACTGTTTACATAATGTGATAGTGATTGGAACATAGTCCCAGGCAAGAGTCAGTCAAAACAAAATCATAATACAGGGTGTATCAGACACCCCCTAACAATAATCCACTGGGGTATATAACCATAGCTATAGAAGCTAAAAAAAATATTTAAAATAAAATTGGAGTAATTTTTTTTCATATTTTCTATAGGAATGGTGGTATTAACTGTAATCATTGCTATAGAAAATAGAAAAAAAAATACTCCAATTTTTATAAATATTTTTTTTAGCTTCTATAGCTAAGGTTATATACCCCAGTGGATTATTGTTAGGGGGTGTCTGATACACCCTGTATAATGACGAGCAAAATTAACGAGTCGCATTTCATACAATTATGCAGCGCGCACTAAGCGTGAGTTGCACCAAGATACTTTAACAACAACTTTAACCATAACTGACGATTTTGACGTATATATGACAGAAAACCTATGAAATACTTCGTGCAGCCACGCTAAGATTTAATTGATTTTTGTTCTACGGTTTGGGTTGTATCGGTGCGAATGCGTCCATAATTGTAAGCATACGCCCACGGGAATTTACTGTCCTTGTTAATAACTATGACAAGTAACGAATACCTTATTAGGTAGGTAGGTAGGTTAGTCTGCTATCAGTCAGTTTTTAGGGTTCCATACCCAAAGGGTAAAAACGGGACCCTATTACTAAGACTTCGCTGCCCGTCCGTCCATCCGTCCGTCTGTCACCAGGCTGTATCGGTATCTATATACCAACAAATACTAAAAACAAAATAATAATAATAATAATCCAGGGGGGCTCCCATATAAAAAACGTGATATTTTAGCCCTTTTTCATGGCTACCACTCGCCGAGCTAGATCTCAAGAACCGTAATAGCTAGACAGTTGAAATTTGCACAGATTATGTATTTTTATTGTGGCTACAACAACAAATACTAAAATCAAAATAATAATAATAATTGGCTCCCATACAACAGAGTATTTCTGGTACGGAACCCTTCGTGCGCGAGTCCGACTCGCACTTGGCCGGTTATAAACATTGACATAGCAACTAATTTGCGACCGTTAAAGAGTGTTCGTGTCGTTCCGCTCACATAAATGGTGGAGAGGGAGGGACAGATGAAACAAATTTCGAATATAGAATTTTCGGATTAGGCTTGGCCTGTAAGCAAACTTTACGAGTAAAGAGTTCTCACTCGTAAGCAAGTCTGAAGAAAATCCACGTAAAAAATCATTTTTCATACATAATAAAAAAACCGCCACTCTACACCTCCCTTTGGATAGCGGTATCTATTAGTTATTTAAACTTCGAAGCTCCTATTATCGAAAACTGGATCAAACATTCCAAAAAATCCCAATACCTCACGCCCCCCAATCGCTCCATCACTTTAATCCGAGTCATTTCTTAAACTACGTCATTGTGAACCCGTAAGTTGACCCGCATTAGGGATAATGGGTCATATGGCCCATCCGTTGTGTCCCCCGTCGCCTGTCAATCTGCGTGAGCGCCGTGAAATAAGTTGACGTTTGTACTTTAGGACCTACCGCACGATGGTTTATCTTAAATATTTAATGGA
Source organism: Pandemis heparana (assembly GCA_963854515.1). Classification (NCBI taxonomy): domain Eukaryota; kingdom Metazoa; phylum Arthropoda; class Insecta; order Lepidoptera; family Tortricidae; genus Pandemis; species Pandemis heparana. The sequence goes on from OY978021.1 coordinate 10,527,800, forward strand.
AATGATAAGTGATTCCTGATTCTTTGCGCGTGATTGGAAGTGACGCTTACATTACAGTCAAGTACCTACATCTTTGTGTTTGAAGAGTATACCGCTACGGGTAGAGTTGACGAAGACCTTATAAAATAAAATATAAACTCACACAACTTGACCTAGTCCCAAAGTAAGTGCTTGTAAGTTACACAAAAGATCCCCGAATGTGTCGAAGGGTTCCGTAGGGACCCCTAGTTTTAAGATAAGATAAGCGCTAATAAGGCTAGTGTTATGTGGTTATGGGTATTAGACAACGATACACACACTTATATGTATAGAGAAATACATACTTAAATAGATAGAAACATCCATGACTCAGGAAAATATATTCGTGCTCATCACAGAAATATATACCCTTACCAGTAGGCTTATTGTCTAACTCGCTCGCAATCGCCATCGTGTTCATTTTGACAGTTCATGTATGGGCTGACAATTGGCATCGGAATCAGTCACATTCATACAAGAACTGTCAAAATGAACACGATAGCGAATGCGAGCGAGTTAGACAATAAGCCTACAGGATTTGAACCCGGGACGCTAGCTTCAGACAGGCAGGGTCCAACCAACTAGGCCAAACGCGTCGTCCTTATGGTAATTATATTATTACTAGCTGTTGCCAGCGACTTCGTCTGCAAAGAATTCGTTTATCGCTATCCCGCGGGAACCATGCAATTTTCCGGGATAAAAAGTAGCCTATGTGCTATTCCAGACTTTTCTCTATCTATGCGCCGAATTTCATCCAGATCCGTTGGGCCGTTCTGGCGTGATTGAGTAACAAACAAACATCCATCCATCCATACTTTCGCATTTATAATATTAGTTAATTAGTTAGATAAAAAGTAGCCTATGTGCTATTCCAGGCTTTTATCTATCTATGCGCGGAATTTCATCCAGATCCGTTGGGCCGTTCTGGCGTAATTGAGCAACAAACAAACATCCATCCATCCATCCATACTTTCGCATTTATAATATTAGTTAGTGTTTACTGTAACGCGTTGTTCTCCTTTAAGATACGTTAATATAAAGATTGGTTAACTGTTTCAAGGCATGCCAAATAACTTACAAGCAGCCGCAGCGTCTCGAATGTATGCGGTTACTGTTTATATATGCTAAAAGACACAGTTACTGACACTCAAACATTGCAAATTTAATGTCAATACTCACTGCTAACAGTTCTAGCCATATGCAAATGTTAAGTGTCAGAAACGAGTACATATTTAACAGTTATGTACATTGTTATTAGACCTATATACTACTGTGATTTTTAGAACAAATTATGTTTATCTATACTTCTACGGATGATATTTAACACATATCAATTATTTTCTATGTGTTCGTAATAGGTACCATGATCTTCAGACCTCAAATAGAGGAAAAGCGAAATGGTATACATGTAAACAGAGGAGGTAAAGTTATCAAGAGATCTTATTTAGAGATGCATACATTTTAAGAATAAAGCAGTTATAAATTATAACAGTATTAGTTTTTGTTCAAATTATAGTACAAATTGTCTTCTTTTTATTGCACTTAGGTTCATTTAAGTCCGCACAAACGTCTAACTTTCAATTTTTAGAAAACCAAACTCCTTAAAGGGATAAGTCCGCCTTTGTGCATGTATCTCATTGTTTGTCAATTGTATTTGTCTTGTTTATTTTGCACAATAAAGAGTTTACATACATACATACATACATACTCTTTTATTACGTTTTACGACTTACGTTCGCTTTAATCAGAGATAATGCGTGTCGATCAATAAAATCAATGTAATATTTGCATTTCTTTACACGAACTCTGCTCGTTGTATAATCATCACCATCATCATGCCAGACATAATACGTTCAATGCTTAATATGGGCTTTCCCATAGGTTCTCCGCAAACTCAAACTATAGCTACCCGCGATCTTCATCACATCGTCCTTAGATCAACACTCAACTCACCTCACAAAGAGTTTAAGAATGAGAATGAGAAATGGTTTGTCGATTCAATTTTTTTGTATAGATAGAGCTTCATCTTGTACAGTCGCCATCAGATATATCGTAGCGGGCGAGGTCCTCAAATAATTCGGAGCAGCCTTAAATTTCAATAAATTCGTTACACTGTAAGGTTAATTAACATCTGAACACGCAATTAGTCATAAATATAATAGCAGCGACTTTTCAATAAAATCGGAACGTCGCAGATCGTCAAAGGTATCGATACAGTCAGGCTGACCATAAAGATCGGAACATTTTTGGAAAATATACCTTAACTTTGATACAAACAGTTTAAATTACAGTGTGTTTATAGTAAAGTTAGTTTTATAAAATAGAACTACATGCTTTGACTTATAACAGCAGCAGAAGAAAAAAATTATTCGTAAAAAAAGTATATAGCAATTTAGTGGCCAGTAACAATTTACACTTTATACAACAAAAAAGGTTTTATGTTACTAATACTAACACAGTGAATTATGCATGCAGAGGCGTACACTATATAGGTGACATATCTTTCATTTTGGCATGACGTTTAAGCCTTATTTGTGTTCCGATATTTATGGTCAGCCTGACTGCGTCGATACCTTTGATGATATGTGCTTCCTGATATTTTTAGCTCATTGAACGTCCCGAATTTATTGAAAATTCGCTGTTCTTATATTTATGACGGATTGCGTGTTCCGATGTTATTAACCATATCTAGTGTGACGAATTTATTGAAATTTAATGCTGCTCCGATATATTTGAGGACCTCGCCCGCTACGATATATCTGATGGCGACTGTACTCACAGTACTCACACTTCTAAAACTTAAGTGGTTCCAGAATGTTCCTTCACGAAGTAATTATGTAAGTAATCACTAAAAAAATATTAAAGCATTGCATACAAATTAAGTATGGAGTGATTAAAGAAAATTATACTTTGATCATTACCGCTTCAATTATACTCATTTACCTATTGCATAATAACTTGCACTAAGTGTTATTTTTAAATCAACATTTACCTACTCATCATGTAACTAATTTAAATGAGTGATTAGTAGACCCCGTTATCAGAGGTGGAAATTCATTGAAATAGAATAGGTAATTAGGGTTGTCACACAATATTCATTTAATATGTGTACATTTGACATACTGGTATAAATGTCAATCAATAAAATCTAAAGGTAGGACAAACAGTACGAGGACACTTAAATTGTCAAGCAATAAAGGCTACATCTCTGTCGATTCTCAAGGGGGGGGGGGGGGGGACAGATACCCCCCTACCCCCCTGGCGGTAAAGATCTCATCTCAAAAGAAACGACGTTATCATCTTTCGAAAAATTCACTAGCATAATAATCAATAGTCTTAAAAAGTTCAACGGCACATAGTACCCACCTATATTTTAATATTAGTACCAAGCGAGCATTACAATCATCTTCACAAAATCATTAACAATCCTCATATCACTCATATAAACATTACATAACATCACCGACCTTAAGTCATATTAGTTTATTTTAATTACAGCACTAACATCCTTGTCCATTAGTTCATGGAATCGCAGTCGCCCGTACCTCTCGCGAGGACTGCGATTTGATCATTATCGTACAAAAACAAAAAAACCCCCCTGGCGACGCCTTGAATATGATACTGCAGCAGTAGGCCACGGAACTCGCACTTTCGTCCGCGATGAAGTTGCATCTTCAAGTTACTCCGAATAACCAAGACGCATAATTCAGTCTAACCTCCCGACAATAATGATTGTGATTCGAGTAATGTTTGTTTTGGACAATTTCATTGTTTCGTTTGCGAAAGCGCCGGTGGACTCGCGTGCTGCGTAACGCTCGTGCAATGCTTGCGACAGGTATAGAGCTAAAGCAGCGCTAAAATGGCACTATGGTAAGAACAACAAGATTCCTCATCACCATCAAAGTAGTTTCCATCGACATCACCTCGATGGATGGTGCTCCAACACCGTACGATTTAAACGGTCTTTCTTGCCCCGTACGTGTAAAATTTGGAATGGGCTGGCGGCTGGGGTTTTTCTGGCTACGACATGGGTACCTTTAAGAGGCGAGTGTATACCACTTCTTGCATGGCCGGCAACGCGCTAGCAGTCCCAATGGTGCTGTGGTTGTCCATGGGCGGCGGTGATCACTTACCATCAGGTGCACCGCATGCCCGTTGGTCGGTTTTAATATAAAAAAAAAACAAACTTACACCTATTTAAATCATAATTTAAAGATACAATACGTGGAGGAGCGGTGTTCTCTTAGCACGAGTATCTCGTATACTCAAAAGAAGCACCAGCACAGATACTGTTGTTGTAATTTAAGTTACTGTATAAGTATTTTTTCATTTTTCGTTTTTATTTTCACCATGAGCGTTAGCCTGTACAGCACTGTTTCTTAAACGTATAGCGATCACGAACCATTATCACAATTTCAATAAGTCTATGGACAGCCAGCCTGCTGTTAAAAAATAACTTAGTAAATAATATATGTTATAAGTTAACTGCGTTGCTGCAGACCCCTGGCATGTAGTTGGTAATATTCAATAAAAAAAAATGTTTTGTTTGTTGGTGGATAGTTTAATTTAGTTTAGTTTCCATAGTTTAGTTTAGTATATTTAGTATTGTAGTTAGTTAGTTTAATAGTAATTCAATAAAAAAAATGTTTTGTGTACTACACACACATTAAACTAACTAACTACAATACTTGGTTGATATTTATTTAGTTTAGTGTATATTTAGTATTGTAGTTAGTTTATGAGTATGGAGTTAGTTTAATATACCCTTTATTCAGAAAAAAAAACAGCAAAATAAACTAAAGACAATCTTAGCTGAGTTGAATACTCGTGGTTTATTTAATTTTAACTAATAATACCTATTCACCCCTGTTCCTAAATTCACATGCAAACATTGCAACCACACTATTAATTCAAAAGAAAAACCCACAAAAGAAGAGATTTCAATCAGCAGCATTTTAAACTCACCAGGGAAAGGCATATTGTGCAAACTTATCTACCCTCGTGATTAGATCGCGACGATAACAACATTTCGGCGAGAATGCCAAATGTATCCTTGCTAGCATTAGAATAATAAAATTGCAACAATCATAATTATATGCAAAGAAACAATATTAAAAATAATAGAGCGTGCGAAGCAATTTGCGCGCGGCAACATGCAGACATTGGCATTTATATTAGCTCCATCCTTTGTGTCGCTCCTGATTCTACATCCGGCTTATATCCGGGAACCCTTCCCCCTTTCCTGGCAATATAAATATTGCTCTCACTGCTTGCCAATAATATTGGACAACTCGTCATCCGAAACAAACACACTTAGAAATCAAAGTTAGGACTGTATACCATTTTCATTCTTACCTGTCCTATTTGGTAAACAAAATTCTAACCTCAACGTGCAAATTTTTGTAAAAAATAAGGTGTATTATGTTATCAAATAAACGTGAGGTACTATTTTGTACATAATTTTGCTGATATTTTATCTCCAGTTCCTTTATTTACGAAGAAATATTTAAAAAATAACAAAAATGAGACGTTTTGAGGTTAGAATTTTGTTTACCAAATAGGACAGGTAAGAATGAAAATGGTATAGGCTTATTGTCTAACTCGCTCGCAATCGCCATCGTGTTCATTTTGACAGTTCTTGTATGAATGTGACAGCTAGCTGGTTCCGATGCCAATTGTCAGCCCATACACGAACTGTCAAAATGAACACGATGGCGTTTGCGAGCGAGTTAGACAATAATAAAAAAAAAGCCTACCGGTTTATGACGCAAGCTAGTTGGTGTATTCTCAGCGCTTTGCGTATTTGACACCAGGCAAAGGAATATACATCTTCATTTAGAAATTGGGGAACTGCTAGTTACGGCCAATGGTTCGGTGCAGGAACAGATTTTGCCTGTCCATTGCGACATTTCATCTCACATCCTGCAGACAATAAATACGTGTAAGCCAACTCTATCACTAAATATCATCTCAAATACACGGCCGATTATGCAGACTGTGATTCATTTATTCCTTAAGAACGGAAATCATTGCGTAACTTTATTTCCTTCCGAACACCATATTATACATACACTTCCTCGGAGTACACTCCCTATAACATGGTGTACTGTGTCTCTAAGCCCTTTGTTCCGTCCCTTTTCCCACGTCACTCGGCTAGTGACGCGGCAAATAATTACTCCACGGGTGGTCTGATAATGCTGTAATTGGATAATCACTTCTCCGCTGATTTCATACATACCTTGTTTCGTATATGGCCATACAAAACTATGTGAAACATCTGACTACGTAGCTACAGCGTTACAGTTGAGGCCTCAAATTTAAATATTTGTGCAAATAGAGTTGCCAAACTTTGATTATTGTGTTATCCCTTTCTCGACAGCAATTACCGAGGGTCTGTTTGGATTAAATAATTTCATTATTTATCAGTTTATCATATTACAAAGTCGGGCAAAGTTTTAGGTATCGTAACTGGTTTATTGGTTCACAATTCACAGTTTAATTAACTTATACAATTTAGATATTGCTGATGAAACAAGAGTAAAATACCCTAACTACTTAACCCATATAACATTTTGGGATCACAACACAATGGTGGTAGGGCCTTGTGCAAGGTCCGTCCGGATCGCTACCACCATCTTACTCGCTAATCCTTCCGCTAAGCAGCAGTGCTTGCACTGCTGTGTTCCGATGTGGAGAGTAAGACAGCCGGGGAAATTACGGGCACAAGAGGCATTTCATCTAAGTCCTCTATGTTGGCAACGCATCTGCGATCCCTCCGGGGTTGCGGGTGTCTATAGGCAGTGGTGATCGCTTACCATCAGTTGCTCGTTTGCCTTCCTATTCACATTAAAAAAAAAATGTTTTTGTTTTGTTTTTGGTTTACTTACCTAGTTTAAAAAGTTTAGACCACAGAATATAGGAATGGTTAAAGTAGCACCAGCGTAAGGGTAACGGCAAAAGGGTTAGATCTATTCAAATATATCTTAGTAACAATCGCTACGTTGCTTTATTGATTGGCATTTTGGTTATTACCATAAGGTTAGCGACTTGATGACAAGGTCGTTAATCGTATCGCACAATGTGGCGACAACCTTCCTTCATTCTCTAACATATATCAGAAAGTGTCAGGCTTAACAGGCTGACAATATAGTTGATTTAAGCATGTGAATAAATCCAATCATTGGCTATTACAAAATATCTATTATGCGCCGAATAACGCTGCAATTATTCGCATGCCAATTTTAACATAACGTTGCCGCAAGCGTGTCTCTACGTAACCTGAAGATAATCCCGCTATCCTCAATTTTTGCGTGTTAAAAACGATTATAAAATCACGTTATGTTCTACTCTCGGTTTTGTGCTAAACGGTCGTTTATAACTTTTACTTTCGATCTGTGTCCGCTTCCTGGCTTGATTCAGATCTTTCACGGATTTCCTTTGTAGTAGCTTAGAGTTAACTAATTTTACGTTAACCTTTTATATCCGGCTACATTCACATAGTAACATTTCACTTTACACGGACTCAGACTACTTAATTATTGTTAAAATCTTGAGTGTTACTTAAAGAAATTCATGTTAGGGTTTTGAAAATATTTGCTTTGCCTTTTGATTATATAAAATAAGTAGCTGTTGCCAGCGACTTCGTCTGCAAAGAATTCGTTTATCAGTATCCCGCGGGAACAACGCAATTTTCTGGGATAAAAAATAGCCTATGTGCTATTCCAGACTTTTCTCTATCTATGTGCCGAATTTCATCTAGATCCGTTGGGCCGTTCTGGCGTGATTGAGTAACAAACAAACATCCATCCATCCATCCATCCATCCATCTATCCGTATGGATACTTATTTCTAAAAGTAGGCCTATCTTCCCTACTGCTTTAGCTTATATATATACTGTATAGTATATATATAAGCTAAAGCAGTAGGGAAGATAGGCCTACTTTTAGAAATAAGTACCTACGCTTCGATAAAGCGTTAGGGTTGTCGATTTAATTTTTGTTAAATAGAATAGTTTTTTTTAACCAAGGTTTGTCCTACCTATAGGTATTTGACAAGTTATCCTTCAAGTGTAGTTTTCTATAATATATTAGTACATAGGTATATACTATAGATGCAAAATGATAACAATGAAAGTCCGTAGAAAATTTTTTCACCAAAAACACGGTCTATAATATACGGCAACTTCTTACTTATCATCTAAACAGCCCAACGTTTTATTTAACAGAAAAAGCATTTGTCGGAGAAGTGACATCTGACATTTCTCGTTATAAAAATAATATATACATTTTATTTCATAATAATATAGTAATATTCTTACCTTTCAACATCAGCAGGGAGTTTAAAAACGAAAGCTCCGGTTTTGAAGAAGCCGAGTTCAAGCAGCCGTACACTGCGCAATACGCTCTTGGCATGTTTAAAACGAACACGGCCGCTCATCTCAATGCGCCACGCGCGACTGACAGCACCGCGAGATCCGCTTAGGGGCCGTGTAAAAGCGCGTGTCTATGTGTGCGTCCGTTTCGACCGATTTGTTCGTAGATTCCCTACTGCTTGTGCTTATATGTACTGTGTCCATACTTTCGCATTTATAATATTAGTTAGATGTAGAAAATGCAAGAGCATGAAACTAACTTTACTTTAGTCACTTCACCAACTTTCATCTTTACTAAATTCTTGAATTATTTCTGCACTTTGGTTCGTAAACTCCACATGAACCCCAACTCTTTCCCTTTTAATATAAAATTTATCTCATTACCATGACTCACCGACCTGGAAACAACCCGAGACGCACTTGATTACAATTGAACGAATTCTAAAAGCTTTGCGCATTCTATTCAAACAATGAGCTTACGGGAGGATTATTCGATAAGTGCTCAAGCATTCTAGGGTTTATACGTACTAGGTACTTACTGTTTGTTTTGCTTTAAGGATTGTTTGAGATTTGATAAATGTTTGCTTGAATTAACTGGCTAAGACAACTAGGGCTTATCGGATTATTACTAAAATTTCCAATGCTACATGTAAAGTGTAAGCTGATATAACAGTTCTATCACAATAAAATTCGAAGTAGGTAAAATATTAATGGCGTCTCGTTGGAAAAAGTTAAATTTCGATTTAGTAAAGCCACAATTTTGGGACTAAGTCAAGCAAGATTTCTTGGTATTGAATACCAACGCCTTTAATTATCAAAGTTTATTTGCGTCTAAGTTTCCAGAATAAGTTAGTTAGATCCACAGGGTTGGCGATAGGGATGTCGTAATAAAGTGGCATGACCTTTAATAGTTATTTATGTTGTTGGTGCATAATGCCTAATTATGTACAGTCGCATACATCACAACCGAAAGGCTAACTTAGAGATCAAAAATGTGCCAAAAACGGATAATGAGTCTAAAGAAAGTCTAGTAGACATGGTACTGCACCTATCTGAGGCCGTAAAATGCAATATTTTGAAATCGGATATAAAGGACGTATATAGAGTGCGTAGTAAACGTGAAGGCGTCAATAATACCCCGATCGTGGTTGAGATGACCTCAACCTTGACAAAATTTGATTTATTAAAGATGTGTAAGTCTCATAACATTTCTCAGCAAGAAAAGCTATGCGCTAAACATCTGGGCTTTGTACGCAACACCGAATCACCAATTTACGTGTCAGAGCAACTCACAGCCAGAGGTGCCCGACTACACTTCCTGGCACGGGACCTGAAGGCATCTAAGTCCTATAAGCACTGCTGGACGTCTTATGGACGAGTTTACGTAAGACAAAAAGACAACTCAAAAATTATCCAAATAGAAAGCGAACAACAAGTACAAAGACTGATGCAAGAAAAGTGACTATATATAGTTTCATGCGATTGGTTATATTGTTTCCAATACTATTTAAACTTAAGCGCCTTTATTATTGTCTCCATAATTGTTAACGTATCTCTAATGAATTTTCCTACACACTACAGCTACTCATCACACTTATACAACTTAAAAATCTATCTACCTCAAAGCTCGCTCACAAATTTAACATCCCAGCTCATACTATCACTCAGATATACTTGTAAAATCGCCATTGCCTTCACTTCCAGCTCTTACTATTGTTTCCGTCCACTATGTTATATGCAACTTCACACTCAAATTAACATGTCAGTTACACATTATAATACTCTAATCAAATATGGACATTGTTAACGGAACGCTAAATCAAATAGATCAATTTGAAGTTGCACAGTCTTGCGAATGTCAAATGGAGAAGTTTGGTGAACACGTGAAAGTGTGCCATTCAGATCTAACTATTGTGTCTCAAAATATTCGAAGCATATACAGTAACATTGATGATCTACAATTAAGTCTAGCAAGCTTCGGTTTTCGTCCTGACATTGTAGTGTTGACTGAATGTAGAATAAACCCTAACAAACCTATTCCTGAATTGGATAATTACTCTGCTTTCCACACAACAAATCTACTTAACCAAAATGACGGTGTTGTTGTTTATGTTAAGGATACCCATAAAATCCATGTGCAAGAAATAAAACTCAGTCAAGCGTCATGCTTAGAAGTAACTATATCAAATATAAAAATACTTGGAATATATCGTTCTCCGTCTAATGTTTGTGCTGATGATTTTATAATGTCGCTAAACAATCACCTAGAGAAATTGGAATCTTGTAAAAATATTATTTTAACGGGTGACTTGAACATAAACATTGCGCATAAAGTAAATGAACCATCACATGAGAGATCTAATCGACTTGGTTACCTTAATATGTTGGCTTTGCATGGACTATTACCTGGTCACGTAATACCTACCAGAGACAAAACCTGCCTTGACCACTTCATACTAAAACTAGACAAAAACAAAACTGAGGCATACATAGTTGTGTGCAATACAACTATAACAGATCACTCAATGATATTTCTGAAACTTACGAAACTAAATAATAATATTAATTACCCTAAAACTAAAACGAGTGTAAATTTTGAAAACGCGCTAAGTACTCTAAGAAACTATAATATAAATAAGTTATGCGAATGCAACGACCCTAATTTACTTGTTGACAAACTGACTAGTATACTAAAAAGTTGTTTGCTACAAAATACTACAACAAAATTGATAACGCGAAGTAACAGAATAATTAAGCCATGGATTACACCAGGCATTTTACGTTGCATTAGAAACAGAAATAATATGCAAAAACAGCTTAGACTAGAACCTGAAAATGTAACATTAAAAATAACTTACAGAAGATACAGAAGCTACTGTAACAATCTGATAAAAAAACTAAAGCGTAACTATGACAAGAGACAATTACAAGAAGCAAGTAATAACCCTAAAACATTGTGGAAAGCTATTAATGGTATTACATGTCGTAAATATAAAAAGTCAGAAAACGTTGATTTGTTAGATAAGGAATCCACTCCTCTGGAATCGATTAATTCTGTTAACAATTTTTTCTCAAGTATTGGCAAGAGGCTGGCTGATAGCATTTCATCAGGAATCACTCCACTGACATATGGCGGCTCTGGTGATGAACCGGTGTTACGAGGTAATTCTTTTGTGCTTCTCGGAACTAGCCCTGATGAGGTGCATGCTGTTTTGATGAGTCTGAAATCTGATAGTGCCCCTGGTCATGATGGTATTCCAACTAAATTCCTAAAAATTGCTAGCGCCGAGGTTGTCCCTGTCATCACACACCTTGTGAATCTCTGTTTTGATAAAGGTGTGTTTCCCAATGCTCTAAAAATAGCAATCATAACCCCGGTTCATAAGGGTGGGAGTAGAGATGATGTTAATAACTATAGGCCCATTTCTGTTCTTTCTGCAATCTCTAAAATTCTTGAAAAACTTTTAAATTCTCGCCTCGTAAACTACCTCAATAAATACAACATCCTCTCGATGAGCCAATTTGGTTTCAGACAGGGGCTTTCAACTGAAGACGCAGTTACAGCTCTAACGTCGTACCTTGTTGATCAGGTAGACAGAAATAGAAAATGCCTGGCTACCTTTATCGATCTCAGAAAAGCTTTCGACACGGTCTCTATTCCCATTCTTATGAGCCGCCTAGAAGGTATGGGAGTAAGAGGTATTCCATTGTTGCTTTTTGGAGATTATCTCTGCAATAGGAGGCAAAAGGTCAAAATAGGGACACACGTTAGTGAAGAGGCTGATATTACTTTTGGGGTTCCCCAAGGCAGTGTTCTTGGCCCCACCTTGTTTCTTGTCTATATCAATTCTCTTTGTGGCATGAAAATCAGAGGGGGGTGTATAATATCCTACGCCGACGATACTGTGGTTGTTTTTACTGGTACAACATGGGATGAAGTGAAGACCACCGCGGAGACTGGGCTCTCCAGGATGGCTGCCTGGCTACAGACTAATCTCCTAACTCTTAATGGTGATAAAACGAACTACATATGTTTTACAAAGTATAGAAACACACAACCTGCAGCAGACTTGAAAATCAAAATACATAATTGTCATGACTCAAATAGCTCCAATTGTTCATGTCCCGTGATAAACAGAGTGGAAGATGTGAAGTACCTCGGTGTAATGTTGGACCAGAGACTCTCATGGCATTCTCATACAGATCTAATTATGAGCAGGGTGAGAAAATTGATATGGGTTTTCAGGACGCTCAGACATGTGGCTTCCGCCACCCTCTTAAATCAGATATATGTTTCCCTGGCGCAGTCAATATTAATTTATTGCATACCGGTTTGGGGAGGTGCTACAAAGGTGAAATTTTTGGAGCTTGAGAGGGCACAGAGATCTCTTCTAAAGGTAATGTTCCGCAAACCATACCGGTTCCCAACCCAAGACCTATACTCTTTATGTGGCTTACTCTCGGTTAGGGGTCTGTATATTCTTTCACTTATCCTTAAGCAGCACAGGTCGCTGCCGCTATGTGCCACTACCATTGCTTCGACTAGTCGTAGAAAGCTGAATGTGATTCCGTCGGTTCGTACAAGGTCGGCATTTGCGAGGAGACAACTGACTGCTCGATCAGCAAGGCTGTACAATCATTTAAATAAAGTGATGGATTTTTACTCATTGACTTATAGGGAGTGTAAAAGTAGAGTTGGTAATTGGTTAAAAAGTAAGAACTACTGTGAGATGGAAGACCTGCTCCAAAACATTTAGAATTTTACTTATTTCAATGTCAATGTCACGGGGTCTGTAACACATACACACACACACACACACACACACACACACACACACACACACACACACACACATTTAGTTTTAAATTTAATATGTCACTTTTTTTATTTTATATGGGTAGTTTAACTCGTAATAAATTATAGTCTTAGGTTTTAATGTTGACAGGTACAAAATGTAATTACCTTTCGCGGAAAAATGGTATCTCTTAGAACAGGTATTCTTATACTTAAAAAGAGGTACCAACCATTTGTTAAAACACTGTACTTTTTGTTACCTGAATAAACTATTATTATTATACATAACTTTATCTACATTCATATCATAAGTTTTCTACAATAAACGTCTTCACATCAAACTACGTAAGGTAACGTCATTTTCTGTTCTTCGAAAGTTCTAAACGGATGAAACGACTGTCATTTATATTTTTTTCTTAAATTCTAAGACATTAGACATAGAGATTTTGTTATTTTAGATGTTCAAAGTTTGAATGTAATTACAGTATCGATATTGATACTCTAATGTAAATATAATACAACCACACATTAGAGTATAATATTGATACTGTAAATTAACCTTATAATACAACCACAGATAATACAGGTTTCTTAATGTAGTTCATTTGCAAATCGTTCCTGAACATATTGTAGGAAAGTTATGATATATGGATGTAGATAAAATTAGGAGCATAACTAGCGTTTATGAATTAATGGGGTATACATTTTATTGTTTCAGTGCTTTTTTACAAACGATCTCGCCGTCCAGTGCCCACATAAACATTCTGGGTCGTTTCCCGTGTGAACAAAATTTTCCCGAGCTTTTAATTGCATAGATTGTTTTCATACATATTACGCTTCTTTATTTGTTATGTGGTCGTTATTATAATTAAGTCTTCGCAGCCGTGTCAGTGACCGGTCGCGGCCGTTCATATGCAAGGTCTGTTGTTATCATTGCACGGGATATTCCTTTTATTTATTTTTTAATTGCTATACATACATAAATCACGTCTTTATTTCTTACAGGGTTGGCAGAGCCCTAAAGGCCACGTTTGGCATGATTGTGAGCGTATAGGCGGAAAGGGGAATCATAGTGATCGGTTGCGAGCCGCATCGCCTATGCCATGTTTCCTAAAATTTTCGCACATTGCCTCGATGGGCTTTTCCATCTGCCCGGGAAGAGAATCAACTAGTATATATTCTTCTTCTTCTTCTTTGATTTGTGGCGTTACAAGTCGTTATAGCGACGACAACTTCGCCAATGTCAGGGTAAAAAAAAATAATTATAAAATCTTGTGACAAAATTTCGGCAACGTTATACGGTAACACGGTCAATGACCCCCCCCCCCCCCCGTCGGGCTCTTAGCCAACGGTCAATGATATCTCTCAGATACTGCCAGGAAAACATTAGTCGTTGCCCAGGGTGCACCGGACCAAGCACTGCTCTTCCCCCTGGACGGATCCGAAAACGAACCGCTGCTCTTGTTCACACGTGGAGGTAACCCGACTCGCACCCCCTGGTACATTCTACGTAATCTCTTTGCTCCCAGACCAGTAGTATCTTAACTCGCTCGCAATCACCATCGTGTTCATTTTGACAGTTCATGTATGGGCTGACAATTGGCATTGGAATCAGCCAGCTGTCACATTCATACAAGAACTGTCAAAATGTACACGATGGCGATTGCGAGCGAGTTAGACAATAAGCCTACAGAATGGAAGCAATATTTTTATATTTGCTCCTGGTGACATTAGCGTGGGTGGAAGATAAAAAAGGTCGGTAATCACGTAACACTTTCACATTATGCACACCGGTTGTCAATAGTAAATCAATAGGATGACGAAAGAGTGTCTGGTGCTTCGTCGTAGGATGTAGGTTATTTGACAAGACTGTAGACATTATGTTTGTTACGACAGAACTCGTATATCGTTTTTAGAACATCCTTCTTGCTCTAAACTGACTTCATAAGAGGGAGCGTTAGTTTTTCAATTTATTCAAAGTAGGTACGATACTTCTGCTGGGTTGTTAGTAGGAAATAGTTGATTTAAAAAAGTTTCTTTCACACGAAAGTTTTTATAGGTAATGTGACTTTGTTTGTTACGCTTCCACACGTAAACTACTCGACCAATCGTGATAAAATATGGTATAGAGATATTTTGAGACCCTGAGAAGGATTTTTTTTTTTATGCGAATAGGAAGGCAAACGAGCAAGTGGGTCACCTGATCACCACTGCCCATAGACACCCGCAACCCCGGAGGGATCCAGATGCGTTGCCAACCTAGAGGGCTAAGATGAAATGCCTCTTGTGCCCGTAATTTCCCCGGCTGTCTTACTCTCCACACCGGAACACAGCATAGTATATAAGATAGCATATAGTAGCATTTAGTATATGTAGTGTATAGTATGTGTATAGTATGTGTGTGTGTATAATTATGTAGTGGTGGCATAGTATATAGTAGTATAGGATAGTTTTCGTCTCGGAAAATTGTATAGTTCCCGCGGGCGCACACTAAACGAATTATCTACGGATGATGTCGCGGTTAACAGATAGTACCTAAGTATATAAGTAATTACTTAGGTACGTATGTAAACGCTTTATTGTACAAATATAAAGAAACAGATACCACACAAAAAAATACATTAAATATATGCACAAAGGCGAACTTATCCCTATAAGGGATCTCTACCAGTCTTATACATAAATAGAAGAAAATATGTAGTTAATTTTCACTTTCTTTTTACATCATTTTGTCAATATATACTTTATTGTTTACCTTTATAATTCGTTGGTGTTAATATATGATAGCTTTCCCTCACGCCAGTATATTTACATTGCATCGATAGCCTATTATTTACAGCCGCATAAATACGATAGTCTTAGAGTTCCGTATACCCAAAGAGTAAAATCGGGACCATATAGGGTCTACGACTAAGACTCCACTGTCCGTCTGTCTGCCTGTATCAGGCTGTATCTCATAAACCATGATAGCTAGACAGTTGAAATTTTTACAGATGATTATTTCTGTTGCCGCTTACAAATACTAAAAACAGAATATTTTAATGTCTGTCTGTCTACTTAAGTAACCAATATAAATTAAAATCACACTGCTTACATTTTGCTTATAGCGAGGTCTCTGCTAACACTGGATTTTATATTCACTTGCCGAATTGATACACATCCGACTCGCACTTGGCTGATTTGTAGGGTTCCGTACCCAAAGGGTAAAAACGGGACCCTATTACTAAGACTTCGCTGTCCGTCCGTCCGTCCGTCCGTCCGTCAGTCACCAGGCTGTATCTCAAGAACCGTAATAGCTAGATAGTTGAAATTTACACAGATTGTGTATTTCTGTTGCCGCTATAACAACAAATACTAAAAACAAAATAATAATAGTAATTAAGAGGGACTCCCATACAAAAAACGTGATATTTAAGCCCTTTTTCATGGCTACCAGCACTCGCCGAGCTAGATCTCAAGAACCGTAATAGCTAGACAGTTGAAATTTGCATAGATTATGTATTTTTATTGTGGCTACAACAACAAATACTAAAATCAACAGAGTATTTCTGAGTCCGACTCGCACTTGGCCGGTTTTTAGTGATTGAGGTGTTTCTTACATAAGTGGAAGTTATGACATAGCGGTGCTAAACGACGCGCCATCATGTCTGCACTTTGCAATGCATTGTCAATTGTCACAATAACCTTTAAGCGTGTCTTGTATGACATATGTGGTTTCAGGGGCCGTACCATGACGTCTTAATGCGTCTGCAATCCCTCCGGGGTTGCGGGTGTCTATGGGCAGTGGTGATCGCTTACCATCAGGTGACCCACTTGCTCGTTTGCCTTCCTATTCGCATAAAAAAACAAATAATAATACATACATACATATAGTTACATAAATCACGTCTTTAACCTTTACGGGGTTTAGGGTGCCGGTTAAAAATAAGATAGGTATTAATGAGGAAAGTGAAAGAAAACCTAAAGGTGAAAGTAATGAAATAACTACAAGTGGATTAGCTGAAATGTGCCATGCTTAAATGATGATGTTTAAAATAAATAATTATATAAAAATAAATGATTATATAATGATACAGGCAACTATTTTTGAACTTACAATTAAAACAATCAGAGAGAACAAACAGAATTATAGATTAGTGAAAGTGGACATTATTAACTTATTTATGTAGGTAATACCATAAATGTATAGGCTTGTGGTTGGCCGCAACCTCATCTGATGGAAAGCGAAGATGCGCCTTAAGATGGAGCACGCTTGCCAGTAAATTTCCATCCACAGGCAGGGAAGAAATTGCCATATGTCATAAGTAGAACCTATGTTATAAGAAATTGTTTTCACACCTCTCATACAGAAAAGTAAGCTTTGCTCCCTGTCGAGAGGGATCAAAGTGCAACTTTTCTGTTCAATGCTTTTCTAAGCGTTTTTTTTTAATTTTATGCCCACAGGAAAGACAACTTTTGTTTCTTACGGTGTGTATGACTCGCAAATGCAATTTTTTGAAGTTGACAATTGTAAAACCACGCCATTTTCTATGCTGGTAGCTCTTTAATTATATTTAGAATTCTTTTGTCAAGTTTTTTAATGTTCGGTGTGAATAAAGTTATGTCTATGTCTATGTCTATATCTATGTCTAAAAGTTGTGTGAGCCACTTGAGAGCAAAATTATTTTCATCTTGAGCGTTAACACTTGAATTCCTCATTACGCTCTGGAATCAACTTTAGAATCCCTCGCTACGCTCAGGACTTTATTGTAGAATCCTTCGCTACATTCTGGATTCATGTAGCGCCCTCGCCGTAAATACATCATTTTGCTCCCTTGTGACACAAATAACTGTTACGATACTACGATACCAACACGTGTGTCAACATCGAAAAAATTATCGAAATATTTAAAAACCGGCTCTGCATAGTACTGCAATATTAGATGACAAATATTAAGTAACATCGCTTGAAAATAATTAACATTTAAAAGACTGCTTAGATAACTGTTTACATTTCCACGCTTAAGAACAGGTCAAACGTGAGATACAAATTCACACTAATGAAAAACTTGATGTTAGGGTCAGAGTTCGTTGCCCAGTAAGTCACGACTAAGTTAACGCGCCAGATAAAATTAATTTAATTGATTTAATTAATCAGGAATTAAATCATACGTGACTGGTGATTAGCCCGCGTATTGTACGCACGGTATACTTACATGGCTTGCGTAGTGTTTGCGCTATACTTAGCGAATGTTGAAACATTTCATCGCCTATTACTTCTTGCGGCCCATTGCGTTAAATGTGAACTGTTATCAGACTTCACTTGTTTAACATGGGGCAATAGGTTCAGTTTAACCTTTCTCACTTGAAATTTTTGATCAGAGATGCCAGATGCAAGTTGGTGGGTTAATGCGACGTAACATTTTCTTTATTGTCGTTAGTATAAATTAAATTAGTCTTGGTTGTTGTTTACATAGGTTATAATAGGTTTGGTTTGTGAATTTGTATATGTGCAAACAAACACAATTTTTATATATAACTAACTAAACTTGCATGTTACTTTAATTAAGATTCTCGGCGATTTTTAATTTTTATATTCTAGTACTTTCTCAATAAGTGAAATGTAAATTTCTTTGAGAATTAAAGTTCTTTTACCATAACTAACATGTGATAACAGCTGATCTATCATAACTGACTCATTACTGATCAGTCGCCAGCTGACAACCGCCGTACACGTTCTGACCTGAATTGACCCGACAGATCTGTCCTCGTGTCCACTTCACTGATTAGATGAGGATTAAGCTATTAATAGACTAAGAGTCTCATAATAGATAATAGTGAATCCAAAAGGTGTCAATATGGGGTCGTTGTTATACGGATTCATCTTACGTAATGATAACGGTCTCGCTGATTCATCCATCAATCCGTCTGCCACAGGGCTGTATTTTTTGAACTCACATCTTTCATCTTTAAATCACATATCTTTACGTCACGTCTTTAAGGGGTTGATAGAGCTTATGGTAACAAGACCTAAAGACCACGTTTAGCATGATTGTGTTCGTATAGGTGGAAAGGCGAATCAAAATAGTGATGGGTTGCTAGCCGCATCGCCTATAACATGATTTTCGCACATTCCCTCGATGGGCTTTTACCATCTGCGCGGGAAGAGATGCAACTGGTACATTCTATGTTTTTTCTTTACTCCCAGACCGGCATGGAAGAATCCAAAATTACAAAGAAAGATCTACGAGTATAAAGGGTTTGATTAAACGAACCCAAACTCTTGAAGTAACCCAGAATAATTCTAAGAGACTTTCCCCCTTATTCAAGAACGGTCCATAGGCCTCTGCTAACTTAACTTCTTCTTCTTCTTCTTTTATTTCTGGCGTTACAAGTCGTTATAGCGACGACAACTCCGCCAATGTCAGGGTTAAAAATTTTAATTATAAAATCTTGTGACAAAATGTCGGCAACGTTGTACGGTAACACGTTCAAAGACCCCCCTCCCCCCTGTCGGGCTCTTAGCCAACGGTCAATGATAACCCTCAGATACTGCCAGGAAATCATTAGCCGTTGCCCAGGGTGCACCAGACCAAGCACTGCTCTTCCCCCCGGACGGATCCGAAAACGAACCGCAGCTCTTAATCACACGTGGAGGTAACCCGACCCGCACCCCTGCTAACTTAACAATTGTTTGTCCTTATCTGTCACTTTGACATTTACCTTTCACAGATAAGGACAAACGATTGCTAAGTTAGCAGATGCCTATAGAGCGTTTATGAATAAGGAGGTTTGTATATTGCTATTTATGTCCGGTATAACAAGTGTATAACAACAATAAATTCTGTGAAGACTCCAATCATCAGTATAGTCAGTCAAGTGAGTGATTTGCTATTTTGATGATAGTTCTTACATCAGGAAAATAACAGTTAGGCTTACTGTGAATCTAGTCTTTGATATTTTAAGCCGTACCAATGAAAAAACCTTAGGGTGTAAAAGAAAATTCTTGATCGGCGACACAGTATTGTAACAGTAGAACGACGGTTTTGGCTGAAAATCAGTGCTGCAGGTGTCTAACACCTCAGCGTAATGCTGAGCCAGCGACCGTTTCACTTTTGCGAAGACACACACAACGCTGATGATCTAATTTTCATGTCTATGTTTTTTTGTTGTTTCTCTTCTATAAATTTGTGTGTACCTATGCTCTTATATTTGTGTCTTGCAAAATGAATAAGTGTCTTCTTTTTTTCTAGAACGCGCGGACAGGCAGACAACGGAGGTTCAGTAATAAGATCTCGTTGGTATCCTTTGGTATGGTTTGGTCTGGTTTAAACCCTTAAAGGAGGCTATTGGTTGGCTCCTGGTTAGTAAACGCATAATGTATATTAAACCAATTGTCTAGTCAGTAACATATGAGCTCATAATAGCAAGCAAAGTATCGAGTATCAAGTAATTAGCGTTAGCAAAGTCCCAGACGGAGGTTATCGGCGGGTCAGCGCGTCGCTATAATTAGTGCAACTAGCATCCAGCTGCGCCTGCGCCATTCACGCGCGTTGCTATACAAGTCATACAACAAACAAGTGAACTTCAGAGCACTTCATACAGTTTTCTCACACAAGAGAGTACACCTTAGAGGCAAAGCATTTACACCAACTGCGTTGCGAGAAGTACTGTAATTGACGTTTGACGTGAAACTAATTCTTCATGTTATTGTATAGTGTTTTTTACGAAATCCCAGACAGAAGTTATTAGCGCGTTCCTGTAATAAGCTCGTCTTGCATTCAGCTGCGTGGCGTGTGGTGTGCACCTTTTGACCGTACATCCCCTAAGTGCCCTACAGAGGCACAGTTAAGTACAAATTCTACGATGCGATGGTGTAATTTCGGCCTTAAAATTATGACGTTAAATAAAAGTAGGTATGTATGCGATGCACGATCATTCAATATCACAAATAGCTAAAATACAATAAATTATTATTAATTAAAAATCTTTATTTTATTTTTATTAAAAAGGTGCGGCAGAGTGTCGTTAAAACTTGGGCCAGTATGCTTAGTGTAGGTTTTCGGTCACAAAATACGCCTCGAACGCGTTTGCGTTGAAATGTCAGATACTATGAGAACAGTTTGTTGCCGTTTCGATCCGCAAGTGGCGCTGCCGATTTTTCCATAGTAATTGGGACGTTTACGCAAACGCGTTCGAGACGTTTTTATATGCGAAAACTTACACTAGAGGCTCTGAGTGCGTAGTAAGTTTGGTGACGTAAAAAACTTCTCGAACGCGTTTGCGTTAAAATGACAATTTAGTATAAGAATTTACTTACTTTCTCAGATTTTATTTATTGTATCCTACAGGATTGCTGCAATTAGACGGAATAATGAGAATATTATAGTTTGGTGTCGATTCGTGCCCTGCTTGGAGGCAAATTGGTATATGACGGCTCAGCCAGTGGACAACCTCGGGCATTTAGAAATGCATGAAGCTTTACCTTTGTGGGTTTATTTTATATGTGGTATTGCCGCAATGACATTACTCTAGCATTCTGCCTAATGCCCGGGAAAAGAAAGTTACACTAAGTGAGGTTTCACTTTTGTTGACTTAGTCTAAGGGCCGACTGACCCTAATGCAAGTAACTACCTTAATGTGACTCAATGTTATCCACATGAATTGTCTTTTTTTGAATGCTTCATTAAATACATATTACGTTACAGGCAAAGGGATAGGCTCAAGAAAATGAGCAAATAGAAACTTTTAATCGTTGTTTGTAAAATTTACTTACGTAAAAGAAGAAAACTGAGAAGAGAGGAGAAAAAAATGTTGAGACCCAGGGTTCAAATAAAAATATCTACCTATGTATTTCATGCTCAGGAAAGATCCAATTACATTTTGGTAGCAGCATAAATATACTGGCAACACTTCTTTTGTAGCTCCCAACCTTGCCGCTGGCCGAATTGTCCCGCCGGAAAGAAGCCATCTACTTACCTACCTATTAAAAAAAACACGACTACTCAGTATGCTGCTACAATGTAGCAGTGAAAGGACCAATTATATTAAGGGTCATGTTGGCAACCGTCAAATTGGATGTTTGATAACGCAATGGGTTGATAACTTCATTAACAAAGACAGTTTGTAGCTTGCGACATTAACCTGTATGATTGTATACATTGTAGTACTATTTTGCACGTAAGTGAACGTATTTGCGGTCTATTTTTTTTTGTAAGTAATTCAACTTATCTCATAGTTCAGTTTTTGCTTTAACGAAAAATCCTAACTGAATATTGATTTCACGAAAAATTCTCCAAAACCGCATTCAAGGTCCGGGCCTAAATTGACTTTCGATTTTGGAATAACAGTCTTCATAATTCCCGCGTATTGGTAACCTAGATGACCCGTATTAATAAACTGTAATTAAAAATAACAAAAACCCGACGTTTGCTTCTGTTGATACTACCAAAACATTCGGAACTGGTTATGTAAACTATAATACGCGTAAGAAATGAGGCATATCAGATCCACGCACCGAAGGAATCTTCTGACGTTTTGACGCTCATCTCTCAGTCTATCGATTTCGGATTCTGATTATATACACGCTGTAAATTCCCAGGGCCTACCGGATTATTACGCTTAAGCACATTGGCTTACCGCTCATCATAGCTTTTTCTTCTCAAGCAGAAGCAATGTGTAAGAAACTTAATACGTTTATAATTAAAGTTCAATTTGAATGTTTTTTGTCTAAAGCTAGGTGATGCCGTGAGATTAAATTTGTGAAATCCTTTATGCCACACTCGACGACAGTAATCTATTAAATCTATGAATGAAGCTTCCAAATCTTACGCTACCCGTATACCTACTCCGTCGAACGACAGCTTATTAATTTATCAATGAAAGCAGCTCGTGGATAAAGTAAAATTGTACCCAAGGATTTCATTAAATTAAATCTTGAGATTAATCTGCTTTGATTACTTTGACATGATTTATCTTAATATTGTTTACTTCGCTGAGATCAAAGGCAGACTTGAATTTCTAAGAATCCTAAATAAGAAAGAGACGAAAAGTTATTCCAAGCATCCTAATCTAAAATGTTGTTCGCGAGTGAATGCGGATCTTTAATGGCAATGCTTTGAATACAATTTTATAAAGACAAGACTTGCTCTTCTTGACACTGTATTTTATACTTACAAGTTACCCTAAGGTATACAATAACAATCATAAGGCTCCTATGTTAAATTAGACTAAATTCTGGACTGCTATAGTATATAAAGGCGTATATGTGACAAACACCTGCGGTCAATCAAGGTCTAGTTGCGTAACATTATGGATAATTCATGTCCCCATTACGCCAAAGAATGTGCTGTACTCATAAACCAATAGTATAGGCTAAGAGATGTGTTCAAATCAACACGCTGAATTCAAATTGTATTCCAGTAACTGAATTACGTAAGTATGTAAGTTACTTCAATTGGGATATAACTTGCGATATGAAAAGACATTTTAGTAATTAGACACCCGTTTTCGGGGTTGTTTTAATTAATCACAACGGTGTTGTTATCAGTTTTGTACTGTCACGGCACAGATATTAATCAGTTTGGGCATTACAGAGCACATCACAAGAACAATGAAAATCAAATAATGAACTCCCGCTCTTTGAATTTAGGGTCCATTTTTTGGTCTAAATAAATTGATAAATGTTGAATAATAGATATCAATGCTGAATAGCTAAGTATATAGTTTCCCACTGACAGCTTTGCCTTTCCGAATGAATTTATGCATTGACTGCTTTTTACACATAAACTACCTAGCTGTTGTTCGCGGCTTCGCCCTCGTTCCACAAGTTTTTTAATCTTACTTTTATACAAAACGGTGACAAAAATAACTTCCAATTTGGTTCAATCGTTTGGAAGTTATACGCGTACATACCTACATTTAGACAATTCATTTTTATTTATACAAAGAGATAATGAGAGTTTATACCACCGACGAGCAGATTTTGCGTATCCGCCAGGCTGTTGAGTCAGTTGGTGTATTATGTGTTTATTTTGTTTTTTTTTTGTTTACTGACTCTTAGCCTAAGACCGCGGGCGACCGCCATGCCTCTAGAATACTATATCCGACGGCAGGTTTCATACATCCCGACTGTTTATCAAAGCGGACAATAAAACATATCAAGCTTATGAATACGTAACCGACATTACCATTCTGATGTCGTGTTTATAAAGACCTTTTGTGAGGATGCGAATGGTACTTACCATGTATTTATGCTAACTAATTTGAGCGTTTCGTTGTTCGTAACATAAGATGGTGAGGCATTAGACAGACAAGTATTATGAGGTTAGGATTTAGGGTGCGACCAAATGTATCGCGGAATCGCGACAAAATATATGAAGAAACGGTGAGAAAACGTGACGCCTACGAGAAGTCACTGCGTATACGCGGCGGTCTGGTCGCACCCTTAGATTATTAATACACGAAATATAACTTGCAATAGATGCTTGTCTGGTCTGGAAGCAAAGGAAGAACATAGAATTAGAATGTAGTAACTACCTCCTCCCGCGCAGATTTTAAAAGCTCATATTGAGGGAATTGGCGAAAGTCATAGGCATCATGTTTCACTCATCACTATTTCTATTTCCACCTACCCTTTGCCCTTTAGGTCGTGTTACCCTGGGCTCTGTTTAACACAGTAAGTAATAAAGACGTGTTATATGTACGTATGTATTTAAATTATGTTATATCAGCTCAAAATCGTGCCGGCAAAATTTGACACATTTAAAAATAACATAATTGGAATTTTGTATGATCGAAAAGTTATAACTATGAAACTGTCAAAATCCGGTAATAAATATCATGTTGGTGTCCCTACAGAAATATAATAATATACAAAAATCAGACTACATTAAATAAAAACTTTCATTATAAATTTCTCAATAAAATAACATACTTACCTACTTATACATTAATTACGAAATCATAGAAATGTAAGACTCCAATATCAACCAAATACAGAATTTTGAGAAGAAACATGTCAATGAAAATAAAAAATAACCATGATTCATGTTTAATAATTGGGATGATGAAGTTAGAGGCCTAGAGGTCCCGTGTTCGAATCCCGGTAGGGGCTAGCACTTGATATAATTATGTATTTCAGTATGTCTTCCGCTGCCTAGTATCTAACATTATATTAGTAACAGTTTTACTTAGTTTGGACTAGGACAATTTGGTGTAAAGTGTCGCATAATAATGTATTTATATTTGTTTCAGTATTAATAAATAGGTATTAGCTTTTCCGGTGCCTTACATGTGTGCATAATGTATCAATTATTTATAAATGACTACGATTACATTTGTGGTTTCCTGTTTATGACTTTTATCGGGCAAAATAATTAATTACACTGGAACACTAACTGACCTAATAAAATATGTAAGTATTAAATATGTTGATAAATCCATGAAAAACTAACGTCAAATGTATAAAAGCTACTTTCTTTCTCGAGATTATATTTCGACAACAAAGAGCCTTCCCATGCTGCTCTGGAACCAAAGAAAAAACATAGAATGTAGGTACCACTTGCTTCTCTTCCCGCGCCGATGGTAGAAGTCCATCGAGGCACAGAATAAGTACTAATAGTACTAAAATCGAGGGAACGGGCAAAAATCTTAGGAATCATGTTATAGGCGATGCGGCTAGCAACCTATCACTATTTATAAAGAAAGAAAGCATAATATTTGGTTCCCCTTTCCACCTAAACGCCCACAATCATGCTAAACGTGTCCTTTAGATCTTGTTACCTTATCTCTGTCTACCCCGTAAGGGATTAAGACGTCATTTTTGTAGGTACTATGTATGTACAATTTTTTTTTCTTTTTCTCTTTGAATCCAGTAAAACCTGTGAGACTGGACATTGTTTTGACCGAACCAAAACAAGTGTGAATAACAACAGACCTGTTTTGATCCTTCTACGGATTTCCCTTTGAGTCAGTACTAACCACATAATCTTACACATAATTATAATACATAATAAACCACTACTGATTTACGCATAGTTTTACGTGACGTTAAAGCGAATAAGTTTCAGTCAAAAATTTCATTTTTAATGCAAGATTTTTTGGCTGACTGTACTTTTTACTGGCTGTACTTGCATTGTCATCCATCCTACATACCACCACCAAATTTAAAGTCAATCGGACCAACCGTTGAAGAGTTCTGGCCGAAGATCCTGGCTGGGCAAACAACCTCCACTAAACTATGCAAAACAGACTCAAATGCAAAATTTCAACTCAATTGGTTGGTATCTGCTTCAAAATTGAGTGCAAGATTCCACCCGACAAACATAAATACAAGTTAAATAAAAGCTTGTAATAATAATCGAAAACCTCCACTCAAACCCTGCTCCTGATTCGCTCCAAAACCTGCATCGTTGACGTGGGCAGGGCAACCGCCAGGCTGAAATGGGACTGGACCGGCCACGTCTGCCGCATGCACTCAGAGCAGTGGGCACGTGTTACCACTCAGTGGATGCCCCAGGATGGCTATAGACGTGGCAGGCCGAGGCGGAGATGGAGGGATGACCTAGACACGTTCTTGAGCGACTGGCAAGAAATAAGTGCGGACAGGGTGCGTTGGAAATCTGAGGAAGAGGCCTTTGCCCAGCAGTGGGACAACATTACAGGCTATTAAAAATAATAATAATAATAATAATAATAATCGAAAGGGTTTAATGCGTATATTTCAACTCATTTAATTGCACAAGTACCTATAGGTACGGAGTTAGAAGATACGACGCAAACCTTGCCTAATTCCAATTAAATTAATTCAACCAGACAAATTGTCAGTTTGAGAAAACTTGCCCAAGAAGTGCAATAATGTTTCGTTAACGCTCAATTAGAACATATGAGATGTATGTAATTATTGTGTGATTGAGCAATAAAATAATTAGTGCCAGCTATTGTTACAAATTCACGATCCATTGTTGACGAGTGATGAAAATAGAAATACGGGCATTCGAATAGTTCGTTGTGCTGAATAAAATTACATCTTGTGATTATGAAATTTTATGAGGTTAGTTAGGGTCTTTTGTGAGGTAATCCACATCTTAAAGGCACCACCCACCGAGGGCGAGGAAGCGATTAGCTATCAACTAGTTTCTCGCTCAAGAAACGAACAAAAGATATAGATTTCGTGTCAGTAAAAGAGACAGATATATTTGTAGTTGATCGCTGGCAGATCACATCGCCGACGAGGAATTTCTCGACGGTCGACGGTGGGACCAGGGGCCTTATCTGACGTCTTAACTTAATGCTATTCAATTACGAACCAAAGTTGGATCGCTCGCTGTCATCCTTTTTTTTTTTTCGGAGGGAAAATGGTGTATGGGGCTCTCCTCCTCCACTCAATCCCTCCTATTTGAGAGCGAAGGAGTGTAGAAGGCATACCCATTAAAAACCTCCGGTATTCCCTCAGCTGCCAGACAGCGGGTGCTATGGGAGCAAATTGTGAACCACGGCACCCCCTGGCCGGCCCAGCCACCCAAGCTGGACCTCCTCTCCGAGAGGGGGGGATCGGGAATTCATTATCCCCCCCTAGCACTGTGGCCCTTTAAGGCTGCTAGGGGATCCCAAAGCCCCTAACAACCAGCGCCACTATGGGGGAAGCGCAGCGAGATATTGTCGCCGCCTTCTCCCAGTTCGTCTCCTCCGGAGTGGGGTTCTCGCTGTCATCCTATCTTAACCTAGGCCTAGGTTAACTTCGTATCCTTTGTTGTTGTGGTTGTCTTGTATACTTATAGATTGCCACCATACGTCATAAAATAATTATTCAGTAGGTACCATAAGCTTTTAGGTGAAGGAAAACATCATGAGGAAAACCTCACATGCCCCTCAATTATTACGCAGTACGTTGTTGTATTGTATCCTTCCTTTCAATAAGTTTGTGTTGTATCAACTAAAATAATGTAATTATTGTGCCTATCAGTACCTATAGTCGTAAATTTAAACGCACTCGTTAGAGATCCCTAATACAGGGTAGTGTTGTAACACGTGTTACAAAACTACCCGTAAAGCCGAAAGGAGGTTAAATGTGACCTTATAACAAGTCCATTTACAATATTTAAGAACCCCAGTGTGGTTTCCTGAGATGACAGTTTACTAGGGTTGACAATATTTTTGGCTTTGATATTTTACGGGGTATTTTGTAACACGTTGTATCCACTCAAAGAAAGAGAAGAGATCCTTAAATGGATAAATTTGCTGTTTTAAATGTTTTGTCAAGGTGTGTTTTTTTTGTACGTTAAAATGTTTTCATACAGTACATAATGTAGGGAATCCGTGTGGTTTTTAGTAGGTATGCCTGTCGTCGCGGGAGAGCCCCACATACCCCCGGTAACCCTGTACCGGGTATCCACCCGGGATGCGGGGTATGCATCCGCATGAGGCGCATTTTCCACACCATAAAAAAATTAATTGAAATGCAATAGCAACTGATTTTGGAATGTGGCCTTTTTGCATTCAATGATGTGCTCTGCAAGAATGTTTAGGCTGGAGTTGATGTCGATTTTGCCCTTACATGCATCACCGTGAAAAATTACAGTGGTTAGCCTCCAAACACGGAACTAACACCAAATTAGTGTTGCCGCTCGATAGTTCACTGTTCGAAGCTGTTTCGGCAGACTATCGATAGTTTGAGCGCAGTTATCGATAGTGTCAATATTTTTGGTAGATTACAATAGTATCGATAGTCATATCCTTGCTAAAAGATTCTCAATATTACATAAACTATTTATAATGTCGGTAGTTTTGAACAAATGACTGTTACCTTTATTTCAATAGTATCAATAGTATCGATATCAATAGTATAGACATCTTCTAGGCAAACAAGTACCATCTTGGGCCTCATCTTCGCCTTTCATCTAGCGAGATTGAAGTCAATCGTAAGCCTATTTTATATTATAAAAATTAAAAAAGCGATCGATACAATCGATACTATCGATAGGCCTAAAGATATTATGACGTTTTTCGATTAAATCTATTGATAGGAAAACTATGGATTTTGTGATATGGCAACACTACACCAAATTACAGAACAGTGAACAAAGTTAATCCATCTTATTTCCGCCGATAGCTATAAACCGATGCGCTCGATTCCGAAGGTTGTGTGTATAACCCAATTTGCTCATTTGCGCCTCGCACCGATGGCCGTGTCTTTGTATTTTGCGTGATAAATAAGGCATTGGAATGACCTTAGCACGGAAATGCAAGTTTATATTTATGTTACGAATTAATAATGCATCGGAAGTATTTTAGAGTCGAATTATACGGTAGTTAATAGGTAAAGTCGATGGCATAAATATCGATACAGTCATCATGTCAAATATATGTAGCACTGACGCATAAAGGTGTATAGATGTTTTTGAAGTCTTGGCAACGTATTACCTACATATATTTTTGCCTTTTACTGTACTACAGTTAATTCTCTAGAGTGTAAAATTCAGGTACAATCATGCTAGACGTGGTCTTTAGATCTTGTTACCTACCCTTAGGCTCTGTCTACCTTGTAAGTAATAAAGACGTGATTCATGAATGTATGAATGTATCATTCAGTGGCATTCGGAGTAACAGATTTATTAAACATGCTCAAAATACTTATAGTTTTGCGGGTGGTAGGGCCTTGTGCAAGGTCCGTCCGGATAGCTACCACCATCTTACTCGCTAATCCTGCCGCTAAGCAGCAGTGCTTGCAACTGGTGTGTTCCGGTGTGGAGAGTAAGACAGCCGGGGAATTTACGGGCACAAGAGGCATTTCATCTTAGCCCTCTAGGTTGGCAACGCATCTGCAATCCCTCCGGGTTGCGGGTGTCTATGGGCAGTGGTGATCGCTTAGCATCAGGTGACCCACTTGCTCGTTTGCCTTCCTATTCGTATATAAAAAAAAAAGTTTTTCGCTGGCTGTTGTAGCGACAACTCGCTATTACTCGCTTCCCGCTCATCGTCATCGGTGGGACCAGTGCCTAAGATTCTACCAGCAAAACAAGTACTAATAGTACGACTAATTGTATGTAGGTAACAGAGTCTATACGAGAATAAATAGATCCTAATTATTTTACATGTACCACATTACAAAGTCCCAATGAAACATTTAACAAATCAATCACGGGTTAGTTCACACCGGAGGACAATCGGCAAAACAATGCAGCCATACGTTTTCATTATCAGCACTTTAGCTAAACGCGAGGAGCCTCAATATGTCATGTCTTCATTTATCGCTAGTGTGAGGTGACCTTTACAACCTGTTGGTTTTATTACCATTGCTAACTATATTCATAGTATAAAAAGAGAAGTAGGTGATCAAAGTTTTATTCATGCAATGAAAATACAAAGATCTCACAGAATTTTCCAGAATATTTCAGCAGGGGTTGGGTAGTAAAATTTTGTGGCGGGTGGTAGGGCCTTGTACAAGGTCCGTCCGGATAGCTACCACCATATTACTCGCTAATCCTGCCGCTAAGCAGTAAGACCAGTGCCAGTAAGACAGCCGGGGAAATTACGGGCACAAGAGGCATTTCATCTTAGCCCTCTAGGTTGGCAACGCATCTGCAATCCCTCCGGGGTTGCGGGTGTCTATGGGCAGTGGTGATCGCTTACCATCAGGTGACCCACTTGCTCGTTTGCTTTCCTATTCGCATTAAAAAAAAAGTCTCACTTTTGACGAGGTTTACTTTGAACATCGATCAATGTATGGAAACACTACACTAGTCTTGTCAAATATAATTCAAAAATCTTAAAAAACATTTTAAGTACAGGGGGCTTACCATTACGTTTTAATGCGATTCAATCCCGATTTAGTTTAGGTTCGCTCGCTGTCAGATCCATACTAAAACTGACAGCTAAAACCTGAACTGAGTCAGAAATGAATCGTATTAAGACGTCATGGTAATGCCCCAGGGCTATTTTGTCAAACCAACCCAATCATAATTATGGTATAGACGTAGGTATCTGCTGCTGATTGATTGATGTAGTTCGTATTCTTGTTTTTCTTGTGCTGAATGCATCTGTTATCACATGAAAATATGTTTACTTAAATTAATATTTATAAAAGTTACCCCCATTATTAAATACCTACAATTTCCACGGACGAAGCAATCTTACTTCACCAACTTTACTAAGTTAACTTAAACATCTTCGCATTGCTCAATATATGGGAGCTCCTTTACATTGCCTAAACGAAGGATTTCAATAGTACAGCATAATCCAAAGTGCATATGGATTAAATGTAAATAAGAGTTCAGGGGTCATTTTGAACCAATCGCTGTCGTGATCGTGTTGAATGGAATTGCAATTTTTTGAAGTTTCAGATTAATGAGTGTTTTCTTAACGCTGTAATAATAAACTTATAATCACTAAAAGGGTATTTAAGTCTGAAGTAAAATTGAGCAGCTAACTAATATTATAAATGCGAAAGTATGGATGGATGGATGGATGGATGGATGGATGTTTGTTTGTTACTCAATCACGCCAAAACGGCCCAACGAATCTGGATGAAATTCGGCACATAGATAGAGAAAAGTCTGGAATAGCACATAGGCTACTTTTTATCCCGGAAAATTCCCGCGGGATAGTGATAAACGAATTTTGCGGACGAAGTCGCTGGCAACAGCTAGTACTTTATGATTTATACTTCTGTGCTTAGAACGTGTTGCTGTGTATATTTAATAATAAAACATGTCCCCAAGACCAAAGACTATAGGTAAGTCGAGTTTGCCGCAAGAACTTCTTGAAAGTACTTTTAAGTGTAAATATTTAACTTTATCTGTCATTTTTTATTGTTCAACTTCGCGAATGCAAATCAAGTGGGGTCACTCTTGTTAACTAGTTAGGTACCTATCTGAAAATTACAACGAAGTTACATGGATATGATGGATATGATAGGTAACTAGCTTATGCAGAAGAAGATTTATTTTTACAACTGTGTATTTTATAAATTTAACTCGCAGACAAACTAGGTTCGTGATGCAGAAATGAGATAAACAAACATCATCTCGTGATTGCCAACTTATCCTTCGAAATGCAACGGCTGTTTTGACATGATATTGATAAGTAATGTCAAGAGCAAGTCACGAATTTTAAATCAACTCTGTTAAGTTAATAGAAAACAGTAACAAATGTCATCCGTAGAAGTTTGAAGACTTTGAAGACTACTTGAAGATGTTACAAATCATAAGTATTTATCTTTTGCATGTGTTTTGTGTACAATAAGGAATTATACATACATACATGAATAATCAAACAAATATCCTTACAGCAAATAATATGTATAATGTAATAAATGATAATGTCAAATAATTATACAATAAATATAATACAAATATACTACCATGCTTACATATAAATAACAATAAATTATTCATGATTTAATTATATTTAAAAAAATAATCAAATGTCTTTACTAAAAATGTTTATACGCTCATCCATATAAAGCCACTTCCAGTTTATCTTACTCAGAATCTTGTTATGCTCAGTACAAAAATTCTACCCACTCTATGAAAATATTGTGTATCGGCGAGATGTTGTCAACCGAACAAGTGATGTAGATTCTACCTGCTTTTTGTTTTGTTATTGCGCGCAGCGCTCATTGCATGTTATTTTATTTTTACGATTTTAGTATTAAGTTCTCATTATAAGTGAATGTAAATTCTTAATGGGAATAAAGATCTTTAAACCTAAAACCTACATTTGTAGCTGATGACACTGGCTCTGAAACAAGAAAAAAAGCAGCTGTCTATGTCCGATATGATACATACATACATACATAAATCACGTCTTTATCGCTTGCGGGGTAGACAGAGCCTAAGGTAACAAGACCTAAAGGCCATGTTTAGCATGATTGTACGCGTATAGGTGGAAAGGCGAATCAAAATAGTCATGGGTTGCTAGCCGCATCGCCTATAACATTATCATTCCTAAGATTTTCGCCCATTCCCTCGATAGACTCTGATATGATACCCTACATTTAAAAGAAAATCCTAGTCAAATATACAAAAGGTAGTATTTAAGAATACAAGAGAAACATGTTGATCAAGCAGAAAATACGGGAGTGGTCATCATAAGACAAGAAAGAATCAATGGAAAATATATCGTAATAATAGATAAAGTAGATCGAGTAAATAAATTTGAGTATTAGTAGAGAATTTTCTATCACTGTAATTATGTATGCAACCATGAACTGTATTCCTTATAAGCGCAATGTATGTTTATTGAATAACCCAAAGAAGTGCGGTAGCATTGACTTGTCTGTTCACAAGGACACATGTATAAAACCCAATTCAAATAAAACGAAATATGCATAATTTTGTCATCAATGTTACGAAATACCCTTGACACCCCAGACTGTTGGCTTTGCCAGCATTAACTGCACATCAGTCAATGAAATTGAAGGAAGGTCGTTGTTGTTTGCACAGCAGATTGTGGTAACGGCTTTGGTCAGATCACGGAAACTCAATGGTCACGAAAACTACATTTTGAATTGAGGTCTGTTAATTGTTTATACTTAAATCACGATTAAGTCAAGAAGCTACGAGTTAGATGGAAAGTAATGGCCATTAACTAGGGAAGTTATGGTGCTCCGTAACCATGCGCATCATCTCATCTTAGTCCTCTAGGTTGGCAACGCATCCGAAATCTTGGGGTTGCGGGTGTCTATGGGCAGTGGTGATCGCTTACCATCAGGTGACCCACTTGCTCGTTTGCCTTCCTATTCATATGAAAAAAAAAGACCAAAACTATCGATTATCCAAAATAAGAGACAGTTTTACTCTCGCAATAGAAGCGAAAACATCTAAAAAGAGTACTTCTGGGGTAGTTTTCATTATTATTATTTAGTATCCTCCGTTTTATTTTTTACATAATGTGTTATTTCTATTATGATTAATTCGATAAATTTATTTTCCTTTTTATCCATTTAACAGTTTAAGTAGTTAGTCCTCTTTTTAGTGTCGCTTTAATAACCAAAATCATAAACATTCTTTTGCACTGCATTGTTAGAGTACCTAGTTTTTGAGTCATTGTTTGTTCAATTATTGAAAATGCCAATGGTTGACAGGTTGACAGCAAGAAATTTTTGTTTTACCATTTTATGCGACGCTGAACCTGGTGTATCATGATCGGATCGACAAAGTAGAACAGATAGCGTAAGATAATAAACACTGCCTCTGATTTTACCGTTTGAACTTTTCTCAGAATTAAATATCAGTATTATTAAGTATCTCTACACGTCGACTTTACCTAGTAATTTATTTATAACCATATCATAAGCATATCACAATTCCAAGAACGCTAAGTACATCCAAATCTTATAACAGCATTCGATAGGGTAATCCAGGACCGTTCGTACCTACATCCTCATGCCAACGGATAGCGTCAATCAATTTCAGCGTAACTTTAGCATTATCATCGATAAAGACCAAGATGCATCCGTCTTATTTATCGTCGTACGACATATTACTTGTTTCTACGTCAATCGGTTTGTCAGAAGTGCCCGTGACCTCCAAGTTTGATGTATTGGGCGCTCAATCAATGTGATGTATTGGTATCAGGAATACATTGTGATTAACGCTAAATATATATTATAATGATGGATGGGCTTGATCTGGTCAAATATGATCGAAGGTGGTGGATGATTCTTGATTGGATTAAGTTGATTCATATTACCATCCCGGGTTTAGGTCGTGCCACGGACTAGAGATGATCCAAATATCGATGTATTGGTTATCTTGCACGTAAGTAGCGGAGTAGCAAGGTAAATATTTTGTGTTCATTAAAATGGACCTCCGCAAAGCAAAGTAACGCCTGATTCAATAAAATATTTCATACGATAGTTTACTTTAAAATATTCATAATCTTCCGAGCTCAAGACCGCGGTTAGTTCGTACAATCTGACCATGACTACCCGATCTTTTTAAGTATTAATATGTAGTTGGAAACTTTTTTTTTTCAACAGTTTTGATCTCTGAATTAACTGTTACTAGAGAAAAAAAGTATGCATAATTATCTATGTAGCTGGCGCTGGTCCGTTTGCAAAAATAATCACAACATAGTATAAAACAAAGTCACTTTCTCTGTCCCTATGTCCCTATGTATGCTTAAATCTTTAAAACTACGCATCGGATTTTGATGCGGTTTTTTTAATAGATAGAGTGAATCAAGAGGAAGGTTTATATGTATAATACATGCATAACTATACCGTGCGAAACCGGCGCGGGTCGCTAGTAATATAATAGTATAAATTTTGGTATGTATGTGAGATTTCCAGACGAGAAAGTGACATGATCCTATTTGGCCGGTACTTAAGCCGGCTACCATTCAAATAAAAACAAACGTACAAATTCAATTCAATCACTTTATAATCCCACAATACTATCAGTAGTGAAAGCATCTTAATAACAAAGGACACTATAAATAAACGTCAAATTCTTGATCCGATCACGGCTCTAACAATCGTCAGTTTCTAAGAAATTTCTTTTACAAAATACACAATCAATCAGATGGAGGTTGATTACAAAAGGAATCGTAGGTCGTAAATGAGAAGTAATATTAGAAAGCTCACGGAAGCTAATTGGTGGAGCTTGATCATAAACAGTGTTTATAGAGAATCAATAAAGATACGGGATGTTTATTGGTACTTAATGTTGGTTTCTGGGACGTCGCTAAAATCGATTTCTGTTGTGTAAGTGTAGCTATTATTTCAGCGGCAAATCTGAATCGATTGTAACCTTCTTCACAAAGTTTTCTTGACAGAAATTTAGTGAGTAAGTTGTGCATTTCCATACGTGTTTTTGTTTCAACTTCACAGATATTAGTTACAATCTAGTTAGTACTTAGTCTTGGATTCATTTAAATTCCATAGAAAGTAATTTATCAAGAATATCGCCGCCTGATGAGTAGCGACGATCTAATAAGGAATCGAAAACTCGTCTAGAACTTTCGAACGGGCTAGCCACAATGGCATTTCTCTCAAGTTTCCCTTGCCAGTCCCTCGTTATGTTTACGTACTTATTCTCTTATCTCTCTATCAGGGCCGGTGAGATTAAGGGCCGCAGATTGAGTCAGGGACCTGACAGTTCCGGGTGGCGTTGTTAAGTTTGTTACTTTTACCCTGGTATGGAGGTATAGTTTCTATTTTCGTCATTTTTAGGGTTCCGTACCCAAAGGGTAAAAACGGGACCCTATTACTAAGACCTCGCTGTCCGTCCTTCCGTCTGTCACCAGGCTGTATCTCAAGAACCGTAATAGCTAGACAGTTGAAATTTTCACAGAATGTGTATTTCTGTTGCCGCTATAACAACAAATACTAAAAACAAAATAATAATAGTAATTAAGGGGGGCTCCCATACAAAAAACGTGATATCTTATCCCTTTTTCATGGCTACCACTCGCCGAGCTAAATCTCAAGAGCTATATAATATTTAAGGGGGGCTTCCATCCAACAAAAGTTTTTTTTTTACAGTTTTTTCTGGTACGGAACCCTTCGTGCGCGAGTCCGACTCGCACTTGGCCGCTTTTTTTTATCACGACCATTATTATTACTCGTAATCGTGTAAGGGGAAGCCTTCACAGTATGCTTACCTAATGTATGTTTTCGGTTACCAAATACGTCTCTAAATATTACATAGCGGCGGTATTTGAATCGTTTACGTTGAACGCGTTTCAGGCGACACAAAAAAAGCGGTGTTATAAGTTTTACGTCGATTTCTGTGTGTGCGTGTGTGTGTGTATCTGTCTGTGGCATCGTAGCTCTCATGCAGTTGGACCAATTTGGATGCGGTTTTTCTCATTCGGAAACCAGTTTCTTTGCGGTGGTTCTTAGCCGTAGTTTGGTAAAAATCGGTCCAACAATTTGAACAGTACTTATCAGGGGGGCTACCATGACGTCTTAATGCAATTCAGTTTAGGTTCGCTCGTTGTCAGATTCATAGTAAAAGTGACAGCTAAAACTTGAACTGAGTCGGAATTAGGACGTCATGGTAAGGCCCCAGCTCTTTTCCAAAATGATGTAAGGCATTTTTGCCATACAATTGAATATTTTATTTATTATGTATCGTTACTCGATGCATGGGGGGGGTTTTAATTTTTTTTTAATTAATGATACCTTTTTTGTAGAAACTTACTCTAGTGGTCCGGATACTTTAAACGACAACTGTTAGCAAGTCCAACTCACACTAGGTTTTACTATCCAATAACATTTTGATATGATTAAAGAATTTCTCGTTTCATTGGCTTGGCAACGGACCGGCTGCGCTACGCAGGTATGCGCCGGCGCCGCGCAGTCTGCGGCGTTCATATGTTTTCATTAAATGCAATAAAAATCAGCTCTGCATATTGATACCTCTTCTGGTTTCACGGATGTCGAGCTGGTACCGGTTTTGCATTGCTTATATTTAGCCCACTTCATGAATTATTAACATGTTTATTTATACCTACCACCTCACTATTTATGATGTAAGGATCTGCCATTCATTATATTGTAGACAGATATTACTTAAATTAGTTTATTCGTAAAATTGAACACTTCAATCGCCTTTAGGTCTTGTTAAATTAGTCACTGTCTACTCCGTAAGGTATAACGACGTGATTTATACACATAAGTATGTAATCGCTGGGAGTCGTTTTCTACGGATCGCAAATACATAACATGTAGTACAAAATAGTCAGCGTCAGATATATCGGAGTGATAAAAGTGTTCATCAGATTGGTACGTTATGTTAAGGGTTTACAAAAGTTTTGCGATACATTTGAAGCGTCATTTAGGGTAGACCGGGGGCAATAGTAACACTTTGCAAATAACGGCGCATAGCACAGAATCTGAACATTTCTAAGAAAAACTACATCAATGTATGACATGCCAGCTTCATTGTTTATACGTTTTTGGTATTATTTTTTACTAGACCATAGCAGTTTAGCGTATAATCGAGTTTTTGTTCAGTGATTCCCACTGCTACTATTGACCCCTACTACGGGTCATTTGTACCACAATTTCCGAAGTGAATAAAACATACATTTATAACAAAATCTTAACAATTCCAATATTTATTTCTTGAACTTAATCAGTCTGATCAGTTGTACCAGTATCAGCAATGAGGATCTACATTTTCAATAAAAATAAGAAATTTATATTCAAGTTATCTCAGTTTCTACAATTAAATTAATCGTTTTTATGAAATAACATGGCTTCAAAATTTTTTAGGCATAATTTTCTGGCCTGTAAAACTACGTAAACCAATAAAATTCATTACAAAACTAGTATCGCAAAATTGCATACAGTTACAATTGACCCCTGGTACAATGAACCCCATTCCTCGAATTTAACAATACTTTACAGTGTAAAATCACAATACTATAGCAACTTCAAAAGCGGCTCATAATATACGATAAAAATGTAATGAAATGAAATGAAATGAAATGAAATGAAATGAAATGAAAATTTATTTTGCTGGAATAAGGGTTGTTTTACATGTGATGTTACAAAATATAAGTGTCTCCTTATTCAGCCATTATCAACAGCATACAAAATATTTATATAGTTAAGTACATTATATTAATTAAGATAATTTACAATTTGTTAACAAAAATCTAATTTTCTACATGTACATCATTATTCAAATTTCAATAAAATTAATTATGATTAATGTCATGTAAAAAAATATATTATTCAATTACAATAAATAAAGCGGTCAAGGGTCAATTCAATATTCTTAATATACTTATTCTAGTTACACAATAACTATTTATGTTATAAATAATATATATGTATGTCAAATCTTATTAATTATTTTATTAAATTATTAGTGTTCCAAAAAGTCATTCAATTTATAAAATCTATGCTCTAAAAGCCATTTATGCAGCATTGCTTTAAATTGGTTACAGGGCGCATTTTTAAATTCCTGTGGTATCTTGTTGTATATATTCACACACATTACACTGCAGTTTTTCCTAAACCTAGCAGTCCTTTGTTGCTTTGCGACCACAAGACGGCTACCATCTCTTGTGTTACGTGGATATATTTCTCTAGCAGTTTTAAACAGATGACTATGACTTTTAACAAATTTCGAGATTTCAAAGATATATAGACACGGGAGGGGTAGTATACCCAGTTTGAGGAACAAAGGTTTACACGACACAAATGGTCCAACACCACAAATGGCACGAACACATTTTTTTTGGGCAATAAAAGCTCTATACATATCACTGCCATTTCCCCATATGATGAGAAGATGGAAGTAACTAATCATGGCTCAACCAATTTTAGTTAGTTAGGTATATAACATTAGATTCACCTTAAAACGTCAGTTAAATTTGATAATATAAAAATATTATTTAGGGTCATTTGTACCACGGGGTCAAATGTAACGTTACATTTGACCCCGACTGTGCTGGTACTATTGCCCTCAAAGCATTTCAAATTACTTACATTCAAATATCTCAGCCGTTCTTATTACCTGATAACCAAACCATTACTTGATTCAAACATTGATAACCGTAGCATCATAATTGAGTAAAAATATTAGACTAACAGCTATATTGGAGAAACTATAAGTCAAAACAATCAACGGAATTATTTACTTTGGTTGTGCGAAAACAAAAATAGGTGTCTAGCATGTTCGTTCTGCACGGTACTGCGCCGCCGACTGGTGGGCAGGTCGGGACACACTCAACGCACGTACGCACGTACACAGTGATGCTTAGAATGTTACAGGGTTAGAAATATCGACGATGTTACTATTGACCCGTGGTACTATTGCCCCTGGTCTACCCTATTTTAAAATTACATAGTAGTTTTAGCAATATCGTAATTACAAGCATTATTTAGTAAAAGTAAAATTTTTACCCGTATGCCCAACTAAATAGGTACGACGGACAAAGTTCATTGCCCCTGTGCAGTTGTCAGATCTCTAATTGACTATCATTAATGAATACCAACAGCCAATAGCCGACAATGATAGCAATATATATTGTATAGTGATTGTCTAATGCATTCCAACCAATAAATATTGTAACTATTGCAATGTCTTGACGTACGTACTTAGTGGGAAAGGTCTACACCTGACGGAAGGAAATCATCAACTAAGTTATGTTAGTCATAGCGTTCTTGTGGCATGACAAAAAGCCCTACTGATCCAATTAAAGTATACGTCCCCTGACCTCCGAGTGACCCGATGAAGGGACATCAATAATGACAATGTATTTAATCTGACAGGACGTTACTTAAACGGTCATTGATCTCGAAAAGCAAAGATAAAATGGGTTCAACTTCAAGTGGTTATGAATTTTGTTCTCTGTTTACAAGTGATTTTGAAAACTTCGACTGTAATACATACAGTACAACATAATCACATAAGAAACACAGTCTATCGTTAATTTAGTTGAAATTAAACAAGGTTTTTTCCCGTTATCATTTCCTGTCTTTTGCGTATAATGTCGTTCCATCTGACTTAAGTCTTTACTGAGGACACTTAGATCGCATCATCCAGCCTATATACGTCCAAGAGCTGAGAACTACTAGGCTTACTGTCTAACTCGCTCCCAATCGCCATCGTGTTCGTTTTGACAGTTCTTATATGGATGTGACAGCTAGCTGATTCCGAAGCCAATTGACAGCCCATACATGAACTGTCAAAATGAAGACGATGGCGATTGCGAGCGAGCTAGACAATAAGCCTACAGGCCTCCTCCCAGAATGAGACGGCTTGGGCTATAGTTTCCACTCAGGCCCAGTGCGGATCGCATAAGTTATGTACCTATAGATCACATAAGATAGACAATTGCTAACGCTGTAAATTAATTTATCGCCCCATGTTTTTCCTCATAACTGACGTCAGGTCTCGGAGAGTCCTAAAAGATTCCCAATGAAAGGTTGAATCACCATGAAATTCCCCCTGTTAACTTTAGGTAACATTTGTGCATTTCTACATGTGGCTACTTTGAAATTATGATACGTCAATAATTTACAAGTTAAACACCGCAAGACGAAACAGATACAAATATGACTTGTTTTTCATGTTAATACTCTCTTTTATACCTTTCACAATGGAATTCAATTGAAATTGTTCGTATTCTAAATCCAATTCTTTATGTCATTATAATTCTTTTAGCATCAGTAGGTTAAGAAACTCATGAGATGGTCAACATTTTCGCTCCATCTCTGTTGCTTTTCATTCGTTAGCAAGAACTATGGGTATCTACGAGTACCTAAATGGAGTGTTTTGTCTTTTATGTAAGACACTAAAAATACTGCAATGGATATATATCAATCAAGACATGCAGTAACTACAACAAGAATGCAGAGCAACTGAGAATTATAATTATAAGCAACTGCATTAAACCCGTAACTATAAAATAAAGGTGAGATTATGCTGCGTAAAACTATAAAATATTACAACCCGTTTAATTTGTTGGAAATATAAGCGCGACATAAGATATCTTTACTATACTATACTATACTAGCTTCTGCTCGCGACTTCGTCCGCGTAGAATTAACAATTGACATGTTTATCGCTATCCTTTGGGAACTGTGCAATTTTCCGGGATAAAAAGTAGCCTATGTTTTAATATCAGGGTACCAGCTATCTTCGGTCCAAATTTTATCCAAATCCGTCCAGTTGTTTTAGTGTGAAGAAGGAACAAACATACACACTCACATCGTCACTCACAAACTTTCGCATTTATAATATTAGTAGGATTAATACTACTTATTTGCGCATAATAATGACTGCTTGCCTTTTTTTTTGTAAACTATTCCTCTCTGTACCAGGTTAGCTGGAAGAGATCCCTTCTTAGGGATAAGTTCGCCTTTGTACTATTTTCTGTGTACTACTGTATTTAATTTTTTTTATGTGCAATAAAGAGTTTATATACATACATACATAAATACATACATTATATATACTCACGAACAAAATTAGCGGGTCGCTTTTCATAGAACTTTGTAGGCAAAGTGACGCGTTACAAACGGCTTACCCAAAAAATATATCCTTCCTAAAAATATACCTACCTACTTATAAAATTCCGGGTCTTGCCTTCCTCTTCCATGCTAGTCTGGGAGCCCCTTCCATGCTGGCCGTGAAGCAAAGTAAAAACATAGAATGTACGAGCTGCTTCTCTTCTCGCGCAGATGGTAAAAGCCCACGGAGGGAATGGACAAAAATCTTAGGAATTTTGTTACAGGCGATGCGGCTAGCTACCCATCACTATTTTGTTTCCACTTTCAACTTACTTATACGCCCACAATCACGCTAAACATGGTCTTTAAGTCATGTTACCCTAGGGTAACCTAGGGAGCCTAGACTCTGCCTACCCGGCATCTTAGGGATATAGACATGATTGATATATATGTAGTAAAGTAAGTCTTATAAATAATATGATTTGTGTCATGCTTTTGGCACTAGTCAAGTACATTTTTCCTTGTTCTTCTCGGATACAAATGGTCCATTACCTTCATATTCAGATATAGATCTGCCGTGTTCCGGTGTAGAGAGTAACCCCCTTATTCATAAACGCACTATAGGCCTCTGCTAACTTAGCCATCGTTTGTCCTTATCTGTGAAAGATAAATGTCAAAGTGGTATATAAAGATAACCAATGAGACGGCTTAATTTACCTGACTATAAATCCTTAATGACTTTATCTGTTTTCGTCTATTTGTTAATGTCAGATAAGGACAAACGATTACTAAGTTAGCAGAAGCCTATAGAGCGTTTATGAATAAGTGGGTACCTATATGACTGGTAGGTGACGGTGCTCACTCATCATCAGGTGACACACTTGCCCCCTTATTCATAAACGCACTATAGGCCTCAGCTAAGTTAGTAATCGTTTGTCCTTATCTGTGAAAGGTAAATGTCAAAGTGACAGATAAGGACAAACGATTACTAAGTTAACAGAGGTAAATTTATTAAAATTAACAAATTATTCTTGTAGGTAGTCTAACAAAATCAATGTATGTGTTGTCTGTTTTAGATTCTCAACTGAGTTCCGCTACCGTACATCAAAGCCACCGAACAACGGTTAAATAAATAACGACACTGTCTTCTTCAACCTCGACATTGGCGGAATCATCGACAGTATCGATGGCGCTATTTCTTTTTAAAAATTGAATTGAAGTTAACAGAGGCCTATAGTGCGTTTATGAATAAGGGGGTAAGTCTCTGGCCACCTTATTAAAAAAAACAAGTGCACCAATTGCTACTATAACCACAGCCTTAATCAAACTGCAAATGCCTATTCAATTACGTAAAGTACACGTTTATTGCGGAGTTAACTCAATAATTCAAGTTCCTTGCATAATAATGTTGGATATCTTCATCGCAGTTTGAAGTTTATGAAGTGTGTAAAATAAGCCAGTCGAACTTGTTTGCGCTATTAAAATAATGCAATTTCAGTTTTATAACCTTTTGCATAAATAGAGTCTTCTTTTTCAAACGTGTTGAATAAGAGTTTAACGTACATTTGTTGACACACGAGCTATGTAATCTAATCTAATGATAATCTAATCCTTGTTCTTACTAACATTATTATATAACTCTGTCTCTGTCTTTGTGTTCGTCTGTTTGCTAAATAACTTTACCAATCGTGATCAAATTTAGCAAGAAGATACTTTGGACGCTAAGGAATAAATTGTTAGATCATAATCATCACGTCGAGAAACTACTTTTTTCCGGAAAATGCATAGCTCCCACGGGATAGCAATAAACAAATTCTTCTCAGACGAAGTTGCGGGAAAAAGCTAGTATGTGTAATATACGTATGGTTTGTGTTTAAGTATCATTCATGTTTAGAAAAATAGACAAAGTGAGATAACTAAACACTGTCAAAGTCTTTTTTTCGGCGTGTTTCGAACAAAATTCGCAGTGCGAATAAAACCGTGAAAATAAACAGCCAATGGAGGAAAACGGAGATGGTCGGTAACAAAAACACTACTACAATCGAACTACACAATTCGGAGTTGATTGATCGTCGAAAACTAATTACCATCAGTGATCGATGTGTTTTCTGAGAACATCCTGAAGCGAGAAAACTAATCATTTAGGTACCTACTTTTAATCTCACGGAATTATGTGGACAAGGAAAATCATTATCAATCCTCGTTCTAATGGAACGATTAATTAAACAACAAAAATTAGTTTATAGTGACAGCTATTAACAGAATACTCGTAGCAGCCTAGACGTGGTGGCCACGGCTTCACAAGCTTATTGTGATCGTGATGGTT
Source organism: Pandemis heparana (assembly GCA_963854515.1). Taxonomy (NCBI): domain Eukaryota; kingdom Metazoa; phylum Arthropoda; class Insecta; order Lepidoptera; family Tortricidae; genus Pandemis; species Pandemis heparana. The sequence goes on from OY978021.1 coordinate 10,572,207, forward strand.
AAATAAATAAATAAATTATAAGTTCGCAGCCGGGTTCGCAATTTCGTGGCACGAAATCACATCATAACAATCTCCAGCCCATATAGGTACTCCCAGAAGTCACAGAAAGGGGGAGAGTGAGAGAAATCTTGTATAATAATTTCATCATTATTATTTCCAGCCTATGTATATATTTACGAGCCACTGGGCAAAAGCTTTCGTCTCAGAATGAGACTGCTTGGGCTCTATCTAGTTCCCAAGCGGGCCCATTGCGAATGTGGACTTCACACACACCATTGAATTGCTTCGCAGGTGTGTGCAGATGTTCTCCTTCGCCGAAAAGCTCATCGCACAAATTTATTGTCAAATGTAATTCGCACGTAAATTCCGAAAAACTCCGAGCCCCGAGCCCAGGACTCTCTGCTATTAAAACCACATTTCGTTAATATCTGTTACAACATTACATCTTCTGGGTCGATCGGTAGCGCCTTTTAGTTAATTAGTCGAGATCGATTAGAGGTACCGTTATTTATTCACTTAACATTTTTCGAATAAACTGACGACGTAAAGTCTACTGATACCGGAAAAACTAGAAACAGCTCAGAACCCAATAGAGCTGTTTATATGCAGACGTATACGGAATTGAACTAAAGATGAGTAAGTTAGGGTACTTAAGAAACTTTCAATTTAATTTTAGAGATTCCTTACTTATAGATAACATGATACAGACCTTTGACGATATGCTATACCTATAAATATAATAATACATAATACCTGTTATTATGCCTAACTTTTTGTAAAGTTAATCCCGCCTCCACATTATTTCGCCGACCTTCAACTAAATGAATGCTGAATCAAACCGTAAGACAAAGAGCGAGGCCGGTGACGAGTAATCTGCCGTCATTACCATTACTGTCAAGTGTTGGTGGTAGCCACCAAAATATCTAAACCCCTAAACTGTGTAGAAAACAGTCCAAAACCCAGTTAAAGATACACTGGACGGCATAGATGCACTAACGGAGCATTCACTATTGTTGTCGACACGAAAAACATAGGCTATATGATATTAGGACTGTTTATGGAAATCGCCCACTCTAATGTCTCATTTTGATTATTACGTTGAATTGATTGGAAATAACTGTCAGGGATATTGTAACGGTTTATTTTGTACTCTAAGAGTATACTTTATTATTGGACGCTACGTAATACATATTTTCAAATTTTCAAGATTTTAGGTAGTTAAACCGTTTTTCATGTTAGCCATGATTGCCAGGTGTTAGGGCAAAATAAATTAATGATGAATGAAGACAGAAAGTTTACACTTCACCAAAACATCAAGGTAACCATAAGATAACTTTTCCCAATTTTAAGGAAGTTTCTCTTCTGGTTTGTACTGTAATGTGATTAACCAATCAATCATAAATGTTGAGATGAATAATAATAAAATCTAATATTTATGAACAAACTATATATAGGTAGGTTCAGATGCATAATACGATTGTCTGTCATCCGAGCAGCCTTAGCACAAGGTTGCGGTAACTAGACACTGCAACTACATGACAAAGGTACACTGGGGACACTCGCCAATGAGAAGAGGGAGGCTAGTGCCTTTGGGACCGTGATGCACTAGGAACTTGGTACATAACGTGGTTTTATGTAGCAATGTGTTTGAATTAAATTAACTAAACCTGAACGGCACTGAAAACTAAGAAAACATAGAAAAATAACGAAAAGCTTTGGCAGGGAATCGAACCCGGTAGGCTTATTGTCTAACTCGCTCGCAATCGCCATCGTGTTCATTTTGACAGTTCACGCACGGGCTGACAAGTGGCATCGGAATCAGCTAGCTGTCACATTCATGCAAGAACTGTCAAAATGAACGCGATAGTGATTGCGAGCGAGTTAGACAATAAGCCTACGGATCCTCATCATTCCGTGATGCGTGACAGGCAGACAGACGGACCGACGGACAGTGGAGTCTTAGTAATAAGGTCCCGCCGCGTTTTTACCCTTTGGCTACGGAACCCTAAAAATCATATACCTAAACTAGAAAAGTGATTGTTATCATTTTTGTGGAAAGTACTTACAACATTAACCGGTAGTCTTTTTAACCTACGCAACCAAACAAACAAACTAATTCAATATGCGAATAATCATTGTTGCAAGATTTATTCTATTCTTAGCCCATACCGAGTGACAGCCGGTGCTCGAACATAAAAATGGCAGTATCATTTCTACGAAATACTTTCACTAATGATAATAAATTTGATACGAAATTTACTGCATTTCTTTTGAACCATTAGGCCACAGTCGAACGCTGTGGGCGCGCCTCACCGTTTAGCAAATTAGGCAATATCCGCTAATTTCCTAACCGTTGTGTCATTTCTTTACTAGTTACATTTCCGTTTTGTTATTGGTTGACAGTTGTTTGGAAGGAAATTGAAAATAACTATGTATTAAGCGAATTGAGTTGAGCAACACTCACTTGATGGGTTCAATGGACGATCCGACTAATTTCTATCTTAGAAGATCATTTTCAAGAGTGAGTGCGTTTACAATATGATTGAAACTATATTCTATACAAGTTTTACAACTCCCTTAATACGTTTATTTCCTTTTTAGCCATCCGACCTATCCACATGCCTTCTTTGGAATACCTCATGTGACGTCATGTGCCACCGACTACTTCTTGACGTCGTCTTGAATTGATTCTTGGCGGCAAGATTAACCTACAAGACAATGGTAGCGATCCGAATGGACCTAGTTAGTACTAGGTTCTACTAAGTGCATAAATACTCTAAGCAATGACGAGACAATAACTAAAAAAAAACAAAGTTATGAAAATAACTTATGACTTTTTATTACTTATAGCGTATGTCATTACCTTAATAATGATCTACGGTACTCACATATTCTACGAACTGTATTTATTTAACAATTGGATTTAGACAGGTCCCGCTATTTTTCAATGGACAGACATAAAACTTACAAGTGAATTATGTCATAATTAACATAGAAGCAGCGAAGATTACGCACTCAAACTAGTACAACGGCTAAATTTATGTCTACATACTCAGCAACATTAGCAATAATAACTTAATTTTACCCAGATTATAATGATACTACAGACAATCTGACCACTAAATTTTTTGTGCAACAATGTTCATAGAATTTCGTACCAACGCGAAATTGCTCTAATGTTAAAATTAGTATTATACGTGAAGTGAAACAATTACGTCATCACAAAAAATGTGTGACACGACACATTTTGCTACTCGTCTCGGAAACATGGCGCCAAAATGTGAAAGGAGCCCGCGGCGCGGTCGGCGATGTTTTGTGCAGGTTTTTTTTGGGATTCAGAGGTAGGATGATAAAAATATTATGTTATTTGTGCAACAAGAGAGCAAAGTTCGTTTTTGTTTTGAGTGTCGATTTTGAATCCCGAGTAAGCGAAGGATCCTAAAATTGAATCACGGGCGTAGCGAGTGATTCTAGGATAGAATCCTGAGTGCAGCGAGGGATTCAAAGACACGAGATTCAAAAAACTTTGGTCTCCTGCTTAACATAAAAATTTTCACCTCCGCAGCGAGAACATTTTGTCTTAAGTTAAAAAAATACAACAGGGCAAATTTAACCAAATTGTTTGTTTTACAAAAATTATAATAGAATTGGAGGGAAGTTCAAATCTTGCAAATTTTGTGAATTAATAAAACCAGCACTGACCTCGAAATTTAAAATTTTTTTATTAAAAAGTTACTTTGTCTCGCGCTCAAAACAAAATTGAGTTTTACTCACTCTCTGGAATGAACAAAACCCGCTGTTTGAGCTGCTGTAGTGAAAAATTAATTTAGTCATCTCCCGATGTCATAGATAATAGATATTTAACTTCAAAACTATATTTTGTGTACCTATAGGTAGTAGGTAGTACCTAGTATGTAATTTTTGATTGAAGTATGTAAGTTTTTTTTTTTTTTTTTTAACAAATTGATTCAAGTTTTATTGAATCAGGCGTTACTTTGCGGAGGTCCATTTCAATGAACACAAAATATTTACCTTGCTACTCCGCTACTTACGTGCAAGTTAACCAAGCCTGTGCGAAATATATACGTTTTGCATGCAAGCCCTCCCACCACTACTACCACACAAAACGCACACAAATCCCACAAACTTAATTAATCCTAACACCACACAAACACTGACGCGCGTTTCGATCCCTCTACGGGATCATTCTCAAAGTTAGAGCACAACCGATGCCGATACCGATGAGATGATTCAAGTTTATTTACTCAATATACATATTTAAAAAACACAAATTAAACTGTCCAGGTAGTGTATTCTGTGAGCCTTTATAAAATGCTGTGGGTAGTTAATAAAAAAAAAAACAAAGTTTTCTCATTCATTTTACAAAATTATCAGCTTTAATTATTGTTTCTAATTTTATGTCACCTCGGCTACATTAAACGTGGTTCGACGCACAATTAGCCGTTTTTTTTATTTGTTCCAGCCAGCGACACCCATGATGCAGTCCATTTGACATGCCTCAAAACAAAGAGGTTTTTATCTGCTGCAGGCGCCAGGCCCGACAGATGCGATAGATTTGTCAGTTGAGGCGCTATCGCTCCTTTGGAGGTCAAAGCATTTGTTATTGCAGCTTCGTAAAATTAGTCTGACATTTATTTTGACCGCCCGCATGTTTTCGGCCCTTCCTGATGTTAGGTGAAGGTCAACGTTCAATAAAATTTAATAACATTTAGCTTTTTGTCTTACAATACCTAATCAAAACAAATGTCAGTACAATGTACGATGTTTTTGCTTCATCAATCCTATTACATTTTATGCAAATTTGGCTCCAATATTCTAAGTGGGTTTTCAGTTATTTCTTGAGGTTGTGATAAAACAAATGCACGGATATTAGATGGCAATGCAGTCATCAATGTATACAACAAAAAACAATTGAAAATGAAGAAAAATCTTAAGCAATTTCCGTTGTAAAGTACCACATTCTTATCAAGACCCGTAAAATGCATGAGAAAGAATCATCTTACTAGCCGATAACAGCCGGCAACAATATTTTAATGCCCTCCTTAAATTTGAGGTCGTAAAATTCTTAACGACGCACAATGAGATGTTTATGACGGACCATATTTTATCCTATTACAATAATAACGTCCAGTTTATTACTGAAATTCATTGAGAAAAATGAAAGATTTAACGCCATTTCGTAATCAAACTAGACTGTAAAGGGCTGGACAAAAAATTGAACACTGCAGTGGGTTTAAAATTTTATGAGTAATAAAATATTTTCATTTATTAAAAGTCAGCTAACCTCTTTGCTATAGATAAAAAAAACAGCTGCCATGCAATATTAACGATAATGGAAGTCCTTTAGGTTTATACCAAGCAGAATATAGCTTGGAGCGGATAATATCTTGCGCAATTTTATATGACGACATTTCTATGCTGGCGTTTTTATTGCCATAATTAGAAATAAACACGTTTTGAGAAACCAATTGAGTACAAAACGCTAAAAGACTAATCTCAATCTGTCACTGTTCTAAATTCAAAACAGATTCCAAATGGAAAGGGTATATGTATTTGTTATCTGTGATCCTGTTGACATTTCAGATGATACTGGCTACCAACAATGTCTCGGGCCCAAAAAAGTATGAAAACAAGCCATACATCATCAAGGGATGGTGGAAAAAAAGAGGGTTCTAATCGCTTCGATGCACTTCGGTCGCTACCTGATTTTTATTAAAAACGGATTTCAAAGGCGGGTAATGGAATGGATAAAATCTATACAGAAGTCGTCACACGTTCATAAAAAAGGAACAAGTCAAGACAAATTCTTTATAACAATTCGAATCGTGATACGTATCAGGAAAGTTTAAAATTAGGATAATTTAGTTTTGATTTACATCACTTTAGTTTTAAACTTGCGACCTGTTACGTAAAATTTTAATCTTTGAAAAATATTTGTGAGACTTTGAATTATGTTTAAGAATATTTTAATCCACTTTTAGGAATTGGTACTCACTGGTTTTTTTAATGAATTCTGTCGACGAAAGGTACAATTTTAGCGTATGTTTATATTCACCTAAGGTTATGCCTAGGATAATAGTTGTTAACAATGACTTCTCGATACTCCTCGCAGCTAATTTATTTATAGTTACAGGTAATATTTAAATACTTAACATCACATTTATGTTAAATTTATTTGTATTATTTTAACCAGATACAAATAATTTTAAAAACGTGGGAAGATCATCTCCCACACCAACCAACAAAAAAATCTGCTTTCTGACACTGTCCTAAAATAATATTCTCACTCGTAAATAACATCGGCACATTTCCTTTAAAATGACAGACGTTTGTAAAAAAACACCAAATTGCATTTATATCGACTAAGGTCGTGACTTATAATTTTTAAATCCATAATAAAATACAAACAAGGTCGTAAATAGCGTGGAATAAAAAGAATAATCAAAAATCCCTGAAAAAACCGCATTAAATTTTCTATTTTTATTTTAGAAGGGACACCTGAGAAGAATAGAGTCGGGTTCCCATGGGCATAATTTTGTGTAATACCCCGTGTGGACCTTGCTTTATAGAGGGTGACAAATCGTGCGCAAACGCATGCTGCGTTTTTTAATAGAAAATAAATCTCAATCTAATTTATAGCTCTATACGAAGCGTAACAAGACTTAAAATGGTTTCAAAATCTCCGATCAAATCTCGTAACTGACAAGCCACATGTTTGATCGCGCTGACAGCGAGTCCTTCTTAGAAATCATTCAAATCTTAAGATTATTTGTTTTTTCCTGAAAAACAAGATTAATGTGACACGAGGTGTGAAGTTTTCTTAAAACAGGCTTAAGTGGGCTTAGACAAATTAGCTTATAAGGTGTTGGTGTTTTTTTTTCTTTAAATACATATTAAATATATTATGCAACGTCATAGAATTAAGAACGTCCCTACTCCTTGTTTTTATAAACCAAACTGCATTTTTTTTCGTGCTGAACTGTCCCTAAGAATACACTTAAATAGTAGGGATAAAATAAAAATGGTACATAATTGTTTTTGCAGCTTTGTTATTAGGTACTAAGCTGTTTTTATAGGAGGCTAAAAATTACATTTTACATATACTCATTACTCTCATTAAACAAGAAAGGAAAGCTGATATGATGAAAAGCTTATTTCAGTGCTTATACAGATGTTTCCCCTCTTGTCCATAAATTAGGATTAAAAGAGCTTTTTAAATATGAGATTGAACAAAATGTTTGCTCAAGTCGTCGTAATTAATTGCTTCAATATGAATTAATGTTTTTTTTAGTTTAAAATAATTAATGTGAAACACAAAACTACTCACGTATGAAATCTAATAAATACCTTTAAAAGAGTAATTCTTATTTGAATCTCGGAAACGGCTCACGATTTTTATGAAATTTAGTATGCAAGGGTTTCTGGGGCGATAAATCGATCTAGCTAGGTTTCATTTTCAGAAAACGTACCAAAAAATTTCGAGCGAAGCTCGGACATCCAGTACCTACTAGATATTAAACTGGATAACAGTCCGACATATTAGAACCGGAACTATCCGAAAATAATAAAGAGTGGATTGATAATTTTGACCTCATCACAATGTCATGTCATGTAGCTTCATCGAAACAAAAAACTACTATCAGCCTTACGAGTAAAAACATATAATATGTAAATATGTACTTAAAACTTGAATATTGTTTTTTTATTACAAATGCGTAAGAGTGAACGTGTGTGTGAATCCTACAGAAAGTCATACTGTAACAATACAAAAGCTGTCTAGACAATAAACTGCTTTTATGTATTTAATTTGCTCCAGCCTAATTAAGTAATGCCGCTAGCAACGACATACAAACAGTTACTTAATGGAATTAAATGCAATTAATTACATTACGAGTACGACGACGCCAGGGTTAATTTTTCAACCAAATTTTTAGATATATAAAATACTAGCTGTTGCCAGCGACTTCGTCTGCAAAGAATTCGTTTATCGCTATCCCGCGGGAACTAACCAATTTTCCGGGATAAAAAGTAGCTTATGTGCTATTCCAGACTTTTCTCTATCTATGTGCCGAATTTCATCGAGATCCGTTGGGCCGTTCTGGCGTGATTGAGTAACATCCATCCATCCATCCATCTATCGATCCATCCATACTTTCGCATTTATAATATTAGTTAGATTAAAAATAAAAGAGCACTCCTTTGATTAGTTGGCGAGATTTATTAGAGCTGTTTATATTCTACTCTACGTAAGTACTCATACTTTCAAAACTAAACTTTTCACCCTTTCGAGTGACAGATACTTTGGACACTCGGTTTCTGATCATTTTCTTCATAAACTTAGCACTCTGATCGATTGAAATGTATTTTAATGATACTTAAATTATTCAAATGCAAGAGTAGAGCTCTTGTTCCAATAACACGTTTTCATTCTACAACGGAAACATTACAAAGGTGAACCTATTAGCCGACCTGACATACTTTGTATAACCCCCCAATTTTTAATGTAGCACACCCATCGCGTGAACCATCGGTGGTCTAAAAACCGACACGCACTACCATTTTTACTGTCTTAGAAATTACGTCTAAATTACAGCATTAACTATGAAATAGGATCAGCACACAAAGCTCAGACATATCTGAAAAGGAAAATAGGAGACATAGACGTAGGTAGCAAAGACGTGGTAGATATATCGCATTTGTTTTGTACAGAATCGTGAGTTTTGGGAGTGGGGTAAACTTAGATAGGCCGATCGGATATTAATTAAAAGGACGATAAATATAATTTAAAATAAAGTAAGCTTCAGCTAAAAGCCGTGGTAGCCTAGTGCTTTGAACCTATGGCCTCTCAAGCAGAGGGTCGTGAGTTCGAACCCGGGCTCGCACCTCTGAGTTTCCGGAATTTATGTGCGATTTTACATTTGAAATTTACCATGAGCTTTTCGGTGAAGGAAAACTCGTGAGGAAACCTGCACACATCTGCGAAGCAATTCAATGGTGTGTGTGAAATTCCCAATCCGCACTGGGCCCGCGTGGGACGTACCTATATAGGCTGGAGATGATGATGATGATGATGAAGCTTCAGATGTGGGCAAGGTCGTATAAAAATGATACCAAGCATGTTCTTGTCTCTTAGAAGCATGGCATAGACGGCATAACACATAACACATGAGTAACGTAAGCAGCAAAAAAATGTCTCCAATACCGCCATCAAAAGGTCGCTGGGCGTGTTCACAACAGAAAGAAATTAAATTATTGCTTATTCATTCGAACATTCGCCATTGTAAGCGATCGCAATAAGAGCGAAGAAAGTGCGAGACCAAATGGAACGTAAATGTCAAGCTTAACGCAATTTATCGAGGCTGTTGAATTGAAAGCTTCAGTTTTTGCGCGCTCTTCCTTTTTGGAAGTAAAAGTATTTATGTTATCTAGATTGCGGCCAGTGTTGTGGTATTCCTTTTTGCGTATGTTCACTGATTGAGGGTTGGACAGTTGGTGCTCCTTATACGAGCACTTGCGGTAGGACTTTGTTCAAGGTCTAAGGTCTATGCGTCCTCTCCTGCTGTGAGATTCTCTAACTAAACGATTTTTGTCCGAGGAGTCTTTGAGCTAAATTTAAAATTAGAAAGTCATAAAACTCCAAAAAAGTTTTATTATTTACTTCATTACTTTTCGGTTATTAATTCTAACCTTATCAACGGAAATTAAATATCCTGATATCTTTTCAACCCATCTCAAGAATAGTAACTGTGGTATTTGAAGGAAACACAGAGATTAATTAATTCTGGTTTTATTTCTAACGGAGCCGAAACACACGTTACAAGCTTGACATATTAGAGAGAGAAAATAGAAGTGGGAAAGAGACAAATGCAGGCTTTAGCTGCGTTCAGGATACCACACTCTCCCCCACTTATTTAATCCTTTAACCCCGTTGTATGGTACAGAAAACAACGCGTCGTTTTAAAGTAAACTGTAAACTATGATAAAGTTAAAGTTTACCCGTTACTTAAGACCTGCTTGGCAGTTAAAGGATCAATGTTATTCTTATTTAAAAATTAGCATGCAACTTAACTTAACTTACTTCTAATGACTGTGAACAAGGTAACATTTGATTCACATGCCTCTTCCATTGTAACCCTTCTACCTCAATAATATAGCTTACCCCCGGTATAGAGTCACCTATAATTAAACCCTGAACCCATGGCTTGCTACCCTTCCTGTAATCCTTAACCATGACCTTTTGTCCCAATTCAAATTTAGTTTCTCTATTCCCTTGTTGTCTTTTCTCGACCTTCTCCCGCACTACATCAGATATTGGGGGTGGTCGCAATACACTGAACCGGTTCCTTATCTCTCTGCCTAACATTAACCGGGCTGGTGATACACCAGTGGTACGCTGAGGTGTGCTTCTATAGTCTAACAAGAATAAATTTATAGCGGAGACTATGCTATATCCACTTTCTTTTATTTTTGTTATCGCTGATTTAAATGTTTCGACAAATCTCTCAGCTGCACCATTGGTAGCTGGGTGATATGGTGGCGTCATCGTGTGCTTTATTTGGTTTAATTTACAAAAATCCTGAAAGTCTTCACTTGTGAATGAACGACCATTATCCGTTACTAAGTGCACTGGATAGCCAAAACGCGAAACTAAACTTTTAAAAATTTCAATAGTACGATTACTGGTAATGTTTGGCATTTCATATACCTCTGGCCATTTCGAGTAACTGTCGACTATGACTAAAAACATTTTATTGTAGTATGGACCCAAAAAGTCAGCGTGTATCCTATACCACGGTGATGGAGGTACAGGCCAGGGTTTTTGCATCTGTGTGGGTGTTTTGCTGTTTTGCAAGCATATGATACATTCTTTAGTTATATTATCTATTTCTAAATCTAAATTAGGCCACCAAAAGTACGACCGTGCGATTTCCTTCATTCGAACAATTCCGAAGTGGCTTTTATGTAATTCGCCCAAAATGGCTGCTCTGACCGCCTGTGGTACTAATACTCGGTAGCCCCAAAATATGCAGCCTCTGTCTAAACTTAATTCATCTTTCCTATTATAAAACGGTAATATTTCTTTGTCTAGTTCTTTTTTGTCTGGCCAGCCATCTGTTAAGTATCTAATTGTTTTTGAAAAAATTATATCTTTTTGTGACTCCAATTGAATTGTCTTCCAATTTAATGTTTCCATTTCAGAATTGTTCGTGTAAATGACTGCACTAATGTCTCCATTAGCACATAGCGAGTGAATTTGTATTTCTTCACATTTTTTTTCTACCATTCTGGATAGAAAATCGGCTGGATTGTCAGTTGACTTAATATGTCTAACCTTATAATTAAATGCAGAGAGAAAAATGGCGTAATGTTGCAATCGTTTGGCAGCCATTTTTGGAATGCTTTTTGTTGGACCAAAAATTCGCACTAATGCTGCGTTATCTGTCTCCAGTTCGAAAAATCGTCCGTAAATGTAGTTATAAAATTTTGTAATTCCAAAAACCACTGCCATTGCCTCTTTATCAATTGTTGTATATCTTTGCTCCACTTCACTCAGTTTTTTACTAGCAAAGGCAATCGGTCTGATCACACCATTTTTATCCCTGTTTGACAGCACTGCCCCGAGGCCTGTGTCCGACGCATCACATGTTAGTATCAGTGGCAGTTCCGGGTCATAATGTTTTAAGTTGCCCGCTGATGCCAATTTTTTTTTTATTGTTTCAAAAGCTTTTTCACACTCAGGTGTCCAATTAAATTTGTTTATTTTTGTACAATTATACAAAGGGGTCAATATAGTAGCCATGTCCCTCAGAAAACGTGCATAGTAGTTAATTTTGCCCAAAAATGATTTTAGTAATGTTAAATTTGTCGGTGTTTTTGTATTCAACAAAGGTTCAATGTTAGACTGGATCACACTAATACCATTTTTGTTTACACGGAATCCGAAAACCTCTAGGCTAGTTGTGAAGAATTTACATTTTTCCGGTTTCAATTTAAATTCACTTTCGTTTAATTTTCTCAAGACTTTACATAAGGTTTCAAAAGTATCTGGCAAGCTTTTACCCTTAATATAAATATTATCTATGAATACAATTGTATTTGGAATGTTATTTAGTTTTTTGGACATTAAACGCTGAAAGGCCCCTGGTCCTGAACTGACACCATATGGCAAATAATTGTACTGAAATGTACCTGCCTCAGTGACTATGGTAGTACATTTTTGGCTTTCAGGACTCAGGGGAGCTTGTAGGTAGGCTTCTTTTAAATCCAGTTCGCAGTAGTATTCGCCGTGTTTTAGGGTATTTAAAATATCGTCCACATGTGGTAATGGGAAGTGGTCGATCTCGAGACATGGGTTCACTGTTAACTTATAGTCGCCGCACAATCTAACTGAATTGTCCGGTTTCAATATGGGTACCACCGGGGTCCCCCACTCACTTTGCATTACTGGCGTTATTCGACCATTTTTTAACAATCTGGAAATTTCATCATTTACCTTTTCTTTTAGTGCGAAAGGTACTCGCCTTACTGGTAAACATCTGGGTCTGGCATCTGGTTTCAGTTTCAACGATATAGTTTCTCCCTTGAAGTTTCCCCAACCTGGGCTGAATACCTCTGCGAACTGGCTTTTTACAAGTCGTTCTGTATCTGAAACATTTTGCATTACATTAGTTCCAATTTTAAAACTATTGTTTACAATCGGGGGCCACAGTTTTAACTCATTTAACCAGTCTCGCCCAATCACTCTAGGGGCATTATTTTTTACTACAAACACATTTAATTTCTTAGTGACCTCATTGAATGTCACTGTTAAATTTTTTAAAATACCTATTGGTTTGGTTATACTTTGGTCAAAGTTTTTAAATAACACATTGCTGTTTTGTAGTTCAAAATTGTGAAAATAAGTATTTTTGTCACTTATTGACATAACTGTTACGTCAGACCCCGTGTCCAGTTCAAATGGTAGCTCGTGACCACAAACCTGTAGTTTAATATAATGAGGTGGTATTCTACTTACACCGACCCTGTATGTCCTCTCACAATAGTCTTCTTCAAACAGATTTTGAATTGCAGTTTCTGCCTCTTTTGTTCCTTCTTCTGTAGCCGTTTCTTTCAGCACCTTGATATCACGCTTGTTGCACATTTTATATATGTGCCCTTGTTGGCCACATTCGCTGCAAAATTTCTTGATTAAACGGCACTCCGCCTTAATGTGGTTATTTTTTCCGCAGCAAAAACACACCAATGATTGTTGTTTATTCCTAGGACTGTTTTGCTTATGCTTTGGAAACATACCATTCCTTTTTGGTTTTTGTCTATTGTAGTATACGTTTTCAGTTCTTTCATTTGACCCATTTGTATGTAGCAGGGCTGCTTCTACTGTTCTGCTAACTTGCAAACATTTTTCCAAAGACAATTCCACTTCGCTTTTCATTAGTTCATACTTGATTTCCCTTGAGGATACCCCTTCCATAAACTTCTCTTTTATTTGGTCCTCTGGGTCTTTGAACTGACATTTTCCAGCCAATTTCCGCAATTCCAATAAATAATCTTCTATTTTTTCATTTGGTAATTGATTTCTTCTACGAAACTCTGCCCTTTCCACGGCCGTAGATAGAACTTTTACATATTTGCTCTTGAGTTTTGTACACAACTCATCATAGGTTGACTTTGCTGGTTTTAGCGGTGAACACAAATGGGTCAATGTTTCAAACACTTTTGGAGATAACTTTGTTAATAGCAGGGGCACTTTTTTGCCGTCAGCGATGTCATTAATTGCAATGAAACATTCGAGTTGTTGTTCAAACACCTCCCAGTTCTCTCCATCAAATTGCTTCATTTCTCCACACCACGACATTTTTGTTGTTTTTTGTTGTATTGGTATATGTTGTGTTGTCTCTGTTGTTGTTTTAGTTTTATAAAATTCACGTAAGAGTTTTCGCAATCCATCCACATTTGTGTCTGTTGAGAAACTGATGTTTTCATCCTTTAATAATTGGTGTAATTCCTGCTTTGTGCACATATAAATGTAAGTTCTTTTTCCCGACTTTATTAGTGTTATTTTATCCGTTGTTTGTTCTGAAATGTCTGCTACGTGCGTCGCAATTTCTTCCTCAGCACTCGAGTATTTTAGTTGTTCGGAATCTGACATAACCTCAAATTAGGTATAAGATGTACAGGTGACGGATATAAAACATTTTTGTTAAAAACAAGTCTGAAGTAGGCTGCAGTTGTTCGTGCGCGTATGAATCTGTAGTATGGTAGTATGAATAGCCTGTGGTTCAATATGGCTGTGATCGTTGCTTTCTATATCAAGCAAACTTCACTTCACTGATCCTAAATGTCACTATCCGCGTTTTTATTTTCACTGATTTTGCTGTTAATTTAATATATTTCTGCTACTAATATATCTCACTTTGCACTTCGAGTTCTAGTTCTCGTCGCCAATTGTGGTATTTGAAGGAAACACAGAGATTAATTAATTCTGGTTTTATTTCTAACGGAGCCGAAACACACGTTACAAGCTTGACATATTAGAGAGAGAAAATAGAAGTGGGAAAGAGACAAATGCAGGCTTTAGCTGCGTTCAGGATACCACAGTAACGATACTGGATTTGTTATAAGTATAAGAGATCCTTTCAAGTTAATTAAATTTTATCGACTCCGAAGTCCATAATTAGGAGAGATATTAATCTGTAGTACAATAAATATTAACTGGCTCGTTTGGAATAAAAAATGTTCTAAAAACGTTTAGTTTCAAAAATACCGTGATAATGATAAGAGCCTTTTGACATAACATGTAAAAATTAGTTATTTTAAAATGTAATTAAGGACAAATTGCTTTACTTTGTTTCATGTCATTTGAACGTCATACAATCTCAAAGTCATTGATGTCGAAATTGGCAAGACATTTTTTGTTTCAATTTACAATAGGTACTGATTATTTTTGACCAATATCACCTATACTATCGTTGTTACGAAAACAAGTTATTGTTAGGCATAATGATAGCTTAACATTGTTCACAAGAAGTGCAAAATGATTCCAAGTAGCAAAGTATTTTCAACTGACCCCCATTGTACAAAGTTGAATGATATAATTGTGTTGCTTCAAAGTACATTTTATATTTCTAAATTCAGCATCGTAACCTAACTGACGCACCATCAGTGACACATTTAGGCCACCGATATGCACAAAAGTACTTAAAAACACTTTAAAATCAACCGACTTTTCATGATTATACGTTTACATTGCGCGTTGAACTTGAACTAGTAATTAAAGTCTTAAACAAACGAAGCAATGGTTTCATCACATTTTGAAAATGCGTGGACTGTTTGTGTAACTTTGCAGGGGTGCTCACTGGAGATCCACGCGGCGAAATATTTTTAGACTCCCTATCTTTCGTTAGTCATTTGTTACTGCCTACCCGTGGTCGTTTGTTTTTTAACAAAATTGTCCTTAGCAATAAGTGACTCCTGTTTCTTATTTTAAATCTAGGTACACTTATGTAAATGTTACAGCACGTAATTAATAGCATGTAGAAGAAATAATAACACAGGTTGACAGTCTAAAAATAAAAAATTAGATTGGACTATGTGTAAAACCTAACAGTCCAATACTACCTTGATTTTAAGCAGTTGCTACAAATTTTACAATAATAAAGAATAGAAATTAAAACTCATAACTGTCGTAAAAAAATTGGCGCAAAATGCATAAACACGATTTGTAAGACTACAGTTATTTTTTATATTTATAAGAAAATCAAGTCACTTTTATTCATTGTCATGCAACCACTAAATTTAGATTAGGTATTATAATATCTGCTTTAGTAACTCTAGAATCTTGTTTGACCTTGAATCAGCCAATCAGAGTACATCAATCGCCGCTATGGTTTGGCATTTTATTTTTTCAAATAAAACGTGTCTAAATTTCCAATCTATTGGTTGATTAATCTATGTCCCAACCAAGTAAATATTAGTTACAAATACCTCAACAAATTGCTCCCACACAGTTCAGCAGATCGCTCATCAACTCCCACTCGTCTTATTCTGTCTGGCCGGTTGTTTGTTCGTCTGTCTGCCACGCCAATTGCACCCGCACTATTAACCCTCTCTAAATGTCAAGTTAAATTAGACAGAGAAGACGCTACAAAGTTTACTACAAAGATAACTTCAGAATAATGAGCGTTGTAAAGATTTTATAGTTTTTTTTTTATCAACTGGATAGTTCTGTTGTAATTCTATTTAATTATCTAGCTAGATTTTTTTTTAAATTTCATCATCTGATAATACACGAAATTTTTCAAACATAATTTCAAAACGGAGAACCTAAGGTTCAATTCAAGTTTTTTCAGTAGGTAGATACTACTGTTTTAAGTCAACTCCATTTAATAACAATATTATAGTTAGGTATACTATTGTTATTAAATAGCTAAAGGATGTCAAAAATCATCATAATAAAATTTTATAAGTACAAAAATTGTTTCACATTTTTTTTAACCCACTCATCTGACGATTTCAAAAAATCGTGTTAACTAATTGTTGCGATGGTGTCAGTGCGAAGTGCTCAAAAGAGATTACTTAAATTCGTCTCAGCCCATGTGTTGGCCACCACGTGTGCCGCTGCGACTTTTTGCTCAACGTTTTTGCCTCACATTCCTTGTCCAACGCATAAAAAAATAACCGTCCGATTACGTCTCATTGTAATCGAGATCACGTCCTGGCTGTGGGCGAGGCTCCAAGGACAGTGTGGACGTGGTTTTATGATAATCGATATAAAAATCGAATGTAATAGGTGTCCAGTGTCGCCTTAGAATGCGTGATTAGGTTTTTTAGGGTGAGTACATAACGAATTTTAAGACGCGTTCGAGACGTGAATCTGAAACGTCGTTTATCGAAAGTGTACTAAAATTGTACATCAAAAAAATTATCGCCACTAAGTCGTAAATTTTGTACAGATTTTGTATACATATATTTACCAATTTACTTAGATAAGAGTGAGCAATGAAGCAATTTGAACAAAAAATTGACAGCGGATTGTCGAACAAATACTATACTTTGGCGCCCTTTAAAAAAGCTGATAAATAACGCAGTAAACCCCAATTTAAAGAACCATATTTCATAAAATAATGTCAGGTGTCAATACCTCGACCGAACAAAAGCTCGATACAACAAAAGCGTCCCGCTAGCATAGCTAATACGACAATTAATACAAAAGTTAAATGTAATATTTTCGAAGTAACGCTGTGGCGCCTAGGGTATGACTAGTATGAGACGTTATTGTCAACTTTGACGTAATGCTACAATTATTTCACCCACTAGACATGTGCTTGACTATACAATATTTACTGGAGCCCGAGACTTCGTTGGCGTGGATTGTACTCTTAGGAGAGTAACTAAATTACATCTTCTAAACCCGTTCTCGTTTAATCCAGATGACGATTATTACGCAAAGGAATGGTCAATTGATGAATCATATCGAAGTTTCATTAATTTTGTCCTTGAGAGACTGGTTTCATAAAATGTAACTGCCAGTTTATTCCTTTGGGCAAATTTTGATTTATGTGGACCCATTACTAACAATCTTTTCATCTCACTTACTCGTTAATGATGTTATTTCATGCCTGTTTACTAAAGGACAATGGCCTAAATTGTTCCCTGGCGGGAGACAGCGGGAGTTATGAATTTACGTACAATTTTTCATCCCACGGGAGGAAATGTTTAGTTTGAATAGTACATTGTGCACCGAGGGCGGTAAGAAGCCTTACTGCCTTACTGCTGTAGAAGATCTTACTGCCCGTGATACACACAATGTTTTTCATCACATTTGCGAGGAAATATAAAAAATATCAAAAAACAAGCTCAGAACCACAAAATTACCCCGAAAACGACACTCATCAACATTTTTGTACCAATAGTGTAAAAATATAGTCCGACATCTTGGATCCAAAAAATTATGCCAAAATCGGTCTCAGAATCACTAAATTACTCGAAAACGACACCCATCAACATTTTAGTGTCAATAGTGTCAAAATGTCATCCGCCATCTTGGATCCAAAAAATTATGCCAAAATCGGTCTCAGAATCACTAAATTACTCGAAAACGACACCCATCAACATTTAGTGTCAATAGTGTCAAAATGTCATCCGCCATCTTGGATCCAAAAAAATATGCCAAAATCGGGCTCAGAGCCACCGAATTACTCAAAAATGACACCCGCCATCAATATTTTTAGTGTCAATGTGTCATCCGCCATTTTGGATCGTAAACAGCAGTCTAATTGAAAGTTTTATAAAATTGGTTCGTAGTTGTTATTTAAAGATATTTAATAAACCTGGCTGATTTGAAACCTCCTTAGTCTGAAATGCGTACAATGAGTTCTTAATTTTAAAACTAAACTTTTCCTCCCGAGGGAATTATGAAAATCCATACAAAAATAACTCCCTCGGGAGTAAAATATTTGAAATTCCCGCGGGAGGTAAATCAGCCACTACGGCTCTATAAGCACGCGTGTTATAACACCCTTTACGAGCAAGTGTGATGAAAAATAAAGAACTCATTGAACGTCATTTCAGACTAAGGAGGTTTCAAATCAGCCAGATTTATTTAATATGTATCTCCAAAAAATGGCTACGAACCAATTTTAAAAAACTTTTATTTTCTTTCAAATGAGATTTTGACAGGATTTTGACACTAAAAATGTTGATGGGTGTCACATCATCATTATCATCTCCAGCCTATATAAGTCCCACTGCTGGGCACAGGCCTCCTCACAGAATGAGAGGGCTTAATTGGGCTTTGGGCTACGCGGGCCCAGTGCGCATTGGGAATTTCACACACATCATTGAATTGCTTCGCAGTTGTGTGCAGGTTTCCTCACCATGCTTTCCTTCACTGAAGAGCTCATAGTAAATTTCAAATGATGGGTGTCATTTTTGAGTAATTTGGTGACTCTGCGCCTGATTTTGGCATAATTTTTTGGATCCAAGATGGCGGATGATATATTGACACTAAAATGTTGTTGGGTGTCGTTTTCGAGTAATTTGGTGATTCTGAGACCGATTTTGACATAATTTTTTGGATCCAAGATGGCGGATGTCACTTTGACACTACCTAATTGACACTAAAATGTTGATGGGTGTCGTTTTCGAGTATTTTGGTGATTCTGAGACCGATTTTGGCATATTTTTTTGGATTCAAGATGGCCGATGATATTTTCACACTATTGGCACAAAAATGTTGATGGGTGTAGTTTTCGGGTAATTTTGGGGTTTTAAGCTTGTTTTTTGTCATTTTTTTTTTTATTTCCCATATAAATGTGATGATAAACATTGTGTGTATCACGGGCAGTAAGGGGATTACAAACTCGAGTCATTAAAAGCCCTCCGCCTCGTTAGCAATCCCCTACTTGCCGCCCTCGGTGCACAATGTACTATTTAAGTACACGGGTTACTCGAATACCGTTCTAACGATTTTTATTAATTATAATAACTATCTATGAAGTTTTTGCAGAGACAAAGTTTTGATTTCCAAGTTTATCTATATGCAAATGATATGCAAACTTAAAAAAAAGGTCCTTTAATAGTTACCCTCAACTTAGCAAACTAGTAATTTTAGTCGAAAAAATACGGAACAAATATCGACATCGCTAAGTCTTGTGGTCTAATCTACACCGAATTACATAGAATTACGGTCTCGCCTCCATCGCGATTACATCTCTAAATCGTCACGCGAATGTTGTCGACAACGAATGTGTTTAACTGGATGAGACAGGATACATTGAGGCCCATTGGACCCCTAAATATTTAACCAACTCGACAATGGACGTTGTCAAGTGACGATTCGATATTTATAGTTAGTTTGCGGGTGGTAGGGCCTTGTGCAAGGTCCGTCCGGATCGCTACCACCATCTTACTCGCTAATCCTGCCGCTAAGCAGCAGTGCTTGCGCTGCTGTGTTCCGGTGTGGAGAGTAAGACAGCCGGGGAAATTACGGGCACAAGAGGCATTTCATCTAAGTCCTCTAGGTAGGCAACGCATCTGCAATCCCTCCGGGGTTGCGGGTGTCTATGGGCAGTAGTGATCGCTTACCATCGGGTGACCCCTTGCTCGTTTGCCTTCCTAATCACATAGGTAAAAAAAAAAAAGATATGCAATGCGTAGTCAATTAGGAAGCCAGCCGGCGTAGATTCTTCTCGACTTTGCAATGTAAACAGAGAGTTGTAACTTTTATATGAATTCACCATGACGTGAGAGTATGGTCCGCAAAACGTGAATATATAGTTATAAATACTACGGGCATGTCGATTGGTAGATAGTGTCAGTTACTACCGCAAAATGGCCACCACCGGAAATGCTTCGGATTTTATCATCTGGGCATTCCCTACAAGTCAGCACATGGATATTAAATATCTAAACCTAAATGTTTTTACAGTATAAGTGAGTTCCTAAATGAGTTAACCATATAATACAAAGTTGCTTGGTATCTGTATTAGTATCTGTGGTATGTGATTATCAAACCCGTAATGCATTAAATACTTACCTAAATCTGATATTTGTACGCCTGTCCAAAGGCACAATGTGGAGATCCAATGTTAACCTATCATAACTTTTAAGACCAATTTTGTGCACCCGCTTTGACAAAAAAAAAATCATTTCATTTCATTTCAAACCTTATATCGTTCTAAAGGATAAAGGCGGAAGGATACACATATATACATGTCGTCACGCCTCTTTCCCACAGGGGTAGGCAGGGACTACTTTGTTCCACTTGCTACGATCCTGACATACCTCTTTCGCTTCATCTACATTTATCAATCTTTTCATACATGCTCGTTGGTTTTGGGTAGGTACTCTTGACCTGGCCTTTTTCCAAAACGTCGCCAATTTGTTCATGGAACGTCCGCCTAGGCCATCCCTTCCCAACGTACCCATTCACTCTCCCCAAGACGTCGATAAAGACGAAATAAAGACGGGAT
Source organism: Pandemis heparana (assembly GCA_963854515.1). Lineage (NCBI taxonomy): Eukaryota > Metazoa > Arthropoda > Insecta > Lepidoptera > Tortricidae > Pandemis > Pandemis heparana. The sequence continues at coordinate 10,593,200 of OY978021.1, forward strand.
TAATATGTAAGTAGGTATTTATGTATGTATATCTCGGCGCATCCAGAAACATAAACATCCACGTTTTCTAGCCGTCCGGGCACCTATGTAAGGACAATTACACACGAGACCGTCTGTAATACGTCCACTATTATTATATCATTAAGGCCCGTTACACACTGACGGGGCGGTCCAAAAGTGGGTCTCAAAAATCACCCATTGTGGTTTCCACGGCCCAAGTCTGTTGGATATCGGTCAGTTCTGATTGCGTGCGGTTAGGTCACATCGATTTGCTGTATTAAATTAAGACCGCGATTTTGGTACACAAACATAATATAAATCACGTCTTTATACCTTACGGGGTAGTCAGAGCCTAGGGTAGCAAGACCTAAAGGTTATGTTTAGCATGACTGTGGGCGTTAAGGCGGAAAGGGCAATCAAAATCGTGATGGGTTGCTAGCCACATGATTTCTAAGATTTTCGCCCATCCTCTCGATGGGCTTTTACAATTTGCGCAGGAAGAGAAGCAACTGGTACATTCTATGTTTTTTCTTTGCTCCCAGGCCAGCATAGAGATTTTAATATACGTGTGTAAAATATAATATACTTTACTAAAATAATATTCTATTAACTTATTTGTCCATTTATTGAGGGAAGCATCATGCCACAGGAACCTTATTATAGGCCGTTCAGTGTTAAACTCGCTTTAGTAGTGTCAAAATATACCTATAGAACTGTCAAGAATTTAAAGACAAATTAAATTTAAGTATTTATTTTCCTACAACAGCCCATTAAATTTACTGTGTGTAAAATTTTATTGAAAAGATTTTGATTTAATTTATTGCTGTACATAACATCTCAAACTAAAACATCTCCCAAACATGGAACAACAATTTTAAACATTTATTAAATAACAAAGTGCGTTGCAAATAAACAGTTATGAAACAGTACCTATGTACATGGATACCTGTGGCCTCAAAGGGCGTGGTCAAGCAAGATATAGTTTGATTGATAGTCAGCAATCACGTTGTCACATAGATATGCGATAACAACTCATAAAATATGAACTCAATGGGTAAAGTTGCTATATAAACTGTAGTTCGAGATCAAACCGACACTACCGCCGCGATTTTGACACTGCGTATTAAAAAAATTGACGCGGTGTCAATGTCGGTGCGTTCCATAGACGTTCTATGCCGTACCGACGCCACACGACGTACATCGGCAAACACGGCAGTCATATGAAAGAATAAGACTGGAATATCTTTACTTACCTACTCTAGCATTATGAGTACTGAGTACTGTGTGTTTGCCGTGTGGATCCGACACTTACATACTACATTGATCTGTGGTTCTATCACGGCGTCACGGTCGAGGCGTTATTAACACCACTGACACTTGCTGAGCCAAAATGCTCAAAATACAATATATTATGAAAAAGACGCTTTTGTCGCTACGTCTGGATTCTTCTTATAACAGATAGATATAATATATTTGTGCCTGAGAACATACTACATATAGACATAGTGACAAGAGTTCAGTACATACAATATCAGATGTAGGTTGAGAGCAAGACAGTGACTCCATTGACATTACCTTGTGTAAATTAACTTTAAAGCAAAGGAAGATATTCTATTCTGTTCTATCCATACTTCTCGGATTCTAGCGGGGATTCTTTCTTTCCCCTACAAGCCTCCACAACACCCCTTATAGCTTGCCCATACCACCATAACTCACTTTCTATGTCCCCGATCACTCCATTGGAATGTTCGGGAACCTGTTCTATTCTAACGTGAGTCGTAGTTCTATTCTTACCTCCAACTTCCTTCTACAATTTCTATTCTGGTAATGCAATAGTCCTCTGAGTCTCTCTCTCATCCTGCATCATTCTAGTAACATAAAGTTTACCTTACATGATCCTTATGTGGCCACGTTTTACTTCTTATATAGAGTATAGCTTCGCAATATACTCCATCCTTTTAGCCACATACTAGTACAATATGATCATTAGATGAACACTGATTCTTAGCTTCTATATTATCTCATTTTAGTAATAGAATACAGTAAATCGGGCTTCTGCCCAATTCCCTTTTTACATGTTCTTTTTCCTGTCCTTTTGCGTTCTTTCTTATCACCACAGACTCCCTCCAGAAGTCCTGTCCCCCTGACAACGTCAAAACTCCCCGTCATTCATTCCCTGACAGGGATGCCAGCACACAAATACGTTCAGAAACTTTCCCGTTTTTATCGAAGCTCGCGTTCATCGCGACAGCTATTGTTTAAAAGCTATAGTTCTCTCTATTACTGTACTGAAAGGCAGACCTAATTAAATCGTAAGTACATACCAAATCCAATGTGAAACTTTCTTACAAAAAATACCTTCGTAACAACGCATTGTTGTACAAGAAAAATCGTTATTTAACATATGTAAGAAAGTCCTAGGCACGGTAGCTTCAAACGAATAAACGTCATTTTTAATTGAATGACAACTTTACTTCTTTACTAACCAGAAAAGCACTAAATAAATAAGTACTATTACAAGATCCCGCAAATGGCCTCTGTCCTTCATGTTTCGTCGGTAAATAGGGCCATGCGCAGCATACCAAGCATGGAGCATGGCGTAAACAAACTCGGCGCTCGCTCATGCGCGGTTCATGCGAAACTCGCGTCCTTGAGGGCCACGTGCCGCCTTGTTGTAAACCCATGCGGAGGGTTAGCATGAACATTTTTTTTATTCGTACGTTCATTTCAAACTTTAAAATAGCTCATTCAATTCATGATGGCGAGTGAGCTTTATTCGTGGTGAAACTTATCCGCATAGGTACGTGTCGAAGTGTGCGTATTTGTTTAACTACGTCCTATTGAACAAGTAGTAGTCTGAAAACAGTGTCTACAATACAATCGCTCGGTAAGACTAAATTTTAAGACCAATTTGTGTTAGTAAACGTGATGACATGCTTCACGTGAACTTTTATGTCTTTTTTGTGGAGCAATGTATACTTACGTTTTTCTTATAATTTTTATTGTTCCTGATAATTTTACGAAACTATCAGTCTATAGGTAGGTACTCTCAGTAAAAGTAAATACAGATTTTAATATAGTCATTATTTTGTAAGTACACAACGCTGAACTTTTTTTAACATATATACAATACAATACCTATTATATAAAAAAAAAAACAAGATACAAAACAAGAATGTAGGCATGTAATTTTTTACAAGACTGCTTATAGAAAAAATATGATGTGTCGATCACTATTCGGATAAACTCAAAAAAAATATCAGAGCATGCTAGACCTTGTAAAGGTTTATAAAACTGGTTTAGGAATGGGCATGCGACTTATTACCACTTTTAATGTCGTTATAAATTTCAGTCCTATTATTTAGGCCTTAGAGTTCGAAACAAAAGTGAGCCCTTTTAGATAATGTCTCATACGTGCGTTAAAAACACTTTTTTGCTCCACTGATTAATGCAATTTTCGAACTTTGATGGAAAAAATTTAAGGCCTTGATATGTTTGGACGAAAAATATTTTGACGTTGATTAAAAAAAAACCGGCCAAGTGCGAGTCGGACGGTAAGCAGAGCCCTGCTACAAAGCAAAATGTACGCAGTGTGGGGTCACTTTATATTGGTCATTGATATATACGGACATACATACATATTTACAGTTATCGCAATTATTCCTTAATCTGTGCTATAAGACCTACCTTCATACCAAATTTCAAGATTCTGCGTTCACAGGAAGTACCCTGTAGGTTTTGATTCCCTTGAGAGTCGAAAATTTGCGGAAATTTGCGGCATAAACGGCTGTATCTTTTGATTGCGTTGGCTTAGAAGTTTGATTTTTTCACAGCTTCAAGGGGCAGTAGACTTGGATATTGGGGACGGAAGTGATACATGCCCTCGGTACCGCTCTGCTTTCATAGCATGACATGAGCGCGTGTGAGCCAACATTGGGGGCGGCAGACGTAAGCTTGCCTTCGGAATCCAAAAGCTTATCGGTTACTTACTTGACATGAAATGCATATTTCATAATTTTTATTATATATAATATTTTTTTTTTTGCTCTTTTTCTCATCGACATTGAAGATATCTTCAATTAACTTATTTGACGGTGGAGGCGTTTTACACCTCCACTGAACTTAAATTATTTTTATTCACTTTTTTCCTTCTCTTTCTTATCATTATCGCATATTTTGTTTCGCTTTGACCAGTAGAGACTTTATACATCTCTACTATAGACCAATGTAATTTAAGGTACGGACTTAACTTAGGGACCTTTTACATCCCTTTTATAAAATGTATTAATTGTATTATAGGTAAGTTAAGTAGAATTTAAGTACTATTGTAAATCTAAAAAAATGACTTTCTACCAAGTTTCTTGCGGCGCATTCTTCTTGGCAATGATGGTCTTTCCGAATGCGCTGGTAGATTCAAAAAAAGACATGTAAAAGAGCCCTCGGCGGCCTATTTGCAAAAGACTTTTGACTTTTTATTTGATATAAATTTCAGCTTGATACCTCCACGCGTTCCTGAGAAAAAGGGTCTTGACAGACGGACGGACAGATGGACGGATGGACAAAATGATCCTATAAGGGTTCCCTTTTTTCCTTTTGAGGTACGGAACCCTAAAAACAACGCTTTAGTAAAATTACAGTTGTGTCTATTATTTCTTCTCATCATCTTACACGCACGCAAATAACAAGCAACAAAGTTTATCTAAACGTAGATAGTTATGGATTCAAAACTATTCCCCTAGGTCCTTAAATTCTAATTAATTCCTAATCAAATAATAGTCATTTACATAAAATGATTTACCTTCACTCACAAAACTAGCGTATTTAATTTAATAATGAAGCTATAAAAGCACAAAATACCAATCCACTTAACGTTAAGTTGAACATCTATATTTTGTCACGGCAAATAATTCTATATGTTTATTTACTAAACATTAACAATCGTTTTTGGTGTCGCCTTGGATCTCTAGAGAGGTACGAGTAAACATAAATATACGTAAAATCGTCAAAATGGCCATGACTACCTAAAACTTGGATATACAAGTACAAAGTTATAAATCACTATGACTATGAATAATAAATATTTAAAGACATAAATATCTCGTTAGTTATGTTCCATTGATACAAATTAGAAGTCTAACAGCGTCTTTAAGGTTTGAATTATTTAAGGTTTTTTGCATGTTTAAACTTTGCTTGTAGGTACTTAATTATAGGTAGTTACGATGAAGATGTTCTGATATTTTGTGATTCCGAACAGTTGACTAACGCTATTTTATAACGTTAACGCTGTCACTAAAGCCGTGTTTTATAAACTTAACTTCACCTTAAGATTTCAGATTGTGAAGCTTCGTCCAAGTAAATTATTGTATGTATGTATAGCTCTTCATTGTACATAAAATACGAGAAATAACAAATAACAGAACAGGCTAGATAACGAAGACGAAGTGCTCGAAATGAAGGCCGAAAAATTGTCTTCATAAATAGGGTAAAGTACACTGCACACTCAAATCAAATGGGCTAAAATCGTCAACAATTTGTTAACTTTGTAGATATTAGCTAAAAATTTGACACACTGCCGCTAAGCCGACGAAAGAATGTGATATTTCATCAATAAATCTTGTAGGATTTACATCATCATCATGTCAGCTCGGAAACGTCTACTGCTGAACATATAACATATCCCAAAAGATCTCAACCAGGATCGGTTTGTGCTATCCGCGGCCCATGGCTTCCCGTGGTCTTTACCAGATTGTCCAATGTCCATCCATCTTGATCACCACCTTACGCGGTCTCCACTCTGGGACCTTACGGCCCCAATGTCTCATGTACCTACATTGATTATGAACGGCAAAGTTTCCGTTTATGTCTAGGAAGCACTTCAAACCACCGGGCCATGTAATGTGTAGTTGGACACTAAAATAACCGTTTAGCTTAGCCCCAGCTATTCCTGGAAAGACTCGCTTCAGAGATTTACAGCTGTTGGTAGTTAGTTGTGTAATACATTCCGTGTTCGCAAGCGTTTGAGTGCTGTGTGTGTGTAACATTTGTGAACTGTTAAGAATTTTCCGGTACTTATTGGTTTTGTACCTATTTGGAATTAGCGTATTTTTAATTGCGGAATTGTCGTTTTTTTAATTCGTTTCCATCCAGTTTCTTTTGAGTAAGCGAGTGCTCGGAATGGCAGAAGTCGGAGCCCCTCTTTTGCCCGAATTTCAAATGCCATAATGTAATGTTTGCCATAATGATCATTTGCCATAACCCTTGTTTTCTCTGAAACCGTAATTTTTTCAGGAGCATTGTAATGGCAATCCTGTAGAATTCTATAGGTTAGGTTAGGTTTGTTTCATAACAATCCTGAATAATTAACAAATAAAGAGAAAAAAGAGTTATGGCAAATGATCATTATGGCAAACAATACATTAATGGCATATGAAATTCGGGCAAACGATAGAGACCCCTCTCACAATGATTCGGTTGAGTTGAAATTCAGTATGTGTTTGAACCCGATGAGAATGCAAAAATAAAGTGCCGCCTAAAATACGGATTAAGAAACCCTCAAATTCATTTTACTATATTTCGTATCAACATACTATCAAGCTACTATCGCCCATGAATGAAGACAAACATACAATGCTAAATTCAAGTAAAAATTCTTAGCTTTCTACATCTAGGTCATTTCATTAGTTTTGTGCTTTGTGGTAATAGTAAACAGCCCCTTGCACATACATATACATAAGTAATAACATCAACAACAACACTATTAAATAAAAACAACAAATTTTTTCTCAAAGCAACAAGCAAGATCAAATTTTATTTTAATGACTGCAAAAAACCTCATCGAATAAACCGATATCCTATTAATATCCACAAAAACTGCGGCGCAATTCAAATTGTAAGCCGGTTCGTGCTCTATATAAGATGATATTATAATTGTTGTTTATTAGTGGAATAACGTAACTGTTATTATCTCTGCAGTAATATGGGAAGTTTTTGCTCCAGATATTTTAAGTACGTAATACTTGGGTAGACACAATAGAACAGCATGGGTTATTAACTACTTATGTCATTAAGTAAATCAGCACGAAGCATCTGTTGATCTATGCGTAATCTATGTGGAATGATATCACACAATGAAGTTAAAAAAACTATCTTTAAAAAACTATTCTTTAAAAGTAAGGTTACGAAACGACCGAAGACGATGCCAAATAATACAGGTGCAAAACACGCATACTTCTGCGAATCGAAAGCATTGAATTTGGTCCAATGGAAATTGATGGGTTTCCAGTATTTCCATCCGGTCGGTCCGTGGAATAGGGCGGAATCTTTTTACCTTTATTATCTACAATCGTACAGTTCTATAGAACATTATGCGAATTATCTATCGAATTTTCCGGTTTTAAATACCTATATTGACCACCGCACTATCATGTCATGCAGAGATGTACGTAATGGTTTTAAAAAAGCATTTAAATACAAAATGCAAAATACTTTTCAGAATTATTATTTCAAATGCAAAATACCAAATAGTTTTGCGTTTTGTATTTCAAATGCTAAATGCAAAATAGGTATTTTCAAAATACTTTTTCAAAATAAAATACCTTTTGACCAAATGGAATGATATATTTTATTTATTTTAGGTATTTATCATGAGAAATAGAATAGAGATACAATGCCGAGCCAAATGGCACTTTATGCATGACATTTTGGTCATATTTATCAGTACGCGTATCAATAAATTCTGTTATGTTATTAATAATAATAATTAGCAGGCGCCTCTATCGGTCAAATTCGGCAAAACAGGCGTCATTCGTTCATTTCATTTTGTTTGACTTGTAATGTTGGCTAAACTTAATCACAAAGTATTTTGCATTTTGAAATGAATATTAAAAATGCAAAATACATCTCAAAAGGTATTTCAAATAAAATACAAAATGATTTTTACTAAAAGGCATTTAAATGCAAAATACAAAATAGGTATTTTGCATTTTGTATTTGCATTTTAAATACAAGTATTTCAAATAAATCGCATCTCTGATGTCATGAGTATCAGTAGCCAAATATGTGGTCTGCCATTCTAAAGCTGAAAACCTTTTTTAAAATATAATGTCGATAAAATGCGGCCTTTAACTCGAAATATAAAAAAAGCGACGTACCTACCTAGTCATTTAATAGGAAATTGAACGAAAACTGATAGAGCTCTTATTTGGCCGACCGTACCTAACAAACCTTCTGGAACTTCGTGAAATTCTTCGTATATTTTCATATTACCAGCGTGTAACAACAAAACTTGCAAACACGGACGGGTATCGACGCGTATCCGAACCCAGAACTCTGACCAATTATTAATTTAATTGTCCAATTTCGATCGTTCGACCAATTATCACCGCCAGCTAACTGCCTAGGAAGTTCCACGTGAAAGTATGCCGACTCTAATGAGTCGAAGAGCTCACTGTTTAAATACTAGACGTACCTAATACCGATTGAAATCAAAAGGACGTAAGTTGTTAAGCAGTGCTAAAGAATGTGTGACATTTCAATTTTGCACGGTAGCAGATCCACTTGACCATAGGTGAAAGGTACACATCGCGACAGCTAATGATGACCTTTAGGTTAAACGAAAATGATCCTTCACTAAAGGATATACAGTTTTGGGCAGTGGCCAGGTAAATATGACGCGCAATAGCCGTTCAGACGTAAAATAAGCTATCGGCTGATCTAGTTTTAAGCACGCGATACTTAATTCTGCCTTTGTTGTTTTTTGTTTCGTTATTATGTTCCGAACACGCACTACTAATAGCCGGTACTTCTGTTTAAAATTATGGATTAAAAAAACAGAAGTATAGTTAAACATTTGGCAGCTCAAGGTGATCGAAAAATGCAAAATTACTGAACTAAAAGGTTTTAATTTAAAGGATGCACGTATTTTGTTAGTACCTATATGATGGTTTATGGCGGTGATCGACATCTTCAGTTTACCCACGTCTCGGATATTATGACCTGTGGGGCCTTACCATGACGTCTTCAATTCCGATTGAGTTTAGGTTCGCTCGCTGGCAGATAGGTACATATACATACTAATAATTTTTTACCGATTGTTTTTCTTATTCTTCTATGTCGAACAAAGCCATTAAAACCATCAGAAGTTCTAAATGTTAATTTTAGATTTTGAGATACTTTCAAATCTCAATCACAATGCCACACAAGCACACAACGACTAAACGATAATTATAACTGTTTGCCCAACTCTCTGAACCTGCTTGAACTTTGACTGGCCTAACAGAGTGCAGCAATCGCTACACTAGCTCAGCAATATTTTTTTAATAAACTGTATTTACTTTTAGTTATTACCTCTATGCATGCCACCCACTAAATACCGTTAAACAATTACTTCGCAGTTCGGACTGCCAAAACAAGCGTATCAGTGCAAATACACGCCTACACACTGATAATGATAACCAAACTGGCACAATACGAAATGGCGAAAGTATTGATAACAAGACCCGCATATACAGCCCAAATGTCGTAATGGATGTTATGAAATGCAATCGACACCTGATTTTTAAAATACATCAAGGAAGAGAAGATTTGTGCGCGTATATATTTGTGTATATAACAGGCTAGAGACAACGCTTTGGTTTAATCCATGGCTTTAATCCATTACATCGCTGACTACAATAGCTGTTGTCAACAGTGTATATTAAAACGCGATTATTGTTATCAGAACAAATCTGAGTTCGGCCTCAAGGTCAGTCGACGACCCTGATATCCTAACTACAGATGACTCTATGTTATAAGTTAGTATACGAGCAGAAACTCACACAATTACACTCGTTAAGATTAATGCATAAGCATGATATCCGGAATTATGAGAACTAAATATGAAGCACGTTTTCAGGCACGGAAACAGTGTGTTAACTATTGAATATTAGACATCGTTAGATGTGTTGTCTTTAGTAGTCAAGATATCACCTTGCGGGTATATCCACATCGAGTTGATAATGTAGATATACCTCTTTACTGTACATAAAACACGTGAAAATACGATTTCATGACAAAACAGATGTACAAAGACGAACTTGTCCCTAAAAGGGAACTCTTCCATAATAATAATAAAGACAACAGCTACCTATAGTACCTAATAATATAACAAACGGCTTAGCGAAGTCTTCAACTAATTGAACAATCATTATAATAATCATGGCTTTTCTTCGATGATACGATTTCTATTTCTTTCGATGTAGGTTACAGGTTACAATATTGCAATATCACCTATATATAAAAGAAAACAATAGTGTCTTAATATTTAGGTACCCTTTCCCCTTTCTCACCCTCACAAAAAATGTGGGAACTGTTACAAAAAGTGCTTATACACAGGGCCGGATTGACCATATCAAAGCCCTCGAGCAATTCAATTCCCGGGCCCCATTACAATTCTATCTTTTTTAAATTTGACCCAATGAAATTTGTTAATTCTCTCTCGACGCGCGTAGCTTCTAAACGATGCGGGCTCCTAGGTGGTTGCCTACAGCATCTAATGCCTAATCCGGCCCTGGTTATGCAAAACAACATTTTGTCTTCTATTTACCTACTCTTCATTTGTTATGATATCGAAAACATGCATAATCATGAAGTACACATGAACCCGGGCAGGAAGCAAGCGAGATTAGCGTGCAAGTAGCGTGAAGGCCGTAGATAAACGCTTCCGAGCCACGTGGGGACCGAACACTGTGCCCTGGGGTAAGTATGCTAAGCCAACCATCTAGGAGAATCGGCCTTAGTGAATCCCACTGAGAATATTGCGACGATCATATTTTACTCGCTCTAAAGCTTACCCCACGTCGACAAGTAGAAATGAGTAAGTAATGAAAGAGGTCGCTTATCGATCAAAATATTTGCTTCGGTTAATAAGAGCTTTTACTTGGAATTCCGATAAACTCGTTTATTGCTATCCCACGTGAACTACGCAATTTTTCGGGATAAGGATACTATTCTAGACTTTAATTTATTTCGAAGGCAAGCTTCATTCCGATCTGCTAAGTCTTTCTGGGGGGTTACCATGACGTCTTAGAGCTATTCAATTCTGATACAGTTTAGGTTCGCTCGCTGTCAGATCCATACTAAAAATGACAGCTAAAAAAATGGTTGCCTGTAAAGTCGGTATACGGGCGAAAGTTTTACGTGACAACGACTTTGAGTGGTAAAATAATTTTAATGTGAATATTCATTCGTATAGTAGGAAGAAGGACGTGTAAACTTGTATGCAGGCGCCTAAGCGAAATAGAAGCGCAAGACATGAACCGGTGTGTATGCCTATCTCTCTCACTCTCTCTCTCTCGCTCTGTCTCTCTCGCTCTTAGGCGGGCTAACTGTGCTCGAGTGGAAGGGACGCGTGCCTTTCACTTTTTATGTCTGTCTCTCTCGCTCTTAGGCGGGCTAACCATGCCCGCGTGCCTCTCACTCGCTCTCATTGTGAGCGCATAACGTGAGCGGAGCGTAACGCAGTTTCTTGAAGTGTCACCCGGCAAACCAATTTATAAGACGTTGTCACGTCAAAACCTGAACTGAGTCTGAATGCAATGCATTAAGACGTCATGGTAAGGCCCCTGCTGCTGTGATTGAGTACCTAACGAACATCCATCCATCATAACTTTCGCATTTATAATAAAAGTAAGAAGTGAGATTTAGGTAGAATATAGAATTTCAGATTTGTTTTGTTTCATTTGTTTACATTACTCAATCGTTATTTATGAAAATACCTACAAATCAATCTGTACTAGTCTCGGAAACTACTCAGGAATTCGGTTTTAGAAGTTCGTATCATACCGCCTCTTTCATAAATTAATGATTTTGTACACTCGTGTGAGCAGGACGACACGAAACAAAGTTTTAAAATCGAATTTCGAATAAGGGCTAGGATATGTGTATGGTATTCTTTAGGTCACTTTGATAGAGGATGGAATATTGTTGGCAGCACTTGATACGGGTGAGTGAGATCGTTGAGCCGCAGGCGGATGTTGAAGCGGAAAGTTAGGTTTGGATTTAACTCAATTGCTTGTGAGTGTTTAGTGTTTTGTTTATTGAAGGTCTAGAATTATCTGGAAGAATTAGTCTGCATCGGCTTGAACGAGTACCTATTTGTATGTATAAGGTGAGTGATACGTTCGAAAGTATCAGTGAAGTAAATAGAAATCTTTACGTTAGTTGTATGAAGTAACTTTCTAGGTAGGTAATGAAGATAATTATGATATGCACTTTATATGAGAAGTTGAGTTACCTATTTAATTATTGCCTTGTTAACAATCAGCATCCTCGAGAAAATAATAAGCCGACCTTTAACATACAATCGGTTAGCCTGTTTACATAATCGACCCAAGCAAGAGGCTTGTTGAGAATTTTAACCGATATAGTATTAGATACCTATATCGATACCAAATGTTCAATAAGTATCTTAAATCGTATCAAAAATGATATTTTTGCAAATATCTAACAGAATTGAAATCCGTAAATGATTGGATGCTTAAAATTCTCATACATTTTATTACTTAATTATTGAGCCAGACTGATCTAAATACGTTATTATCACTACATAGTATAAAACAAAGTCGCTTTCTCTGTCCCTATGTCCTTACGTCCCTATGTCCCTATGTCAATTTGTATGCTTAAATCTTTAAAACTACGCAACGGATTTTGATGCGATTTTTTTTAATAGATAGAGTGAATCAAGAGGAAGGTTTATTGTATTATGAATGCATAATATACCCTGCGAAGCCGGGGCGCGTCGCTAGTTTATAATAAAACCGAAATCTCTTATTTTTTTCCGGTATATCGATATTTTTCTTGAAATATATCGATATTTTTTTCAATGCCGACATCTCTAAAGCAACTGACCCCTTTATTAGAAACTACTAATTACCACGATCGCGTTACACATGGTTAATACAAAAGACTAAAGACCGCCGCTTGAAGTAATACGACCACACAAATTGTTTATTTTGACCCAAACGTATGGGACATTTAGACGGCATTAAGTTTCACAGACACCGCTGCTAATAACTAGTACTGACCCAACATGTGTTCCGCTTCAGTAACCGTTTCCCCGAATGGCAAACAGTTGACCCTTGGATCCCCAAAGTCATTTATCTTTTGAGCCAAAGCTGTTTGGGGTATAACATTACAGCCCCGATCATTATCTGGACCCGAAAATATTTAGGTTTCAAGAGAGCCATTTTTCAAGCGGTGTCATCGCGAGAACGTTTTAATCTCGCTGTAAATTACAAATGTATGCATGTTAATTTTAACGATTGTTCCTTTTACGGTTATACTCGTTTGCATATTTTGCTTTCTTGAAATTTTCGCATGTGTTTCATTTTTGATATCCATCTCGAGTGGTAATGAAGTTGGGTGAGCGATGGTGAAAACTTCGTTGTCAATCTCAAGACGGAAGTCTAAACGTTTACATAAATATTTATTACAAGCATTACCGTGATTGCTGTGTGATGGTAATGACACGCGGTTACAATAATTTTCAATAAAAACCCGTTAACTTTGACGGGCTTGTGTGCAATTATTGTGACATTTGCCTCAATCACTGTAAAAGTTCAACGACGCGTAATTTTTGCGAACGGGCAGTCTGATGAGTAACTCTTGGTCCCAATAGCAACTCGTTCCTCGTTTCCCATGATTATAAAGTCTTATTCAATGTCGTCATCTTGACGACTTTGTTTGCGTAATAGATCAAAGAATACATGAATTAGTTCAACGGTAAAAATATCTAACGACCTGTGTAAACGTGTAAATTTTCGACCTCTTTCCTATGTAGAAGTACAGTAAAATTTGCCAGAACTGTCACAATGACGTGAATAAACGCAGTAACTGTTAATTTTACGCAATTTACAGAAGGGGGTTAAGTCATTCCGGGATCACCTGATCGGTACGGAAGCCCGCGGTGCTAATATTTTGTCAGTATACAGTTACATCCTCTGCTTTGTGTTGTGTTCCTCGCGAACAACAAAAGGTCCTATCACGCTACATTAAGTACAGCAGTTAGGCTGTTCTGGTATTGAAGTAGTGGCGGTCGCCGACCGCTCGACTATTGTATACCTTTAGGTATTTTGTAAACAGGACAAGCTGTTCGAGTTATCGAGTTGGTAAAGAGATAAAAGAGACCGACTGCCGGTTGGACGTTGTGTTAGTCTCAGGCGGGATTAATTTCGTCATTTGTAGCGAGGAAGTTTACTGGTTGCCACTAAATAACAATTTAATCTAATAACTATCTAACTATATTGTGTGATGGATGGATGGATGGATGGATGTATATTTGTTTGTTACTCAATCACGCCAGAACGGCCCAACGAATCTGGATGAAATTCGGCACATAGATAGAGAAAAGTCTGGAATAGCACATAGGCTACTTTTTATCCCGGAAAACTCCAGCGGGATAACGATAAACGAATTCTTTGCAGACGAAGTCGCAGGCAACAGCTAGTGAAACATAAAAGCTTGCTTCAGCTAATTGTTCATTAGCAGAAACGTGAGACCGGCCACATCTGGTGTATTGCGAGATAGTTAATATCATGTTAAACAAAGTGGCGTAGCTGTCGTAAGCTAAATATTTAAGTGGTTACCTAAAAGGGGGTGCTACATATAAGTAGTATGTGTGTTAACGTTTATAGGGTTCTGTTTTGACATTGCATGTAAAACCGTGCTATCACTTGTACCTAACTCTTTGGTCAATGTAAACATGCTTTTTTCATGCTTAATTAGCTTTTCATAGACTATTATTGTCTTTTATAGGCACTCAATTACTCATTTCCGACTTTTCATTGCTTTTTTTTTCAATGAACTGTAGTAGGTACCCAGAGATCAAGTATTTAATTCAATATTAGCTGATACTTCCATAAATATAAACATTGTAAGTACTTACTCAAAATCACGCACAAAATAAAAATAAAAACACAATGGCAAATAGAATGCAGCACAAAGGGTGCGGATCAGAAAACCTAAAGTTTAAAATGTATAATGGGTTAAAATACATAATGGTTAGAAACATATAATGGTTTTTGCTGTGTAACTATTAGCAAGATGAACTTTTTTGATAGAGTTAATATATAGATTGGTTTAGGTTAGGTTAGGTTTATTTTATAACAATTCTGTTAATATGCAATTTTCTGAGAAAATCGCATTATAAATTTTAACCAATTATACATTTTAAACTTTACGTATTTTAATACGTATTAAAGTACCCAGCACAAAGGCGATCTTATCCGTAAAAGGGATCACTTAACCAAGTTCCTTTAAGATTAATTGAAGGTCTAAGTAAGTACGGTAATTGGAGGTTGACACTAGGATTTATGTCACAGCCTTTTCAGGCCTTGAATTTCAAGTTCAGAAGGCAAAACAGCTGAAGGGGTAAGGCTGTGGGTAGACAATGGCGGAGCGGGTGAACGATCGCCGTGGGAGGACAATACGACACTAATTACACACCTGACACACTAATACAGTAGGCCAGATTTTAGACGGCTTTAGACATAATCTAAGAATACATTTGATACAAGAACTTGCAATCAAACATTTAAACCTTCACCGAGTTAAGCCGCCAAGCATCTTAGTAACATGACCAGCAGTTGACATATTTACTGATACGATGATCGTTAAGTAAGTACAAAACGTGAATATTATTTTTGATAAGATTATTCCATATTGATAACTTATAGTAAAATCTTCTTCTTGTATTTAAGAGCTAGGCTCTTGTCGGTGGAGTAATCGCCACTCCACTCGGTCTTCAGCCAGCCTCTTGACTTCCCGATACGACGCGGCACCCACTTTCTCCTTCACCTGGTCAAAATAAGTCTCGCCTCTGCCTCGTCTTCCTTCTACTTTTCCTTCCAGCATTTTTAAAAAGAACTCGTCACGTCGCATCAGGTGTCCCATCATTTTCCCTCTTCTGGTATTTATAGTCTCCAGTAACATTGTCTTTATTCTTTTTTATAGTAAAATACATAGAGTTAAAATGAAGTCACCGAAATGGTCTTCCGTTAATAGTGGCCCAGCAACATTATCTATACATCAAATCACCCGAAATACCTACGTCATATTGCTAACACATTAATCTCAGTTTAGTTTATATTGTGTATAAAGTCAAATTCTAGTAAAATGCAGTAACATTCGTTAAATAACTAACCTAATCGGTCCACTGTGTACCTTGTTTCAGCACGTAATACTAATTGTATTCAGCAGCGCATCATGTGCTAAACATCCCAGATGTGGGTGCGATCTATGGGCTCAATAACCAATTAATCACAGAATAACTCGCTCCTTTTAAGCTTTGTTTTGTTTGCAAAGGACGATTGTACAAAATCAATAATGCATTTTATTTACCTATTGATGGATTTATTTGAGGAGGCGTTACGTTGAAGATGCGGAAATTATTAGGTGTAGTAGTGGTGTTAGAATGTGTAAACTATTCTCTGCTCGCTGATTGAAAAGAGTTTAGTTAATATTTACGTCAGTATACACAATACCATGCTGTAAACTGGGTACCTATAGGTCTCACTGTAAGTTGCTGCGCCAAGTTGATTGTTTTTGGCACATTTGTTCGAAATGTTCTGAACCAATAAATGTACTTTATCATTGACATTTGGGCAAAGAAACAGTTGAAACATCATCGTTAATCAACAACCAACTGCTTACAAAAAACATGATGGCAACAAGCTTTTTAGCCATGTTTACTAGCTTATTTGTGATAATTTGTTTCCATTAATCAAGTCTAGCATCACAAAAAGCTGTATTTAATAGCGCTAGTTAAGATTAAGGCTCTCTAAAAATATAATAAGTAGTTCTACTTACTCCAAATACAACTTCCTACTTCAAACGATTACATTTTTTGTCGATTCAATTTCCAATCAGATATCAACCGTGCCATCGCACAGTAGCTTTATATTAGTACAGTTACAGATCTTCGATATCATCAGTAACAACAACAATAATATTATTATACATCGGACAAACCGCAAACAAAACGCTTATATTACCCGAAGTACGTGTATGTCGGTGTTCGTCTAATGCTCATATTTTTTACGCGTGCAGTTTTTTTCTGTTATATAATTCATTAGTTAAAGTCGAGCTTCAATTAGTAGATCAAGAACATGATTGATCGTGTACGTTGACAACCGCGGCTCTTTACGAGGGTTGTCATACAACTTGACATATTAATGCAGCTAATGCAATATGCTAATCTATTTTTACGCTGCTGTAGTAGCCTTGTGAGACGTAGATGTCGTAGATCTACTCGTAACTCGGCAGTGGGCGACTCGTAGTTGAATTTGAATTTTTGTTTCGTCGAGATATTTAGTTTTGCTGTTTGGAATGTGTTCTCTGTGTCTGTGTGATACAGACTTAGAACAAGATTCAATAGAGTCGTACCTAATAGTGTACCTAAGACAGTGTTTCTTAAACTTTAAGCGGTCATAGACCACTTTCAGAATTTCGAAATGTCCATGGACCCCTGCCCCAAGCTTATTATTATAGGAAAAGAAAAGAAAACCTAATTTTAGAAATCACTAAGTAAATTATACTGACCCAAGATTAAAGTCACCTAAAAAAAGCCTCAATTAACATTTGGCATTTTTTTGTTGGAATTCTGTCATAGTTCTTTACTTATTACTGTGTTGTGATGGTTTTGCGCTGACTTGTCCGAGCTATGCTCATCATTCAATGACGTTAAAAGGATGAAGAATTTCGAAAAGCTCCGATATCAACACCGTCGAATATTTAAGCTTATAGTGCGACATACTGAGCACAAGACGTCAATTTCGTATCTTCTTCATCGATGATCATCCTTAGAGTAAAAGAAAAGAAAACCTAATTTTAGAAATCACTAAGTAAATTATACTGACCCAAGATTAAAGTCACCTAAAAAAAGCCTCAATTAACATTTGGCATTTTTTTGTTGGAATTCTGTCATAGTTCTTTACTTATTACTGTGTTGTGATGGTTTTGCGCTGACTTGTCCGAGCTATGCTCATCATTCAATGACGTTAAAAGGATGAAGAATTTCGAAAAGCTCCGATATCAACACCGTCGAATATTTAAGCTTATAGTGTGACATACTGAGCACAAGACGTCAATTTCGTATCTTCTTCATCGATGATCATCCTTGGAGTAACGTCTGAATTCATTAAATATCTTAAACGCATTGTGTTGGCTAATCTAAACGTTTACGCATTCCTATTTATCGGTTTTAACAGAGCAAGATTCTGCTCCAACAACAGGAATTCGATCGTAAAACAATCAGTCACATTCTTAAATATCTATATGGTTAAAGTGAAATCAATCTTTCCGACAATACCATCGACGGCAATGATGTTGAGCCAAATACCTCGCCAATCATGTGAACGTTATGTATTGAGATTGAAGAATTGTTAACTGTTGCATTATTCATCATCATCGTCATCGTCATCATCATCAGCCTGTGTTAGTCCACTGCTGGACATAGGACTCTCCCATAGCACGCCATTGGGCTCGATCTTCAGCTCTCCTCCTCCAATCCCTGCCCGTTGCCTTGCGAATATCATCGCCCCATCTAGCAACATGACGCCTTAGCCTACACTGCGTTTTCCGACAAGCGGTCTCCACTCCTGAACCAGTTTGCCCCAACGGCCATCAGTTCAGCGGCATTATGTGACCTGCCCACTGCCACTTCAGCGTGCTGAGCTATGTCGGTAACCTTGGTTCTCTGACAAATTACTTCGTATACACTCGTTGCATTATTATGTAGTCCAATTTATAGCCATGACGATTCGTAAGAATTATGCGTTTTCCAGTAAAAATCCTCATTTCACGAGATAAATAAAAACGTATTCCTCAAACTTCATATTTCGACATTTATTCTGGAAGTCATTTCCAAGAAGCTATATGATGTTACTATTAAGGCAACTAATATCAATTGAGAAATAAAGCTCCTTAGCGCTTAGGAATTCCTCTATAAATAGACAGAGATAGTATCAAAATTCTAACGATTCGCAGAACAGGCTCGCTTGACACAAATACCTGAAGTACCTCTACAAATTCCTAGCGCACTGCAAATACCCACAAATGGTAACCCTGTCATGATGTAAGACTGAATATGCTAGTACTGGTACTTAATAAAGTTATTCACTGACGTAACGCTCATTTATTTGGAGGTCGTTGACCGATTCAATGTTCCAATCTGCAAAAAGTTTGGAACGGTTGTCAATCATGTAAAACAATCCCATGTAACATGCGTGCGAAATAGAATACAAGATACAAGTACCTATACGATAAAAAATATCGTGCGTATAATATTCGTGACTATACAATACTTCTGTTTTAATTTAATATATTGAAACTTTGTTTTATTACTTAGGCCTGTTGCTGGAAAAAGGTAAATTTCGATTTAGTGTAAAATCGAATTAATAGTATCAGATGCATGGAATGGAACGGTCAAGCTGTGGTCAAGCTTAAGCGAATTCAAATAAATCGAGATTTAATTCTTCCTGCAAGATGGCAATACATATTAGGTAAACTTGTAATATAAAGAAAGAAAAGAAGAAATTAAACCAGTTCTTCTGAGCATTTCTCAAAAAAATGCCCCCCCTCAATTTTTTACTATCTACGAACTTCACGCTGTTTCCACTCAGAATCACGAGCTCTTTCCATACTTGTAGGAGAAAAAAAGATGTCCCCAAATTTGCATAAATTTTCTGTTCTTCCTTTTCGTTACGCCATACAAAGTGTATGGAAAGCGGTAACAAAATAGGAAAAAAAACTTACGGACAATTTTTTGTCCCATTAAGATTGAAATGTAATAAAAAATAATAGAAATGTAATAAAAAATACTATATAAATACTTAGAAAATTATACTATAGACATACTAGTAAGTATCACGACAATATTGATCATCAAATCCATGTCATTAACTTTAACATCCGCCTCTGAGGGCGGCATTTACTTTACCGAGCTCGCTAACTGGACCTTTCTGGCAGACATCCAGGACAATCCTAGCCGCTCAATACTGCCAAGACGTTGAAGATCAGTGACCCTGCGAGACCGCAACATTTTTAATAACATGACATGAAAGACAAATCTGCCTCAGCGCAAATCGGGAACTTAATTTAAATTTTGCTCACTTTGCTCGTTTGCTGGTTACTCAGGAGTATCAGAGAGGATTAACGTTAATGGAGATAGATTAGTGCACAGTACTTAGTGGGTACACGGTGTTCCATCCTGTTATTAGCACGTTATAACACGTCGGAAGAACCTACATAATCTTTGTCATTTTCTATTGAGATCTGTATAAAATTAATCACCATATATGTTTACGACTAAGTGTACCTAAGTACATCTAATCCCTCGCTTAATGGTCGGGAAACGTTAAGACGATAGTATCTTTATCTTTGGTAAACAACAATGTCTGCACAATCAGCGTACCATTGTCCACCTGATACCAGCAACTCACTAAGTAATTGTGCGTGTAAGTTTGATTCACCGCACATTTTCATCGTAACTCAAATAACAGTAATTATTATGAAATGTTTTAAAAGCTTTTATGATAATATCTTTGTGCAGTAGTGATCGAGTGAATGGCTAAATGTCAATGACACGGCACTTTCTGAATCATGACATTGAGAGTATGGGCAGGTACCGAGCGTACGTACCTTGGTATTGTGTTCTTGTGAGAAACTATTTAGCGAACAAGCAGCCCTAAATTAATTATGGCATAGACAAATCGAATTCTTGAAATGGAGGTTGAGAAATCATTTGGCTAAGAGACAAGGCACGTGACTTCTTAAATTAGGATTTGAAAGGTTGAAAGTAAACTAATTTTGGGCAAGCAAGGACTTTGTTGGATATAGAAGTAAAAGTTTTTGTTAAAAAGATGTTAATGTTTCCGTCATTATTGAGAACATTAGACATCGATACAGAGAATGATAAAGTTGATCAAGGCTGTCATTTTGTTATAGCTGCATAAATACTTCCCTGTTCCTTAGTAGGCCTCGTACGAGAGAATAGTCATTGAAGTGTTCACTGCATAGTATCAACTACGTTCTAGGTCACACATGTTAACTACAAATAAAACAAGTTAAAAACACCCGCAACAAATGAATATAATGTTACGATGGTACTTTATAACAATGAATTGCTCACGATGTTCTTTTTCTCAGAACGTTTACGATCGCTATCGTAAGATTCGTAAGGCTCGCGTGTGCCCTAAACACGAATAAGGCAGGTGCTTTTGACATTTGAACGTTCTGATGATTCAATGTTTATTACAACTAAATACATCCCAGCAACACCAAAAACAACTTTATAACTTGTGAAATAAAACGAACAAGATGTGTAAGTATAAATGGATAACATAATTGGTCATGTGCACGGTGCTCTTTGTGCTGTAGTGGCCCAAACAAAGGAATTAGACGGTGTTTAAGTGATGATTAGGTTCTTTATTTCCGCAAATGATTTTGATCGCAAATAAAAAAGGTTCTTGTTTGTTGCCATTACCATGGAGATTGGCTTCCACGATGACTAACGACAAAAACAGTAACAAAGACGAAGTTACCTAAGGAATGATGAGAGCAGCGTTACGAGATGGTGAGACAGAGGCTAAAGAATCTGCTATGTTGCCGTGCTTAAAGTAAAAATACTAACACTTAACAATGTTCTGTACAGAAGTGACTACTTTTTTGCATCAACAAACTATTAATTCCTCGCGTACGAGTCTGAACACCCATTTAGAAACAATATTATAATGTTAGTAGAACATTACAATATACTTAACTATATTCAAAATGTTCTTTTGAAAACAAAGTATTTTCTACAATCTTATCAGACACGTATCGAGCCGTTTCCAAAAACGACGTGTTATCTGGAGTGGTCACTTCAATACATATTTGGCTAGCTACGTAGCTGCAGCTGAGAGTATTTCAAAAAGCACTCATTGGTATCTTATCTAAACATTGCTCCGGATAAGGATGTGAGAGATCTATTTAGAAATTCATACCTACTGTATTACACACCTAAGCTATTTTATAAGTTAGCTCCCTGCAACTTAGTGGGCGTCCCAAAGGAACTTTGCATTTTCCCGGGGTAAAAATGTAGCCTATTTTAATCAAAAGTAGTCCTTTATTAGCAATACAGCGCGGGGATGCGCCTGCGCGAGGGGCACGCTGCACGCTACCATAGGGTAAATTTTAGAGATTGTTTTTTTTTTTTTTTGTTTTTTTTTCTGTCCATTTATTTTTAGGTTAACTCAAGTTATGAAATTTATTAATACAATAATGTAATCATTATTTTTAATAGTTAAGCTACCAATAAACTTGAAATTAGTCGAGTTAAAATTGGAATTAGGAAGTACGTTTTTAAATAATCAATTTAAAATAACAAAATCAACAAACAACAAACAAGCAGAGAGGAGAGATAAACAAAAACTTTAGAAACCACAGAAAATGTAGCCATGAGCATGTTTGATAGATGGCACTTGTGGAATATTTCGTACTGTGAAACAAAACCAATCCTGTCCGAATATCGAATACACCGGAAGGAAACACTTTAAATGAATCAATGTGAGGCAGTTTTTTTAAACCTTGTATTGTATTCAAGATCGAAACAATGACAAAATGACAAAAGAATGCAAGAAACGTAATTTATCGGCAAGAAGAGACAAACGCGGACGCGATCGAGCGTCACTTCCATGGAAACGATTCACTCTTACATTCCACACACGACATCTCTTTGCACGATCATTACCTCAGAGCATCAAACCCACTGGAGACCTCACCTACCCCTCCGTAAAAAGTATCATACCAGTTTTATTTGTTTGAGCATAAGAACCTATGTATGGTGAATCCGAATCAAGCCAAATTTAAAACTAACTAACTGTGGCGTGGCGTCAAGTATATCAGAATCAGAAGTCAGAAGGCAAGCCGAAGAGAATTTAACCAGCCTTTTCCTCTAATTCTGCACAATAAATGCTCAACTGCCTTAAAATATGCAAGCCAGTGGGAATCGAGTTCTATGGACGCCACGCCACTGCTAACTGGTTAGATATAAAAATCTATTGCAGTAGTGTCCCTAATGCTAATCGCTAATGAAACTAGTTGCATGGTGTAAATCTAGCTTAAATGTTTGATAATTTCATTGACTGTGTGCATTTGAGTGCCACTAACTTAATTCGGAGTTTCTTTGCGCGACAGAATCCGGAATACAGGGATTCGCCGAAGAACTAGTGTCACCGACATAGCTCGAAGAGTATGTACATTGAAGTGGCAATGGGCAGGCCACATCGCTCGTAGAACAGACAACCGTTGAGGGAGAAAAGTTCTCGAGTGGCGACCACGGAAGACGCAGTGTTGGCAGGCCTCCCACTTAGGTGGACCGATGACATCGTGAAAGTTGCGGGAAACCGGTGGATTCAGGTGGCGAGTTGTTGTTCATTATGGTGTGCTACAGGGAGGCCCTTGTTCAACAGTGGACGTCTTCAGGCTGATGATGATGATGATGATAAGTTTGACGTCGATGTCGATGTCTGTGTGTGTGTGTTTCTGTCTGTGGCATCGGAGCTCCCGAGCGGATGAACAGATTTGGATGCGGTTTTCTTCATTCAAAAGCCGATTTTCCTTGCGGTGTTTCTTAGCCATGTATGGTAAAAATCTGTCGAGCTGTTTGAAGAGTGTCAGCACTTTTTCAAAATGATGTAAGTCATTTTTGGCATAAAATTGAATTATTATTTTTATTTACGTATACTCGATTAATGTGTAGGTAGGGTGGTTTAAATTTATTAATTTTATGTTTTTTTTTTGGACAGAAATTACTGCTTAGAACATCTCCAGTTGGTTAGTTGCTCCATCACCATTACGGACGAGATGCATTTTAAAACATTTACCCGCGATTTAAACGGCTTTAAAATGTGTAAAATTGAAATGTAATTGCAACCGGCAACACTGTATTTAATTTGTCATTTAAGACTCGTTATTACGGGCTTGCACGGCAAGCCAGATAATGTGCATGCTGGCGGTGATTTTCTGATAAGTGGTATGGTAATTAAGTCTTTAGGTAATTAAATTAAAACTCTATCATTATCATCATCGCTTTTATATTTAGTTTACAGATCGCCAAACTTCTTTACCAAACCACCAAATCTTCAGAGACTAGGTACTGACTGGCTTTGACTTTTACCGACTTCATTCTGAATAATGTGCGTCATGCTTATTCCGAAGTAGACGGGGTCTTAACTCTTATAATATGTTACCAGCATCAGCATCCCTATGATTCGCACAAAGGTTCTCGCTCGTGCTACTTGAACAGCTAAGGAGTGGAATTCCCTGCGAACACACATGTTCCTTCATTGCTAAAACCTGAGTGTTTTCAAATCAAGGGTAAATAGGCACCTACGCAGCGTAAAAAGAGTCCCTCAAGCCAGGTGAAGGTCACGAGAGTCCGCTGAATAAGAGCCTTGCAAAACCGGGCTTTATTGCACTCAGTGAACGTCTTTTGGCGAAGGATGATGATGAGACACCTACTAGGGAAGTGTGCTCCATCAGGCGTTGTTTTGTTCAAACTTAAACATTCGACAAAGAACAAAGTATAACTTATAACCCTCTTAGGTTATATAGGTAACATTAAATTGCAGGATAAGAGGCAGGAGCAGGTGCCATCATGGCATTTGCCCCCTTCATCACTGAGGGCTATTGTACACCGGTTCCGATCAACCTGTATAATTACAGTTCCTTATTTGGAATGACACTGCGACATATGAGTAGGTACTTTTATAGTTGTTTTCATTTGTGTCTGTTTTAATAACAACTTATTAAATTTTAAAAATACAGACCCTCCGCAAAGTTACAATGTGTATTAACGAATTATTATTCGTTTTACGCACCATCCTTGCAACAGAACTATACTTATTAAATTTTATCATACCTTTTGTTCTCATTATATTGCTTCTATTAATTTTTTGTGTGTGATAGTTTTCTTTTGGTTTGCAGGAACGTAACAAAGAGTATCTATAGTAGTTTCGCCCCCCTCGAGGACAGATAAAGTGTAATGTAAGTACACATAAGCTAAAGGTAATTCTTAGTCTTAAGTGCTTACTAACCTTAGACATACACAAGAGATAAACAATATCTAAAATTTGATATCAAATGGGCAAGAGGTCTAAGTATACTTGTTTACATTTGGTAAAATAAAACATAGCATTGTTGTTTGTATCCCTTCGTAGCACAACATGATGTCTACCACCAGGCCACGTGGCTCGCATTGTGGTTGCTCCCATTATGTACAAAGTTGCAGACCCGATACCACTTAACCACACGCAACCGTCAGTACGTGATGATGAACATACGCCTAGAGAAGCATGTACGCAAATGCCTTAGGTATGAGCCATGATCGGCACTGACAATTTGTAAGGAAAAAATAGAGAAAGGAGCTTGTATTATACTGTGTGTATCTCTATTTCAGATTGTCTCTGTATTTCAGATACTTGTCTCTGTATTTCAGATACTTGTCTCTGTATTTCAGGTACTTGTCTCAGTATTTTAGATACTTGTGTCTGTATTTAAGCTACATGTGTTTTTATTTCAGATACTTCGCAGCGAATCGCAGCGATTGGCGAATCTTACAAATCAAATTTGACTCATCTCTAGTAATGCACTGCCGTAATGTGACTACAGTCAGTAAAATTTACAGACAGCGAAAAAACGCCTACATATAAACTTGTAATGAAGGTGGTTTGGCTTTAGTGCCTACAACGCCACATTTTCCCGACCCTAAAATGTTGTGGTTAAAGACAATAATAGTCGGTTTATACTGACCAATTGAGTATATCACAGTAGGAAAAACTTGATAGGTGTCATATCACCACATATTTTCCATCGGTAACGGACGTTTGAGAATTAACAAGACGAGTGTCTACGAATTGAGCCAGTTAAATGACCAGTAGTCTTGTTCCCAAAAATGACGTCTATTTATTCCAGAATAGTTTGCAAAACTTCTAGGTCAATTGAACCGTTAATCGTCCGATTAGCGTCACTAATAAATTACGATTGCCATTAGGAGCAGCTTATCATAGTATGACTGTCATCATGTTTATATTTAACCCCTTAGTGATTCACTTGCTATGTACATAAGGTATTGTTGCATAACATAAAAATTAGGTTAACAACCACATTCATTAAATTAATGCTCTTTTTTCTAGAACAAAGCGAGCGTAAACCGATAAGATGTGTGACATTTTTATAATAATGATCAAAGTTTTTTTTTAAACTTTATTGCTCTACTGAACTTGATAAAAGTTCACACAGCTAATGTGATAAAAAGGGTATCTTTGCTCGTTAAAAATAATTGATTTATAACAAACCCACTGCAATGACCGCATTTCTATCGCTAACTGATAAATAAAGAGAATGATTAAATTTATGACATGTTATTTTAAATGAAATTTACCCATTTTATGGTATAGATAATATATACACGTACCAAATCTCAAGTCTACCACTGGAATTGTACAACTACCACTGGAATTGTATACCTAAAAAACGAATTACAAGGTTTTCGCATTTATAATATTAGTAAGGATAAATGAACTATGTTGTTCGAAATGTATATGTATAAGGCGAAGAACAAACGGCGTATTCGTAGATACTAATGTCAAGAGATGAGGTTAAGTTTCAAATCGATCGCTGTCACAGGACACTGATCGTCAGACATCGTTTTCAGGAAGAACGCGTGCGTACGTGCTTATGTGCGCAAACGCATGCGTCACAGAGGAAGGAAAGTGGAAACTTGTAAACATGCCTGCCAGTGAAATTGATGCGTCTAAACGGAAACAGTATGGCTGTAATTGGACGTATGTGGTAAAAATAATGTTTAGTTCCGGATAATGTGTTGATAAAATACAACATACACAAATAAGGGCATGCATTTAGCATAATTGTGGGAGTATGGGAGGAAAGGGGAATAAAAATAGTGATCGCCTATATTTAATACTAGCTTCTGCCAGCGACTTCGTCTGGGTAGAATTAGCAATTGACATGTTTATGGCTATCCCCCGGGAACTATGCTATTTTCCGGGATAAAAAGTAGCCTATGATTTAATCTAGGGTACCAGCTATCTTCGTTCCAAATTTTATCCAAATCCGTCCACTCGTTTTAGCGTGAAGAAGGAACAAACATACACACTCACTCACTCACATCGTCACATCGTCACAAACTTTCGCATTTATAATATTAGTAGGATAGGATTAGTAGGATAGTAGGAAGTAGGATGATTCCTAAAATTTTCACACATTTCCTCGATAGGCTTTTGCTTTTACCATCTGCGTACCTACTTAGTATCCATCCATACAACACTGTACACTTACAGTGACATCATATTGTAACTATGCCACTTGTCATTCTGTTATTCATAAATTTGCCCCAACCTTATCTGACAGTCGTTCTTCGCAAACAATTACCGTTTCCAAAACGATCCCGTTTTTTTATGATGGCGCCAAAATACTTAAAAAGATTTAAAAACTGTTCCTCCTACGTTTCCTCGTTATCTCTCACTTTCATTTTAAAAACGTTCTCGAGGATTTATTGTTTGTGGTCTATTTTAAGTTCAACTGTGTGTGGTGAGGTCCAATAACTATTAAATCGATGTGAAAGAGCGTCTGGAGAAAATAACCCCCACGCTTGTTGGCTAGCAGTAGGTAGATATTCCTTAAATATATTTTATATCGTGCAACTAGAATCAGGTACAGTTGAGCATGTAACTGATCGCAATATCAATCAATCATTGAAGAAAACCAAATGTTTAAAATGTGAAGAAAAACGAGGCAAGCTGTTTTAGTTACATTGAAAGAAGGAAAAAAGATTTATTCGGCATAGACAAGGTAAACGCAGCATAGTTAAAAACAAAAGACGAAAGGACTATTAGCTTATGCAACGTTGTGTGCAGGACCACTGCTCTGAGTAGTAGTAGTATCTTTATGTGATACTAGCTGTTGCCAGCGACTTCGTCTGCAAAGAATTCGTTTATCGCTATCCCGCGGGAACTGCGCAATTTTCCGGGATAAAAGTAGCCTATGTGCTATTCCAGACTTTTCTCTATGTATGTGCCAAATTTCATCCAGATCCGTTGGGCCGTTCTGGCGTGATTGAATAACAAACAAACATCCATCCATCCATCCATACATCCATTCATCCATCTATCCATCCATACTTTCGCATTTATAATATTAGTTAGATTACACACGGTGCTGCTTGCCAGTTCTGGGGCCTTACCACGACGTCTTAATGCGACTCAATACAGACTCAGTGTATGGTATTTTCATTCGTACCTGTCCTATTTGGTAAACAAAATTCTAACCTTAATGTGCAAATTGTTGTAAAGAATACGGTTTATTATGGTATCAAATAAACCTGAAGTAATTATTTTGTACATAATTTTGCTGATATTTTATCTCCAGTTCCTTAACTACGATGAAATAGTTAAAACATAACAAAAATGAGACGTTTTGAGGTTAGAATTTTGTTTACTAAATAGGACAGGTAAGAATGAAAATACCTTAGGTTTTACCTGTCATTTTTACTATGGATCTGACAGCGAGCGAACCTAAACTGAATCGGAATTGAATCGCATTAAGACGTCATGGTAACCATAACCACCATGTTAGTTTGAACTTGGCTTGACATGCTACCGCGTGTCTAGATATCGTTTTGTTACCCTTCCGACTGTACCTTTATCAGATTGCTCTTGCTTTTGTCTCAAGTGTCTATTTGGTTTATGCGAACGTCGCATGATGTGGGTTTACCGACAGTCAGAATCAAACAACAAGTCAATCAAAACTAGGATGATAAATTAAGGCCGGCCACACACATACGGAATTTTCATACGGTTTCCGTATGGAATGACGTCAATTCGTAGCCCTGTCCCGTTCCGTTACATAGCGATGTCCCGTTCGCTGACGTCATTCCGTACGGAAACCGTATGTAAATTCCGTATGTATGTGGCTGGCCTTACAATTAGGTACGCCGTAGTTACCACATATGTTTTCTTCACACTCCTCGGTCGGAGTCGTAATGTATGTATCCCGTCTTACAACCCGCCGTCACTAGTTTCTGACAGTTTCTTTGGTTAGAAAGAATGAATACGTCATGTGCCAGTAAATTGAACAGCTGTCTTACTGTCCCCGCCAGACATAGGTAGTAGCAGCTCAGCACTGCAGGATTACCGAGTATGTTGGTAGCCAGGGCCGGATTTAGGGGAGGGCAACCGGGGCTACGAGGCTAAGAGGGGCCCCAATGATAGACTTCGGAAAAAAAAACAGTCTAGTGAACACTAAACAACTTGCGAAGGAAAATAATTTAGGGCCTGGAGGCCTCCACACCTTTGTTGCCCAGAGGCCTCCGGACCTCTAAATCCGGCATAGTTGGCGTAGCGATTCAGCCGGACTTCGCGTGGCCTTACTACCTGCATTGTGGGGTTTCATAATCATCTCCAGCCTATACATAATCTACGTCTCTGCTAGCCTCAGAATGAGAGGGCTTGGGCTATAAGTTCCCACATGGGCCGTACGAATTGGGAACTTCACATACACCATTGAATTGCTTCGTAGGTGAACGTAGAATGACGTAGATGTCCTTACGATGTTTTCCTTCACCGAAAAGCTAATGGTAAGTTATAATGAAATTTCGCACTTAAATTATGAAAAAATCAAATGTGCGAGCCCGGGATTCGATCCCTCCATAATTATAAAGTAGGTAGGTAGTTTATAAATAATTAAATTCACAATTGTGTAAACAAGATAGACCTTTTCATCCCAACGCTTATAAATTACAAGTTACAATTCCGACAACGCTTCTGTAACCACCTGTACCGTTGTCCTGTTTACATTTAGTAAGCGACCTCTAATGCAACATTTACGACCTAACCTTACCCACTTTTGTTTTTTATGTCCGTCCGTCTGTCCTTAACTGAGACGTAGTAAAGTTTATGTTGTTGAGTTTTATTGCTAACGCCTATGTTAAAACCGTAAAAGGTTTTTATCTTGGGATATGTTTAAGGACTGCCCTTTGATTTGTGTTTTTAAGGACGCACCTGTTGTAAGTTAATCAAGGCGAGGCTGGTTTTAGGTTTATTTTCAAGAATAGATTAATTAAAATTTGTTCCTGTCATGGATGTTTCCATCTATTAAGTATGTATTTCTCTATATAAGTATTGTATATCGCTACCTATTACCTATAATTATGTAGGTACGTCAAACAATGTGATCAGAATGTACCTACTAAGTAGTCTTTTATCACTATCGTAAAACCTCGTCTTCCGCCGCCGCGTAAAAACTGTTGTTTGTTGTCGAACAGTGATCAGACAGTTTTCTTGTCGCATTGTGGATTATCATGTACAATTGAACTGGTAGCGTGAAGGCCGACCTGAGTTTCCTGGCGGACAGAAAAACTGAACGTCGGGACAGTCATTATTGAAAGTAAATGTAAAACAGACTAGACCCAATTATAAGTTTAGGCATTTGACACTAATGAACACAAAATATTTACCTTGCTACCTACCCCGCTACTTAAACAGCGGGGTATTTATTTCATTTGGTGTAAATCGGCTGTCCGCGACAATATCACCATCCAAATGATGATGGATGTTTACCGTGTGTAAAAGTATCTTGTAATAAGGAATGATTTCTAACGGCCGCTTCTTTTAAATTTTTGATATATAAAGTAATGTGAAAGTTATTTCGTTCAAAAGGGCCAAAATGTCACTACCAAGGGGTGTCCGCTTTCCAATTTTCGGTAAAACTTCTGCAAAAAGTTCCATTTAACTGACGTTTACGGCTGAAGCTACTATTTCCCTAAAAAGTTTCATAGTTATATCATACAATATTGATTGCACAAATTAAAACGCATCATATAAAACGGAACAGCAACATCGTACATTTTGGTTCCTGTTTAACTCATCATCACCGTGGCACAACGTAAAGCTACATATAGCTCTGCACTGAACAGTTCTGCACAACCCCCGCCGCTCCCCCCGCGTGCCTCCTGTCACCATTCAGAAGGCAGAATGAGCCCACGACGCGCAAAGCAAAATTAAGAATTTATTTCTTTTTTACAAAGTCGTACCGTGGTTTTTGTCACAATAATATTGTCATTCCCGTGGGTCTCATTCCTCGGTAAGTACATGAATTGTTTATATTTATCATATTTTATCGTATAGCCTAACCGATTGATTATAACGTAATCAATAAAACATTTTGGAATAAAAATAAGGTACATGCTAAAGTGAAAATAGCTGGATTTGTCATTACCAAGGTGGTCATTACCACTGATTACCGTGGACTTATTATGGAATCATCGTCATTAAACCATGGGGTAATGACTATCTGCACTTAATTCTGTAAAGACCTTGCTTTTATATATTTTTCCATTTTATATCTGTCCACACTTTCTGTTAATTTAATTGATTCTGTATTTTTCGCAAATATTTTTCACGTTTTTTATCTGTTTCAGTGGAAGAAGTAAATAAATATGCCAAGTAAAAAGGAGATAGTAAACAAGAATTGCTAATAAAAAAACGGATAAGTAGCTGAAAAAAAGACGCGAAAAAATTAAATCTAACAATTATTGTACAGACAGATTAAGTAATAATGACGGTCTTTCCGAATATGCTGGTGGATTAAAAAAAGACATGTAAAAGAGCCCTTGGCGGCCTATTTGCAAAATAAACTTTTGACTTTTGAAGAGAAAAAAAACAAAATTATTGAAAAACAGATTATTTTCTACTTCAAAGAATTTCAAATGTGTGAGCTATATATAAAGCTACTAAAAAAATCATTATGCTACTCATATTTTGGTATTTTATTATTTATTTGTTTAATATTTACATTCTTTTATTTAATAACCAAATTGATTAAATACTTCGGTACTTTGAAATACGTCAAAAACTGTACAAAGTAATTAGAGATAGGAACATTTGTCATTACCATGTGCTATCGTCATTACCAAGCATGCAAAATGTCATTACCATGACGCTTAAAACATTGCGGGTCCATATCTTCAATGTTTGGGCTCCTAAAAGATGGCCTTTATTTTTTTTATAACCCATGTATGACAAACTGTCAATTAAGATTAAGTTTGTGATTGATAACAATTTTATTTTTATTTTTTTAACAAACTGCCAAATTTGCACCAAATGAAATAAATACCCAGCGGCAGCTTAAATTAGCGGAGTAGCAAGGTAAATATGTTGTGTTCATTAAAATGGAACTCCGCAAAGTAACGCCTGATTCAATAAAATATTTGACACTAATTCTGGGGGCGCGGCAGTGCCCCTGTCAAGACAAAAAAAAAGGCGGGCACTACCTACTTCTCTCGATTGGAATTTCGTAAAAATGAAACACTTTTAGAGGTATGCTCTTTTACTAGATGTTGTTAATCTCAGGTTTAGGTTGAAGCATCGAGATGTTCTAAAATACCTAGCTAAATCAATTGAAAATTATGTTTAAGCCCTGTCAAAAATAGTTCCGTGAAGTCTGGTTACTTTAGCCAAACGGAGGGGTAACTTTTGCCCATAATTATGAAAACAACATACAGAAGGGTTTAACAAAAACCGTAAAAACGTGGGTTGTTAACCACAAACAATCATAATGGCAATGTGTTAAATTTTACAATAATATAGCACTACATCCAGAAAAAATTGGCGCCAGCCGAACGGACTACTACTGTGTGACTCAATGAAGGGTTAGATTAGAATGGATTAAGTAAGTACCTACAAGCGTTTTGTGAAAAAAATCTTCAAGAAACCAGGGTACCTATTATATAAGCATATCGCACAAAAGTAGAGGTAAGTAGGTAGGTACCATTTGCGAATGTGGTAAAATAAAATGTCTGAAATGGTAAAATTTTACGGGTTCGGTGCCTGATGCGGAATATCGTGACGACGTTATTTGTTTACGTCATTTTGTCGTGGTTTCATTTGTTGTTTGACTTGTAGCTGTTTTAGATTAAGTAGGTACCTAGGTACCTAAGTATTTAAAATTTTGCTTTTGTCATTAATAAAATTATGGTAATTATTATCTTTTATTTGTTAATTGTCTTAATAAATACCTACATCATACCAGTGGCGTAGCGTGGGTGTCGGCCGCCCGGGGCGGAAGACAATTATGCCGCCCCATTATTTAGGTAGGTATTTCAATGTAATAAAAATAAAATAAAAAAGGTTCAAATATTTTTATTATTTATTGTGAAATTTTGCCGCCCCCTAAAAAGTGCCGCCCGGGGCGGGCCGCCCCCCCCCCCCTTCCCCCCAGCCTCCACGCTACGCCACTGCATCATACGTATAGTGAAAAATTACACTTACCTATTTTATCGCAAAAAAAAATAGGACAGAATAATCATCGAAATTTAAATAATGCAGTGGGTAACCAACTAAATTTAAAATAATTTTCATAGTTAACTAGCTACCCGTCCCGGCTTCGCACGGTATATTATGCATGTATTATACATATAAACCTTCCTCTTAATTCACTCTATTCTATCTAATAAAAAAAAACCGCATCAAAATCCGTTGCGTAGTTTTAAAGATTTAAGCATACCTACATAAGGACATAGGGACAGAGAAAGCGACTTTGTTTTATACTATGTCGTGATGTGCAAGTCATGTGCTTTTTTGCCAAACTCAGTATGTACCTATGTATGTATAACTCTTTATTGTACATAAAACACATTAATTTGTCAGTTCATAGAAATATTAAATAAATACTGTCGATAGTTGCGATTCTTATTATTAACAGTCACATTCAACTGTTATTGCTAGTACCATCTATGGTCGAGTAGCAAGACTATTTTCAAACAGTTTTTCCCTAGTCTTTTACGCCATCTAGCGTGAAGTAGCAAAGTATAAGTCTATATTTAAAACTCTATTGCTTAAAACGCCATCTTCTGTTGTTACATTTAACTACGTAGATCGTGAGACAAGTTTAGTGTGCTCAAGTGTTTTGCTTGTTTGCACATTTTATTATTTTTTGATCTCGAGTCGAGGTAAGGGCCGAGATTAAAAACATGATAATAATTTTATTGGTTTTTGTACTTAATTATTATCGGAAAATATATTACACTACTTACATAGTATTTTTTATTATGGTTATTTTCACAATTTTGAAAAAACAAACACTAAATTACAAAACGAATAAAAATTTTGTACTTTTTGTAGTAACAAGTATTTATTTAAACCAACAAATATAAAATTACAACACAAAATTAACATCGAAATCTAAAATTATCCTATTTCAAATTTATTTATTTGTATTTTTTGTATAATTTGTTATTTGTTTTTATTTGTATTTTTTTATTTGTATAATTTTGGTAAATTTTGTTTATTTTATTCAACAGATTTGTTCATTTTATTATTTTCGTGAGGAATATACTCACCTATACACACCTATTCATTGAAAAGCGAATATTAATTCAATAAAATATGCCTTTTGTAAGTGATCCAATATTTCTGCCAACTTAGTAAGAGCTGCGGTGTCCGAGTGGTTAAGGAGATGGACTTGAAATCCATTGGGTTCTACCCGCACAGGTTCGAATCCTGTCCGCAGCGTTCTTTTTGCATTCTGCTATTCCTATTTTTTTTTTACAAAATATATTGAACATCATCTCATCTGTCTAAGATAAGTATGTATGTACATATACACGGTGTATCAGATAGCCCCTAACAATAATCAACTGGGGTACATAACCATAGCTACAGAAGCTAAAATAAATATTAAAAAAAAAATTGGAGTAAGAAATTTTTTATGTTTTCTATAGGAATGATTATAGTTAATACTACCATTACTATAGAAAATATAAAAAAAAATTTACTCCAATTTTTTTTAAATGTTTTTTTTAGCTTCTGTAGCTATGGTTATTTACCCCAGTTGATTATTGTTAGGAGGTATCTGATACACCCTGTATATACTTCAATAATTTATTTTAACTGAACTAGTTTTAGTATGGTCAATTGAAGCAAATCTAAAAAGTTACCCGGTTTTTTAACAACATCATTGTGTCTGGATTTGCTTGTGGTGTGTGTACGCAGATTGAAGAACATTAAATTAAAAATAATAAAAGCTATGATCAATAAAATTGTTTTTATCATCAAAAATAGTGAGATGTGGTCATACTGTCGGATCATCAAAAAGTAAAAAAAAAAAAAACAAAAAGAACTCCTTCGAACCGGATTTGAACCAGTGACCTATGGATGACAGCTATTACCTCTACAGTCCACCGCTCTACCAACTGAGCTATCGAAGGTTGATAACTTTGGTTGAAATTTACATACCAATAGTACTACGTAACTGCTTAACCAAAACAGTGGAATTACCGGACTAACAGTAGTTTGTTGGTGAATTTAGGTAACTGATTTTGTCAGATTTGAACAACATAAAGGCAGTGCAGT
The DNA here is from genome assembly GCA_963854515.1 of Pandemis heparana. Classification (NCBI taxonomy): domain Eukaryota; kingdom Metazoa; phylum Arthropoda; class Insecta; order Lepidoptera; family Tortricidae; genus Pandemis; species Pandemis heparana. Next base: position 10,628,641 of record OY978021.1, read on the forward strand.
ATACTTTTCCCACGGGAATACCACAAAAATCTTATACTTCCACTATTGTCTAAAATGACAGTAGGTAAGTAATTCTATGAACTGACGTGTTCAACGCCTGTCAAAAGCTGTAAGTCTGTACATTCACAGAGACACTATCCGCGCCGTAGAAAGATCCGTGCTATGCTATTTGCCATAAAGTTCACAGTCTACCTACACTATAACGTCGAGTGCGGATAGTCAGATTGTGCGGACAGTTAGGTACCTAACCTATGTTAATGTTAACGCCAGCCTGTTTTCGTAGTAGTAACACGGAAGAAGGTGAAATAAAAAAAGGATTTACTTAAAGTCTATTTATTCAAGCTAGATACTTACTAAAATGACATTACCTGTGTTGCCTGTTTATTGCAATTCAAAAATGGTGATGTGCCTCCACTATCGATAGTTAACGATAAATTAAATTTTACTTACCTATTCTGTTTTTAGTATTTGTTGTTATAGCGGCAATTGTACATCTGTGAACATTTTAACTCTCTAGCTATCACGGCTCATGAGATACTGCGGTGACAGACGGACGGACAACGAAGTTTTTTTGTAAAAAAGGGAATGCTATTTTTAGAGTTCCGTTTTTACCCTTTGGGTCTACCTCTTAAACTTAATAGCTAGGCTCTTGTGAGAGTCCTAAAAATATCATTTCCTTTTTTACGAAAATGATAAGGGCATTAATTTACCTAGGTACCTTTCTTTCTTCTTTGGCAAAATAAAGTAAAAAGTGGGTCGAGTCGTGATATCATATTCACATAGGAAGTTCAGACGGAAGGGAACAAGTTCTATGCTGATAAAGTGTTCCCTGCTATTGTTTGTTTTTCCTATTTAAAATATTACTACATTATCTCGGTACCGAATTAGTACTTAGTACACATATTTTGTACAATAAAGAGTTTACATACATACATACATACATAGAATGTTATTAGCTAGTACCTATTACAGTCATTGTTAGTAGGTACCTACCTATACATATTAGGAAGTCCTAATCCTAAGTCTCGTACTACAGTGAGTGAAAAGTGATGAACGTCATAGTTGGCCGACCGTACTTTATAGTTCAATAGTGAACAGTTGCCATAAATCCTGAAGATGTACGGAGTTCCTGTACCTAAATAGTTGTAGGTAGGGGTAATTCCAATTAGGTATTTACTCTAATTTACCCCTACCCCTGAATTTACCCGATCGCCTAGGTACTTAACTATTTCAAGTAGGTAAGTCACATTTATCTCAGAAAAACCTAACCAATAGACAGATAAAAGCGGTGATCTATTTCGAACGATTCCCAATGTGGCTCGGGAACAGCGAGGTTCTTTATTAGACACGGTTCAAGAGCGCTGACCGCCCGTATGCAAACAATGTGACAGAAATAGGCACCTTAAAATACCTTTATTTAGTATTTTTATACCTGCGAATCTATAGACTTGTGAGAAGGGTATTGGTAAAGATTGCGGGAATATAAATGGGGAAAAGTGATGGAAATAAGAGTCATAATCTATGTCATAAGTAACAATTGATTTAGAAACAAGCGTGCCGCAACAAAGTTCCTGTAGTAATAAAATAGCTACTATTTTGTAGTTTTGCTTTAAGTAAAATTGCAGGCGCATTTTCGTTTTTTTTATGATCGTGCGTTTAAGATCCGAGATCCTCTCAATTATGTGCAGTTCTTATGATATCGATCGTATATTGCAGACAATACCCTGTACACGTTGCTAATCGGTTTCCGCATGAGCGCACGTTCATCTTCTCCAGCACATTGACGTCATCAGAGCACAGCCGCTGAAGCCTTCACTATTGTCAAACACATACCAGCGTGTGCAGTGCGGCACACGCAACACCAGCCGAGAACAACGTAACTAACCAATGTATCACAAGCCAAAATAATCCCTAACACTGGAGCCTAAAGCGTCTTTTGATGGGGGTTATCCTACCGGGTTGAGGCGTTCCCGAAACTAGTGTTTTCGGTCCAACCGATCCTGTTTTTCACTACGCCTGCGCGAAAAAAGCTCGGACGCTCCGAACGCGTTTCCAGTCAAAGTAAGGCGGCGCGCCGGGTCGCGCGCTCGCCTGCCGACCGGCCTCCGTGCCCGATGCGACGGCGTTCGATGAGAAAAAAACCATTTCATCAATAAAAAGACGCTCCCCAAGGCATCACGGGAACGTACGCGTTGCCAGAACATGTCAATTTAACCGCGGCACCCCGGATGTGCACGTTTACGCGAGCTGACCGCAGTGTCTTCCGTTATACTCGTGAATGTGATTGGCTTTAAGAGTGTGCAGATGTTTTGATGAGGTGAGTCGGTTTAAGGTCGAAGGTTACTCGAGCTGGTGGTTCGTGCTTTGTGCGAACGGTCATGTAGCAAATTACGGAGTTGGCGTGACATGCAACCTCGGGGAAAGCAAATCACTCAGCAATTTACATTTAGCCCGCCGTGTTAGCTGCCGCCGTAATCACTACCACGATTGACATCGTACAAGGCCACAGGTGTGGATTAAATTTGAATAAACAAAAAAAAATATGACCTTTCGTAATACCTATCTAGCCGACGTTTGCATCAACTTTTCAATATGATTGGAAACCTATTACAAGATTGACACAGGTTCTTTAAGATTGATCATTCAAAGTTTAGAGTGTATTAGGTATTTACCTATATTTTATCTGCAAACCGTCTCAGTTTCAGTAGGTAGGTACCTTTAGTGCTCCCGCGTTACATAACGAGACTTTATCAATCTTATCAATTCTTTATTATTTACGTAACAATGTGGGTCACTAGCACATCGGCACACAAATCATTACCTAGAATAACAATCAATTCTTCTTTAAGTACGTCCCTTACTTTTATTATTTCCTTTTTGGAATTAACTTGACGTCTAGAGACTGCTTGCGTCTTTTTCGTTCGGGATTTTGGTATAATATGAAACTTTGCAGTCCAAAAAATTATAATTATTGTAATAAAAATCTCACCCTCCCTCCATCCAATATGTCCGAGTGCAAATTACTTGCGATCACGCCAGCGGGCCAGACGGCCGAATTACTAACAAAGCTGCAAAGGTTGCGGCAGTCAAGTCGAAATACGCGATGCCTTGGATACCTACCCTACCTACCTATTGCCGGCCGACGTGTCTTCTAGTAGAAAACTTTTGTACAAAGGTATTCACTAGCCACGCATTAATGGTAATGCTGTCATTGTAATTACAGCCAACTTTTAAAGAAAGCTTATTTTAGTTTGGTTGTGACCGAATACGGACAACTTTACCGTACAAGATCAAAAGTCATCTAGCAGTGTTAAGACACAGATGTCGTGGTTGGATAAGTCCAACCACGACATTGGCGAAATCATCGCATCGATCGATGGGGCCAGACTTACTTAAATATAATAAGTAGTCCTTTCATAATTATGGACAACTCAACTAAGTATTTGCTTGGAGGCATTTTGGCTATGCACTTTCCCGTAGGTATAGGTATTAATAGAAGCATTGCTCAAGTCAAGAACCCTAGGCATTAGAAATGATATTTAGGTTGGTTTTATGTGTCATGTCAAAGAAAAGTAAAATTTATAAACCAACTCCAACTCAAACATTTATTTGCCTTGATACAGATCCTTGAGCCTACTCCTACTTCCAATAAATAATGTAACTGTTCAGTTTTGCTAAGGTATTCATAATTCTACATTTCTATACCAACTTTATTGTATCAAAATATGGTAAACTGTTAACAACAATTGCTCACAGCATAAATCACTTTAGTTATAGGTTTCGCTTACATCCAAAAGGTGGTGAATAACAGTTATTATATTGCCATTAGCAGACCTCACATAAACACCTACTAAGGCAGCTTTTGTATGCTCACGGTTGATACTAATATCATATATTCTTAGAATAGTGGAAACCTATTTTAATTCGGGTTATCTAGAAATGATTCATTTCACCTGGTACTTTGGGCTCTTTACTTACTTTTTTTCTTTATTTTTGAACGAGTTTCAGGACCACCGAATTCAAATTCATTGTTTCTCAAATTTCAACCAGCATCAACTGGATAAAGGATCTAAAATAGTGACCTTGACCTACCTGACAGCTGATTTAGGTACATACACTTCCATTGGTGTAGCGGGAAGGAACCGGTCAGAATTCATCAATCTGGAGGCATGGATAGTGTCCCCGCTAAGACAAGTTCAAGGCAAAATGCCGTACCATTTTTTGGAATCATTTCGGCGTGCTATCATTATCACGCTCATAATTAATTAATTTACACTATTTTGGGAAGCTGGGTAATATGTGGGTTCTGCATGTCTTTGCTCAACGCTGTCTCAGTAGAAGGGGATAAACCTTTAGGAAGGTAGTTGTGAGATTATTATTTCACTATACCACCTCAAACTTTCTTCAGTCTACCTTGGAAACGATTTATTTAACTGCTGTAAGTAAACTTCTGCTCACCAGCTCCCTTTTTATACAGCAGATGGTGACGGTAGTTTTAAAATTGATGAGATGGTACCTAAACGTACGAATAAGTAGCTAAATATTTACAAGTTTCCTGTCACTGAGAGATGTGTTACTGTAGATCAGAAATACTTACATTTTTTCTGAGTGGTAGGAATTTCTAGCAATAATTCTTACGTTCCTCGGGTTGTTCAAACTCAGTAAATAGCCTACATCAAGAGATACCTGGATTAAAATTATATCTCAAGGCGAAGGTCTTTTATACTCTGAGTGGAATGTAGGTCACCGTTTCATATTACGCCAAGTGGTTACTGGGACAACGTATGGTCGAGATTAGACCGTATTCGCTCTACATGCAAAGATAAGGTGAGGAGAACAGCGGCCTAGATGTTAGCATAACGTTGATGGATGACAATTGGCTGAGGGATTATCTGTCAGTTAATTTATTGGGTTTTGCGTAAAACAATTGGCGATTGAAGAAGCTGAAATGTTCATTGAGAATAATGCAACTGAAATTAAAGGAAAGAACGGCTTTTACACTTTTGTTGGCTCTTATAAAAGTAAATGGTGTATGTTACACTGTATTTAAAGATCATGAAATCAGCTAACGATATGTTAATAGATAATCAGTTAGCAAACTTGTTTATCTACAAGAAACAAGGGCTCTTATCTCCAAAAAGCCGTTTCTAAATCTAATTAGCTGTAAGGACGTTTCTCTGTAGGACATGAAGTCTTTTGCGTTGGGAAACTCCGCCAAATTAAAGGTGTATATTTCCCCCATGACAGCAGCGTCACGTAATCCAATCAAGGCAGCTTGCTGTCTGCCATTGGGAGGCAATTACATTTTGCGGAAGCTCGAGCTGACTTCTACGAAAATTTTAAATAGTTAAATTTAGTACCAAGGAAAGGTGTTTGGTTTCGTATTTTTAATAACCAGTGAAGAAACTTTCGAATGGCAAGAGATGCAAAAGAAATCGCACGAATGTCATGGAAATAAAAAACTTAGCGACGACGTTTCATTTTCACATATAAAATTTTGAATTTGGTAATATTACCAAATTATCTATGCATGAATTATGAAGACAAACGGATGCAAAGCGACACATTGACTTTGTATAAATCATACTGATTACCACAGTGATTATTCCAGGGTATATTATCAGCACTGTTGGCACTACTCGACAACCAAAAAGGTATTTCCATCAACACAATCTCGATAGATGATACTCCCGTACGTACAAAATTTTATATAACATGGGCGCCTGTACTACATTTTGCAACGCATCACAAGTACCAAAAGGCATTAGGAGCCCATTGACGGCGGTGATCACTTAAAATCAGGTGAAACACATGTTTGTTTATTGGCATTTAATATCACTAAATACAAAAAAGGAAGGGGCATATCATCAGTCGCTTCAAATGCCTCCATGTGCAGCGGTAGGTAAACTTTCTTTGTTCTCGTAGTAACAACGCTAGATTTTGATCTTAGTTATCCCGAATAATGTTTACCTTGCACTTCATTTAATTTTCTGCCCGAGCTCCCTGTTCCAAGGGCTCGTCCTTAATAGCCAGTAATTAACCTTCACCGAACAAAGGAGAGCACCGCGTCCGTGGGATTACTGCTAATACCTTAAAACCAGCTAAGCTGTATCGTCGTTATATTTGACGTGACGTAATAGGAATTAGAACGATTCTTTGCTCTTTGTTGGGGGCTATTAAAAACGGGAAACGCTGGTGTCAAGCCACTGACAGAATATTCGGAATGTATTCGAATTGATTGCTCTAAATGCCATTTCATTTTGGGCACTAACCAGAAGACTTATCAACGCCATTGAACTGGTCGGAGAAACCTTAAACAAAGGAAGACTACTAAATAGAGAGACTGAATAAAAGCTGTGTGAGTGTTGAAGTTACCTTTCATAAGTATATAAGTAAATGTACCTACTCATGTCAGAAAGAGAGGAAAATGACTTTGATCACAGAATAGGTGAGTGAAAAATATCTTCAGCCTTCACTTGGTAAAATTCAATACAAATATTGTGTTTGACTGTCCTCAAAATTAAAAAGAGAAATTTAACAAAGGCTGTAAATTACTCATTTACATTTCACTAGAAATTAAACTGATTGATATACGAGAATCCTACAGGTCACCTGTACAAGCCACAGAAGCCGCTTATTCCGATCCACCTGCCATGGAAGTTCTCCACTAAAAGGATTTGCGAAAAAGGGCATGATTAATGAGACAACTGACACCAGTGTTTTGGCAGGCTCTTTGTTAGGCTGTAATGTGGTTACTCCGCGCCGAGTGATCCTGACGAGTTGAGCTCGGAATGAAGGGATTAGCATCTACGTTGGGTCTTTGTAGGTGTTTTGGGATAAAGTTATGCTAATTTGTGTCTATAAATAGGACCTTAACGTATAGATGGGGAAATTGTGAGTAAAATGATAAATAAACTGTTGCTGAATAGCATTTTTCATGTGATAGGAATACTTAGGCTCAAATAAGCTAGATGCGTTTTTTTTCGATTGTCGATTTTGCTACTTTCACATAAACTACCTAAGACAAACAATAAATAGTCTCAGTCATACTTTTGCTCTCTTACATTAGATCTATATGTGTACATGTACAATGCAACTAGACTCTTAATAATAATAATATGGCTCTGGATAAATTTTCATTGCTGTGCGTATTGAGAACTAGCTGTTTGGTTTGCATCACGCAAAAACTTTTTATCGAGGTAAATTTGCCCATGTTACTATTTAGTTAATGGCGTAGGTTTAGGTATAGGATTTTTTTCCGTGTAGTCCCAGAAACTACTACGCATAAACAAACAATTCTTTATCTCTATCTGACCAACACCTGCTAAAAAAAACAGAAACGAAACTGTAAATCTGTTTTGTGTCGAATATTGTGTACCTACCTACCTACGAGTACATGCAAATGCAGGTACACAATGTTTCATTGACCCGTTGACTGCAGTTGCTATCTACTGACAATGAACAGTGCTGTTCCAAATTCTAGTTATTTATGACGGGAGACAATACCCATATCGCACAATTCGGTACTACCAGTGACAGCTTAGATTTACTGCATGGCGTGCCCGGGCTGACAAGGCTATAATATTAAGATAACTACAGAGATAATATACGTGCCGGCACGTAAGTCTAGCGATGACGAGTCACGCGGAGGGGATCTACGCACCCACAGATACCGTATTTTATACTTCTGCGCATACAAAGGTCATCGCTAGACTTACGTGCAGGCACTTATACTGCGTCGACATTGGCAAAACACGCCTAGCTGAAATACGGAAAGAGTGAAAACCATTATTTTAAAAATTATAAAAGTAAATACTTTTCGAAACGATATATATTATATTTTTACGTCTAATAATAAGTTATGACCATAGCAAATATGACTAATTTCACATGAATACCATTATCAAATCTTAATGAAATTGTAATCCTTGCACTAAAATCGTATTTCTCCACAGGATAGGTAAAAAGTTGCAGAGGAATACCTACTAAAACAAGAAACATGAAGAAATACAAAATTAAAAAAAATATTATTTTGATAGGAGTCGACAATAATCGTCATCGACAATTACAAATAATGTAGGTACCTACCTATAGTCAACCAACTTGATTCCTAGGTCACCACAATAAATTCTCATAATGAACGTCATTCGACAAGCATTGTCAAAGACTACGAACGAGTAATAAAGTATTTACTACGATGAGGTTCCATGGTGGCTTGGAATAAAGTTGGTTGACGAACGTTGCCTCACCAATGAATGCTATCGTCCTCACAAACGATGAGTTCCCATTGAATCAACTCAATCGTGTTACAACAATCAAGAGTCCCGACTACAGTCAGCGAGCAGGTGACGTGCGGTTAATTACATCAACTGGTTCATTCAGTTATAGTTCCGAACTTTGAATAGCGGGAAACATTATTTTGTAAATCCATTCAAGCCAAGTTTACTTAGGTCTGTAACGAGGTTACGAATTCGTGCACGCAACAGTGGTCGGTAAACATGGCTGGGCCCAAGGCAGGTTGATTGGGGTTTGATTTAGCAGTAATTTGTTGGTGTCTGTGTGAACAATCTTATCTCTCCGGACATAAGAAAGAAAACTATAGATGCACCCTAGTTTTTTATATTATACTTGTAATAGGTACAGTTATTATAATTAGTGACTGTAGTATATATATTCAGATGTTGTGAAAGTACATCTGAGATTTAGAATGATTTCTAAGTATAACGATTATCATTATAACGACCAACCATTAACTGTTAGCAGTTATTATTAAGACGTTTAGCTAGGAGATCAGGATGTTCTTCAAAATGTTCACAAGTGTTTACTCCCACAAAGTAGACTATTGGCATAAACAAGTATTAGAAACCACATTATTCGAAAATACCAATCAGCTACGTCTCTAATTGTTATCCAGTTGAAAAAAAAAATATAGCCCTGATTTTGTAGCAACACATAGATACAGGGACACTCAAGACACTCTCAAGGGATGAGCATTCAAAAATCGGCCATTAGAAGAGGCATTTCATCTAAGTCCTCTAGGTTGGCAACGCATCTGCAATCCCTCCGGGGTTGCGGGTGTCTATGGGCAGTGGTGATCGCTTACCATCAGGTGACCCACTTGCTCGTTTGCCTTCCTAACCACATTAAAAAAAAAAGACTCGGGATTGTTGCATTTTCTGTCGCAGATTTGTGGTTCGGGCGGTCAGCATTGACAAAGAACTCGCACTCTTGCCGTGGTTTTCTGAATCCATCTCACTTGACCGATTTCCCAGCACTGCGGTATAATCATTGCAGCGGCAACAGTCCGTTTCTATTTCCGCATGCGAAACTTCGTTGTTATTTACGTTTTGTTTTAGAGTGGACTTGTTTTTTGTTTGCTTTTGATATTGTGTTGATACGAAGTTGGAAATGGGAGGTAGTGGTAGGTAGTGGCAATGCGCGTTGTTATTTGGTGGGGGTGAAGTAATTTGCGTTGTTACATAGAGCTAGATGTTGTGGATTTGTTTATTGACTCGCAGGAAACATAAGCGTGATAAATCACTTAAAACAGCTGCCATCATCTGTGGTATATGCCACGGAGGGGCTCTTCTTTTTTAATTGTTTTATTTTAAGATTAGCTTTAGTTTAGTTTTTGATTTAAGTATAGTTTAATTTTTTTATACTTTATATTTGTAATTTAAAAAATATTTGTTAAGATAATTAACTAAACCAAAAATAAACTTTTATGCCGGTTTGGGAGCAAATAAAAAACAGAATTCCCGCGCAGATCATGAAAGTCCACCGAGGGAATGGGCAAAAATCTTAGAAATCATTGTTATAATAAGGTGATGCGGCTAGCAAACCATCGATATTTTGATTCTCCTTTCCAACTACATACACTTTTTGTTACCCTAGGCTCTGTCTACCTTGTAAAGGACAAAGAGGTGATTTATATGTATCTAGACTGTACCTATATACAAGAAATGAGAAAGAAAATTGCAACCGTTTTTAGGCAAAGGGACTCCATAGGGCAGTGGTTCTTAACCCTTTAGACTTGAGGGACCATTCAAAATTTCTATCTTGCCATGGACCTAGTAACTACATAATCGTCACTACTTCTCGAAATCGCTAATTTTAAGTGATCTTAATTTACTGTACTTCAAGGTTCATTTAAGATGCCAGATTTTTCAAAGTAGTGACGATATTAATATCTAATGTATGGCTTCGATCGGCCGCAATGCTGCCCTCCTAATTAAAAAGGACGTATATGTGTGTCATATGAAACGCATATACGTCCTTTTTAATTAGGACGGCAGAATGGATGGAATTGCACCTTTACGCGTTGTGTCAAATCGTTGTCACTTATCTAATTATTTTATTAGAATGGCCCCGCGGACCCTTTCGGATGCTTCCAGGGACCACCAGTTAAGAACCACTGATCTATTGAATACCTAATGTACATTTACATTCAGCCTGACACAAATTATTTACTGTCAAGTTTGCGTTCTAGTTTTGTTTTCTACTTTCTTATTATTGATTTGAATGGTACTGGTATTGGGTTTGTAGGTAACGTAACGTATTAGTTTGAAATAAAGTGCTTTGCTTTATTTTCAACACGAGAATCCCTTGAGTAGGTGAAGAGGTCTTTGACCGTGATGTTTCAGCAATCCACAAACGCTTGTTAAGCTTATGTTTAATTAACATTCCTGTCTTTCAACATGAAACTACCGTGAGACTCACACATAATTACAACACAACGGATAACTCACGTATAAAAGCCGAAGAAGCTGTCGGAGCAATTCTTCGGCTTTTATACGTGAGTTATCCGTTGTGTTGTAATAACATTCCTGTCTCTATCATTGTCATTTAGCTTTGCCAGTTAGAGACTTGTCTTGTCTTGTTGTTGTGTGTTTGTGTGTTGTGTATGTCTTGACATACATAATATTTTGGCATAATAGGTTGGAACTTTTAACGGATAAGAGGAATGGATGTAGCCCTAAAGAAGCGTAGGGGTAAAATTTAGAATGCCAATCAATATCGTCAAAGCCTCCGAACACGAGTACCTAACAATAAAATACCAATTTGATTGACACCTGTGATACAATAATAATGTTACTCACCTTGGAACAAAGGCAAAATTGTATCGCGAGACGGTGAGTTCCAAAGAAAAGCGGTAAAAGCCTTCTTTGCCTTGAAGCCTTGAGGAAATACTTTCGTGGAACACGAGAAACAAAAGAAGACATTTTAGCTCGATGCTTTCAGCTCCCACAATGAACAAACAGTCTATTGTTATTGGGGCAACCTCTCGGACAAAATAGTGTTTTCTTGGTATTTTGTCGCTTATGGACTCTAAAAATAAAACAGACTCAGAAGAAGTCTTATGAATGAAAAAATCGGTAAACAACATTGTCCAATGAAAATTTATATAATGTAAGTGAATGAGGTAGGTACCTACCAAATAAACCGTATTTTTGATCCAAAACAAGCCGCACTGTTCATTTACATTTGCTATGGAGTCGCAATCAAGAACACAGTCTGTTGTTTATTACAGCAGCATCCAGACCCAATAGTCCATGAAAGTAATTAAATTACTCAATAATCAGTTGTTTCGTCTGTGCGTATAAGTAAAATCCCCCCCCCCCCCCTCATAGCTCTTGTCTGCATGTTGTTCTCTCATCCCTTCACTTGACTCACTTCACAATGGAATTATTTACTGCACCATCTCGTGTCGGCGGTACCCGGCTGGTAGGTAAAGATAGCGGTTGTCTAGTGTCAAATCTGTCCCGTAATTAATAAGTAATCTTTGACATCACTCTTTTTATTTATAGACGACACTCTGACTGCTATTGTAGGTACTAAACATCCACTTTCCAGATGAATGTCGTCTTGTGTAGAAAATAATCCGAAGCGGAAATTATCACAAGTAACAAATATACTTAAAAAATACCCAATGTTAGTCTTGTAAAAAAATACTATCACAAAAACACCAAGCCACTAAACTCCTACCATACTTAGCATTTTCAGAACTCTTATAAATATATTATAACTGAACTCAACGCTAGCACCTGCAATGCCCGAAAGCTCCTTGTAAAGTGCAAGAACAAAAGAACAAGCGCTTTGAAAAGGAAAGAATATTAAAATAGTTCTTATCCAAGATGGCGCATCATTTTCCTCGCGAAGGGACAATGTAGAACAGACCGCTCTTGTAATTTTAGCTGTGTGTTGCGCGAACCTTTGTGAGGCTAGCCTAAATAAATGCTAAGGCGCTTATTGTTTTTAGTTTCTATGTCGGTTAAGGGCCTATTTCACCACTCTTTGTCAAGTTCCAGTTATCTTAACTGTCAGTTATCTGTCTGACGACGTCTCTGTCTGTTTCGTAGTAATAAATAGAGACGGAATCATAGATAACCGACACTTAAGATAACTAACTTGACAGAGAGTGGTGACAGGCCTAAGTCTATAATGCAAAAGTCAGAGTTAAGTTAGTAGGTACCAGTGGCGTGGCGTCCATAGAACTCGATTCCCACCGGCTTGCCTATTTTAAGGCAGTTGGGCAATTTATTGTGCAGAATTAGAGGAAAAGGCTAGTTAAGTTCCCTTCGGCTTGCCTTCTGATATACTTGACGCCACGCCACTGGTAGGTAGGTACCTACTTAATTAACAAAAAACAACTCTTTGAGTCGCGGAGTAACAAGATAAAAGTTATTAATTGAAATGAACTACACTAAGCGCTGGTCTTGTACCCCGAAATTCGATTTTCGAAGTTCGTTTCGTGCCGTTCCGCTCACACTAATAGTCATTCATTTTAGAGCGAGCGGGACGGCATGTCACGAACTTCGAAAATCGAATTTCGGAGTAGCCCCCCTGATCTTGTCTCACTTTGCCGTTGACAGGACTCGGTCTTTGTTTTTTATTTGGCCTAAGATTGTAAGATCAAGCAAGGTTGACAAACTTAAGTAAGTGACATACATAAATCACGTCGTTATGCCTTAAGGGGTAGACAGAGTCTAAGGTAACACATTTAGCATGGTGAAAAGGGGAATTTTGATTCGTGATGGGTTGCTAGCCGCATCGCCTATAACATGATTCCTAAGATTTTTGCCCATTTTCCCATAGGTTTTACCATTTGCGGTCGAAGAGAAGCAACTGGTATATTCTATGTTTTTTCTTTGCTCACAGTCCAGTTTGGAAGAATAATGATAATGATTATACTTAAATAACACGAAGTTAATTTCATTTGGCTACCATTCAGTCGAGCAAAGGGTTGCTATTTTGTTGATTAGCCTTTTTGAAGATCTCTAGTTCGCGGCTCCGAGGCGACGTAGGCTCGCTACTACAGGGAAGCTACTTCGAAATTCGATTTTCGAAGTTCGTTTTGTGTCGTCCCGCTCACACTCATAGCCATTAATTTGTGGGTGAGAAGGACGGTACGATGCGAACTTTGACAATCGTTTCGGAGTAGCTCCCTAGATGTGATGTGCTTCGGAAGATAACGATTCATTTTCACCCATACTAGAATCATTGTAGAGTTCCACTGTTCCTACGTTTTTAGTTACCTACCTACATTTTACACACTCATTCATAAAAGCTACGCTATTTAAGCTTATGTAACTTAATATACATTTTTAGATAATAGATCCATGCTAGTCTGGAACAAAAAAAAACCATACGTATAAGTTGCTTCTCTTCCCGCGAAGATGGTAAAACCCCATCGAGGAATGGGTGAAAATCTTAGGAATCATGTTATAGGCGATGCGGCTAGCAACCCATCACTATTTTGATTTCCTCCTACGTATACGCCCACGCCCATCTCATTTGAAATTTACCATGAGCTTTTCGGTGAAGGAAAAACATCGTGAGGAAACCTGCACACAACTGCGAAGCAATTCAATGGTGTGTGTGAAGTTCCCAATCCGCACTGGGCCCGCGTGGGAACTATAGCCCAAGCCCTGTCATTCTGAGAGGAGGCCTGTGCCCAGCAGTAGGACGTATATAGGCTGGAGATGATGATGATGATGATACGCCCACGATCATGCTAAACGTGGCCTTAAGTTCTTGTTACCTTGGGCTTGGGCTTTGGGTCAAGAGTAAGTACCCGAAACCGACGAGCATGTATGAAGAGATTGATGAATGTGGATGAAGCGAAAGAGGTATGTCAGGATCGTAGCAAGTGGAACAAAGTAGTCTCTGCCTACCCCTGTGGGGAAGAGGCGTGACGATATGTATGTATGTATGTACCTTCTGCCCCGTAAGGAATAAAGACGTGATTTATGTATATATGTACTAGCTGTTGCCAGCGACTTCGTCTGCGAAAAATTCGTTTATCGCTATCCCGCGGGAACTTTGCAATTTTCCGGGATGAAAAGTAGCCTATGTGCTATTCCAAACTTTTCTCTATCTATGTGCCGAATTTCATCTAGATCCGTTGGGCCGTTCTGGCGTGATTGAGTAACAAACAAACATCCATCCATCCATCCCTCCATCCATCCATCCATCCACCCATCCATACTTTTTTTTATTATATAGTTAGATAGTTAGATTAGATTATATTTCGTCGCTTCATTCTTTGATATAATATAACCAGGTAGTCCTTTAATCCTACAGGCAACATCGCACGCTTTAGAGAATCGATAGTTTTAATCGATAAAATAAATCGATAACTCCCTACGTCCCTTTAGTACCCTCCGTCAACCCTCATTCTTTTTTCGTGCGAGGCAACGAGCACACGCGTTCAAATAAAATATTTTCAACCGCGATTAGTCATGGCGAAAAGAAGTGCAGAAGAAAAAATTGACTATTACAAAAGTAAATTGAAGAAGTTAGAAGAAAGTAGTCGTCCGAGACGACGCATAGTGATATTTTCCTCTTCCGAGGACGAAAATAACTCCGGTAAGTGCGAAAGTGAATCTACCCGCATTTGTATTTTTCTTTTTCTTTCTCCTTCGCGGAGTAATTTATGTGTTATAAAACTAAAACACAATCTGTAATATGTGTGTTTCACGTATTACCAAAAGCCTAGAGTCAATGTTGAACATGGCTAGCCTGGGGGTTGTCCGTGAGGCAACACGAAGGCAATGATCTCGTTGAACATACGATTCTCAGAGAACGTATGTACTGAGTCACACTTTTACTCCTATGTACTTACTATAAATAAGTACACGCATGTTTGCGTGATCAATTACCTACCTACATAATGTTTTCTTTCTTTTAAGGAAGTGAAAATGATAAATCGCGAGACCCGCCTGAGGCTGCGATACAAAATCCACCGGTAAACCTAGTGGAGGATTCCCCGACAGAACCGGATCTTGATCCAGAAATCTTGTCGGCACTCGGCGATACAACAGACGATACGCCTAAATTTGGTGAAAAAATACACACCAATTTAGCACAACGTTGGCTGCCGATTCTTAAGAAGGGGCTGCCGAAGGAAACCAAAGACCAGCTGTTTAAAGAGTATTTGGTCCCCGACAATTGTCAGCTTCTTCAAGCCCCGAAACTTAACGCAGAGATAGCTGCGGCGGTCACGGAAAGTGTGCGAGTCCGTGATAAAAAGATAGAGAGCGCTCAACAGCAACTCGGTGTTGGTGTTGCAGCTATAAATAAAGCTATGACTCTGTTACTAACGACAGATGACAAGATCCAAGCTATTAAGTACTTAGGTGACGGATGCAGAATACTATCCGACCTTCATCACAATGAGACCAAAGCCCGTATAAAACTGTTAACGCCGGGTTTAGCAAAACCGTTTCTGAACGTTATTCAAGATTGCGACAGAGATGAAACGTTATTTGGAAGTAAGATTTCGGATAAAATCAAGGCGTCCAAAATTGTGGAAAAACAAGGGTTACAAATAAAGAAACCCATAGCTACAAGCCACAAGACCGTAGCGGCTCCCTCTCAGCCATCGACATCGCGTGCCCAGTTCCAGGGAAACTGGACAGGCCCCTCTCGCTACTCGACAAGCAGGGGAGGGGGGCGGGGAGCGCCGAGGAAGCCGCCCACGACGACCCGCAAACCGCCACCGGCGCCCGCGACGAGACCAGCGGGACAAGGCAAGCCACATGCCCCACCTCAACAGTAGCAGAGGTACATGCAGGTCGCATTACTCTATTTTATGATTGCTGGCTTAGCGTAACTTGTAATCTTACAGTACTTGAATGGATAAAAAATGGCATATCTATACCATTTACTAAACAGCCGGAACAAACGATAGTCCCACAAAATATTTTTTCAAGTACTGAAAGAGCAGATATGGTAGTAGCAATTAAAAGTTTAATTGATTTAGGCGCAGTAACAAAGTGTACACCAGTCGATGGTCAATTCATATCCAGGATATTTCTAGCGCCGAAGCCCAATGGTGGAAAGCGTTTTATACTAAATTTAAAACAACTTAATAAATTTATTAAAAATAGTCACTTCAAAATGGAGGACTATAGAACTGCCTCAAAATTAATTTCAGAAAATAGGAGGCTTATTTATTAGTTCCAGTCGCCTCTTCGGATCGCAAATATCTCAGGTTTCAACTAGAGAATGATAATTCCCAAGGCGCTCAAATTTATGAATTTAGTGCAATGCCTTATGGATTATCAATAGCTCCCAGGATTTTTAGTAAAATTATGAAAGAGGTGGTGACATACTTACGATCTCGTGGCTATACATCCGTAGTCTACTTAGACGATATTTTGTGTATAGGAGACACACTCGAGGAATGCCAAAATAATGTAAAAGAAACTGTGCAATTACTCGAGTGCCTTGGCTTTGTTGTTAATTATCAAAAAAGCTCATTGCAACCTAAACAAATATGTAGATTTTTAGGCTTTTTATTTGATTCGGTCAATATGACCATATCTCTGACAAATGAAAAACGGCTTAAAATAAGGCAGTTAGTCGAAAGATTTTCACATTTACCTACCTGCGATATTCGGGAATACGCTCAGTTAATCGGTACCCTTATTGCAGCTTGTCCAGCGGCTAAGTATGGCTGGCTTTATACCAAAACGTTGGAAAGGCAAAAGTTTTTAGCCTTACAAAAATATAATAATTACGACATTAAAATAAACCTGCCAGGAATTATTTTACACGATCTTTCGTGGTGGAAGAAAAATATTAGGAACACTGCAAATACTCTGCGTAATCCCGAATTTACCCTCGAGATATACTCGGATGCGAGTCTTACTGGTTGGGGCGGTTTCTGTAATGGCACACGTGTTCATGGAGCTTGGAAACAAGATGAGTCTGAGTTGCATATAAATCAGTTGGAGCTAACGGCTGTATTTTTGGTCTTAAAGTGTTTCGCGTCGGATATGTCATCTAGTTCCATTCTGCTTAGAATTGATAACACGACAGCTATAAGTTACATCAATAGAATGGGGGGAATACAATTTCCTCACTTAAATGATTTGTCTAAACAGATTTGGCAGTGGTGCGAGGACCGCGACATATGGCTCTTTGCGTCATACATTAACACGCGTGACAACAAAGAGGCCGACGAAGAGTCCAGAAGAAAGAACCCTGACACAGAATGGGAACTTTCCGATCAGGCTTTTAAAAGAATA
This sequence comes from Pandemis heparana, assembly GCA_963854515.1. Taxonomy (NCBI): domain Eukaryota; kingdom Metazoa; phylum Arthropoda; class Insecta; order Lepidoptera; family Tortricidae; genus Pandemis; species Pandemis heparana. Next base: position 10,646,175 of record OY978021.1, read on the forward strand.
ACAAAAGCCTTAGGACAACCTAAAATTGATTTGTTTGCTTCTCGCGCCAATGCCAAATGTGAGCAATATGTTTCATGGAATAAAGATCCTGATGCTATTCGCATCGACGCCTTTACCATGAATTGGAAATCAAATTTTTTTTACGCATTTCCTCCATTTTCTGTCATCTTAAAATGCATAAGAAAAATCATTCAAGACAAAGCAGTAGGAATTCTTGTCTTCCCAATGTGGCCATCCCAGCCTTGGTATCCGCTATTGCAGACACTGATTATATCCGAGACTGTCATAATGTCCCCTAATGAACACCTTGTATGCTCTAATTACAGAAGCCGCCACCCTCTCCACCAAAAACTTACCCTGGCTGCCGCTGTGCTCTCCGGACAGCCTTCTCCATACGCGGAATTCCATTAGCAGCGCTAGACCTCATGATAAACTCGCTGTCAAACAACACCATAAAACAATATAACGTAACGTTAAAACTATGGTGGCAGTATTGTATTGCTAATCACATCAATTTTTTTGACCTATCTATTAAATGGATCCTATGTTTTTTGACTGAGCAATATGAAAAAGGAGCTTCATATGGGTCGCTAAACAGTCATCGTTCGGCTTTGTCTATTCTGTTAGGAGATCAATTAGGTTCAAATGATTCTATAAAACGACTTTTAAAAGGTGCGTTTAAATCAAGACCGAGCTTACCTAAATATTCTCAAACATGGGATCCACAGATAGTTATCAATTATGTTCAAAATTGGTTCCCAAATTTAGACCTTTCCCTTGAGAGAATTACTAAAAAATTAGTAGTTCTGTTAGCACTTTGTACTGCTCATAGGGTACAGACTTTTTCCTTAATTAAAGTGGAAAACATTGTGATTAGCCCTACCAATGTAAAAATAATTATCAGCGACATAATAAAGACCTCATCACCGGGCCGCGAACAGCCTTTGTTGGTGCTACCTTTTTTTGAAAGTAACATTAAAATATGCCCTGCGACAGTTCTTAGGGATTATCTAGAAGTTACTCGAGATAAACGCCCACAGAACGTAAAAAATCTCTTAATAACTGTGAAGCGCCCCTACAAAGGCGCGACAGCACAGTCCATAAGTAGATGGCTTAAGCAGGTGCTCGCAGATAGCGGCGTTGACGGCGTGTTCGGTGCACACAGCACCCGACACGCCGCCACGTCTGCAGCGGCCGCAGCGGGAGTCAGCGTCGACACTATCAGAAAAACTGCGAGCTGGACGAAACGCTCTGAGACGTTTGCAAGGTTTTATCAGCGCCCATTAGTAGATGAGGGTCAGTTTGCTAGAACCATTCTCTTACCACCGAATGATTAATTTATAATACTTAAGCTAACTTAAGAGATAGTTGATAATAGTATTGATCAATAAATAAATAATGATATTTACAATGCTTATTTATTTACATTAATTATAATTAAGTATATTAAAACGCAAACCATTTACTCTAAACATCTACCTGGTTATATTATATCAAAGAATGAAGCGACGAAATATAATATGTGATCAAACGAACTTCACAAGTGAAGTTCGATCAATATTATATGAGTCGCTTCATTCGAAGATATAAGTTCCCGCCCTCCCCTGGCTGCCCAAGGTTTGCGTCTTAAAAGAGAGGTACTTCTCCAAACAAAATGAGGGTTGACGGAGGGTACTAAAGGGACGTAGGGAGTTATCGATTTATTTTATCGATTAAAACTATCGATTCTCTAAAGCGTGCGATGTTGCCTGTAGGATTAAAGGACTACCTGGTTATATTATATCTTCGAATGAAGCGACTCATATAATATTGATCGAACTTCACTTGTGAAGTTCGTTTGATCACATATTATATTTGACAGAGTACAGAATGATCTCTAATTTCTGATTCACAAAAAGCTTAAAGACAGTGTGAACGACTTTTTACGGTGCTAATAACCCCCATCGAAATCGCCACCAGTGAAAAATCAAGTGTGGAATAGGGTAATAAACTGAAATCGTTATTTGCCGTGCGCCCATAACCATTACGTTAAATATTCCGTTTTTTTGTTCAATTGCTGCTCGGTCTGTCACTTGGTTTCGATTTCACCGATATCAATTTGACAGTGGCTTGACACTTTTTTGGGTCAAAGTTTGTTTGTAGGTATACTTACCAGTGGCGTAGCGTCCATAGAACTCGATTCCCACCGGCTTGCCTATTTTAAGGTTTATTTGGGCAATTTATTGTGCAGAATTAGAGGAAAAGGCTAGTTAAGTCCCCTTCGGCTTGCCTTCTGATATACTTGACGCCACGCCACTGATACTTACCTAATGTTATTAGGATAAGTTGTACTTAGTTAATAATGTAAATTTTTCTAAAGATTCTATATTATGTACCTTTCGTCTCAAACCCATAAATAAACAACCCATAAATTACACGCATCGACTTGTAGAATGAGTTAAGAAGGTCTAAACAAAAATATAATAAAATTATATTATTATTATTATTATTATAACATGAAAGAAACTTACGATAGGTACATCAGGTCTGGCCGAAGTGAAAACACCTACATTTCTTCCGTTGGCTAATTGTCAAAACAAATTTAAACTAGGTGTTAAACCTTCTTGTTTCTATTTTCTAATAGTAAACACCCGGGCCATTTTTGATACTACTGGTTTTATATTTTGAATACGTTTTATTGTGTTCCTAATATGTCATTCCTTGTCTTGTCTTTGTACTCTCTTGCTACCGTTAACTAATAATAGTACATTACTGCCGAGGCCGGGAAATTGCAATTCGTGGATGAGTATATATAGTTTGACGGACGACGCGTAGCGGAGTCCGTTAATAAATACGAATCCACGAATTGCCGTTTCCGCCGAGGCATGTATAGTGCTTTTCTCTAATAATGCGAGGAAATAAAATAAAATGTTAAAATATTCCACTGACTTGCATGCAATTGAACAAAATTGTCGCAATGTTCTACTCCCGCAACACAGTACGTAGCTACACTGTAATTTCACATTTTTCTTCTGATAACGCCATTTCATTCTAAAGTATACTTCTGTTTACTATAAAATTGTAATAAATCAACTAAAAGTGCAAATTTAAATGTTATGAAGCTATTTTAAATTACAATACATTGGATTAAAAAATCAGACACCACCACAGATTCTGATCTTTAGGTAAAAAAAAAAAAAAAACTATTTAAGACACTTCTAAACGCACTGGTTCCATATGATTGTACGAGCATTTGGCTGTATGTGGTGAATGATCTTAGTCATAACATATTAAAAAGTTAAATAGTTGTGCAGTAATGAAAATTTCCCGGCCGCTACAGCTGTTTTTTTTTTCTAATGTTGCGCCAGTAACGGAGACCTTCCTGGAAGCTGTTTTTGACAGTAAGACCCACATTTCCGAGCAGGTTGGAGAAAACTTTATTTTTATCCCTGCTCATCATTCTCTGCATATTTTACTTCAAGACTAGGTATACATATATAGTTACAGGTGAAAAACTTCAGTAAATGTCCTGTTATATGTAGTAGTGTACAGAACTGATATGGGACTTGAGTCATTTTTCTAATTTGGAACGTCAATTTGTCTATTCGCACACATCACACATACAACAGGTCATTTACTTAAGTTTTTCACCTATATCTGTGTATACTCCATTACAACACTTTATATTCCACTTCTCTACTCCCAACTAAACCAGCGGTTGAAGATTAAAGCCACTACGTAACTATAGTCAGAGCTATATACGTGACTATAGACTACATAGATCATAGAGGAAATAACCAAATAGAGTAGTAAGACGAGATACCCATTTCTGCACCACATTAGTACTTAATTTATCACTAACACCATACCTCCTAACACAAATTTTTCGCAATTGTTTTTCCTTTAACAAAGCTATTAAAGTAATTATAATTTTGATTAGGTATATATTTAGGGTGCACCCAAACCGTCGCGTATACGCAGTGACGTGTCGTATGCGTCACGTTTTCTCACCGTTTCTTCATACAATTTGTTGCGATTCCGTAACGTCACCGTTTTTTAAGCGGCGGTGTGGTCGCACCCTTACTCTCTGTTTTTACAAAACTAAGCGTGTTTCATTTACTTAGGTACTACATGCCACGCAACGACTTTCAAAACATTAATTTTCCAATTTTTCCATGTTGATCATAATAGCTGCTTGCCCAACTGTTGTAACCTGTAGGCTTATTGTCTAACTCACTCGCAATCGCCATCGTGTTCATTTTGACAGTTCTTGTATGAATGTGACAGTTAGCTGATTCCGATGCCAATTGTCAGCCCATACATGAACTGCCAAAATGAACACGATGGCGATTGCGAGCGAGTCAGTGCAGCTTGAACTTCGGCTGACAAATCGGAGTGCAGCAATCGCTACTCTGATTTAGTGATTTTTCGTACAAGGTCCTGAATATTTTCCCCAGGTATTTGGAATAATACGAGTACCTCATAAATGTTTTTGATTATTGTTTTTTGTCACCCCTTTGCCGTGATATACTTTGTTTTTGTACTTTTACTTCAACCAATGAATGAAAACAACAAATTATAAAAATAATAAAAAAATTCGCTCGAAAATCGCATCGTAAGCCACGCACACTTTTACATGTGATTAACACAAATAAAGCTCACTCACCGTCGTAAATTGCAAGAGCTATATAATTGTATGAATGACATTTCCACTCTATTAGTCACTTCCTCTGACATACTACATACGTAACAGTAGCAAAAAGTACTCGTAACCCTGGAGCAGTGTTAATCCTGTTATCCAACAGAGCGATCAGAGAACCTTTCCCCGCTCGAGAACCAAACATATGACCGAAGTTTGCCAACTTCAGTACACCTTTTTGATAGTTCCTGTAAGTCGTTCGCTTTGTTCTGACCTTTGAAATCAGGTGGGTTGTTATTTGTTGTTACTTGTATTGCGGCTTAACTTTGCTCTGGGTTCATTTCTGTGAGGTCTTTTAAACTTTAAATATGTGTTTATATATATGTTCTCCACCGTGTCTGTTTGCGATAAAAACAAAAACGACTGAAGGGTTTAATGCGTCATCACTTACATCATTTTCATGAGAGTATCACCAAATAGATAGAGTGACTTGCGAGGAAGATTTAGTTATAAATATTTACTTAAGTTTTGTGTAAATTTGTTGAAATATAACGATAGTTGTTGGACGTGTCAGGAAAAGTCAAGCTGCCTGGCCCCTATTTCATCATCTAGACCTACGGTCCTATGGCTAGACAAACATTACTGCATAACAAACATACTACATTACATTATTACATTAAAAACTCGACAAGAATCTACGCCGATTGCCTTCATATTGATCACGCATCGCGATTCGAATTGTCACTTGTTGAAGGTGAAATAGGGCCTGACATTTTAATTATGCGCGGACGAAGTCACGAGTAACAGCTGATATATTGTCCGTCTCTCTACCTGGCTGTCTGTCACGACTCTTTTCACCGTAACGAGTAAAGGTATAATTTTTTTTTATCTAGTCCACGCAATCAAAATACACTTTTGAAAGAGCATTTTCGTACAATAGCCGCGGGTAACAAATTCGGGTATCAAAACGGAGTAGTTCCCATTGGCACAGAAATAGGTCTCTAGGTCTGGCTCTAGGTTGGCAACGCATATGCAATCCCTCCGGGGTTGCGGGTGTCTATGGGCAGTGGTGATCGCTTACCATCAGGTGACCCACTTGCTCGTTTGCCTTCCTATTCACATAAAAAGAAATGAAACATTTAACTTTCTTATCACTCAACAATCTCAACATACGCACTTGATGCATGACTTTACCTTCCTATCCATCCAAGGAAACGTGACGTCACATTTTCAGTGAACAAGCGATCGTTGATCGAACGAATCGTCGCAAGTCGTAAGCCGATCATATCGGTCCGTGTACCACGGGGCCTCTGGCACCGACCTAACATCAACAGAGCTTACGCTTCATAACGACGCGACTAAATATAGAATAATGCTTTTACAACGTTACCAGGAAGTCACAGGGTGCCTGTATTTTTCCTGTTGGATTCAGATTCCTATTACTACGGCTTGTCAGCGAGTTTACTGACTTTGTGAACAAAAGTATACCTAAATGTACATGTAATTTTTAATTTATAATTATGGGACCATTAAGTTTCAGTGCTAGCGCTCCTTTTAAAGTGAGTGGTGTTGTTAACAGACAAATCAAAGTTATTGGGATTTGGGGTTTTGTTTATTTATTTTTATAAATGTCAACAACCTCCGTCCGTACTCAACCTCTGCTGGGCAAAGACCTGTCCTTATTTGCACCACTACCGCCTATTGTGTAACGCACGTTCTTGTCATTCTGCTTGATACGCATCTAGGTCTTCCCGCCATCTTCGCTTCGGTCTGCTTCTATATAGATCTATGTATATCATCATCCCTCACTAGGAATCTATTCACTGGCATTTTGCTCCAACTTGCACAGCCCATCCCACTATTAATTTTAGATTTTCTCAAAATAATGCAATACAATACGAGCAGGTAAGTAATGACGCTAAAGCAGTTTATAATTATTGACAAGATCAACTGAAATTAAACGGAAACGGCGCGAACAATGCAAACATACAAGAAACTTTGTGTTACGAAATCAATACATATAATAATACCGATAAACAAAGACAAATCACGGAAGTAACATTTCCAGACCAATTGAGTGATCCATTCATTCATCGTCGAACGTTGCTATAATGCTTGTTCCATTCAGTACGGAAACCACTAAATCAAATCATCCGCGGCCTCAGCCGATAAAGGAAGAATCCGGGGAAAACTTGTTTCGCATTACATTCATTGGATCGTCGCGGAGCAGTCCGCAATTACGTCCCCGAAGGAAGCGATCCATCAACTCATTGCCTACACTTATTAGCTCTATTTCGGTGGCAAATTGCCTGCTGCCAATATAGGCAACTTTGTTAAAAACTAATTTTCCGCAATAATCGAGCGTTTGCTTGGCGTAATTGAAAGCGCTAGTCGAGCGGAAGGTCAAGTTGCTTCGCAGAATTACGGCAAAATGTTGTTGTTACACCGTAGGACGAAAACGTAACCTTTTTGGTTCTATGGTTTTGTACGAAATTTAGTAGAGTGTAGAAAAATGGGCTATTTCGATCGTGACGTAAACGAGCGATGCCAATGTTTGCTTCATCGAGTAATAATTAAGGCCTTTGTTTTGTTGCAGGTGGTGTAGCATGCAAGAATGCTGTGTAAATAAAACTGGTCTATTATATAAAACAGAAGCAATAAATAGTTTAACTTAGAAACCCCGTAGTTCTAGTGACGCTATTGTAAAGTGCTAAAATTAGTCAAATTATAAAACACAGAATTCTTCCATATTAGAATTTAACGTGTGAACTGTGTGAACATTGATGCTAATGTGACAGTGCAAAATGATCCAATGCCGAGACATAAAAGAGGTGTTTGTATGTACTGTCAGGAAGCAAAGTGTGTAGTGTAAAATTTGACGAATGATGTTAGTGAGGCTAAAATGCCTGCGCGTGCGCCGTCGTCGTCGAGCTTGATGCGGCCGTTCGTGGTGTTGGCCCTGCCCGGAATGTATTTGCTGTACAAGTACAACCAGTACCGACAGCAGCAGATGGAGACCGCGCGGCGCCGCGTCACCGAGCGGGAGCTTATGCACCTCAACACTAAAATCGTGAGTACAGCTGTTTCAATCAATAACAATGTTAACCAAGATCGTAATGACAACATTTATGTCATTTTGGGACAAGCTTTTTTTTGTAACAGGAAAAGTAAAAAGGTTTTATTGAAGGATCAGCAGGCTTATAACTCGCTCGCAATCGCCACCGTGTTTATTTTGACAGTTCTTGTATGAATGTGGCAGCTAGCTGATTCCGATGCCAATTGTCAGCCCATACATGAACCGTCAAAATGAAGACGATGGTGATCGCGAGCAAGTTACGTAATAAGCTTCCTGATTAATCTATACTTTGTGCAAAATGCTGACAAAACTTTAGGTGGGTAAAAGCGACAGATTCAATCTAGCTCTTAAAACAATTTTATCAATGAAACGTAAGTATTTACGTCAATACAAATCTAAAGATCTTTGTCATTTTCGCATCCCTTCTTTAATCCATGATCATTGAACTTTACAAGACTGATCATGTTAAAAGCCAATTTAAAACAAAGACACAAAGAGGTCCGATCCGAATCAGATACATTCGAGCACCGGAGTCCAAGAATGGCAGCCATTCCCGATAGCGGTCAGATAAGACCACTCTTAGCAAGTTAGACCTCTTCCGCACAGCTAATGGACTTTACTGAGACGATTCTTTCAATAAAATCAGATAAGCTATACTAATCTGATGCGTAGATAAATAATTACTGTTTAATTCAGCCAATAGAGTCGATGTAATACCAATAGATAACGTATTATCATCGACTATTACAGTCGCCGCTTTTAGCTTCGGATCGCGGTTCGTATCCTCATCGTGGTTCGAGCCTATTAGTTTTTTATACTTACATACATACATAGGTACCTACATAAATAACTCGCGTCTTTATCCCTTACGGGGTAGATTAGCATGATTGTGGGCGAATAGTTGGAAAAGGGGTTCAAAATAGTGACAGGTTTAGATCAGAAAGATTTTCACCCATTCCTTCCCTAGTTTGTTATTAGGGGTTAATTTTTATAAATCCACACGTCTTCGTGGATGGCACTATCTATATGTAATTAACTAGGTGTTTCAAAACCCAAAGAGCTTGCAAATAAGGCAAAGTACATATTCAAGCGTACCTAACTGATACATGCACATAAACGCAAACAAACAAAGTTACAGCTTTGTCGAACCACTAATGAAGCGGGGAGTGAAGTGTTCCCACATTAACATTTACCCTCAGTATAGACGAGTCCATCAATCTACCCCGAGCACATTCTGCGAATAATGGAAAAACGCCAGGGTCAAACGTCCGCCCGGTGTTACCTTGAATACTACCCCAGAACCGTTCAAGGTAACGAATTTGCACAAGGAAACCTTTGAGCCTCCCTGTGAAAATGTGACATTTAAGGCAGAGGCGGCAAGTGATCTAAACGTTTTTGAAGTTCGGAAGCATTTGGCTCTTATTTATTACTAACTAGCTGCGCAGAATTCGCTTGCCCGCTATCCCGTGGGAACTAAGCAATGTTCCGGAATAAAAACGAATGTCCTTCCCGGGACTCAAACTATCTACCTACTCGTTCCAGCGGTTTAAGCGTGAAAAAGGTAGCATAAGCAAAATTCGTAAATTTTTATTAATCTAATCTAATGTAACTAATATTGTAAATGCGAAAGTATGGATGGATGGATGGATGTTTGTTTGTTACTCAATCACGCCAGAACGGCCCAACGAATCTGGATGAAATTCGGCACACAGAATAGATAGAGAAGTCTGGAATAGCACGGAAAATTCCCGCGGGATAGCGATAAACAAATTCTTTGCAGACGAAGTCGCAGGCAACAGCTAGTCTTTAATAAAAATAACAATAAAACTCACCTAATTCTGAAAAGTTGCATTGCAATGGTTCAATGAGACTTAGGTTTTGCTCGGTCTTTGCAAAATTAAGGTTTTCCCAAATTGAGACCTTTTAGAATCGATTTTTCGCCACCAATAATCCCTATAGCGCAAATTTCATCGGAAAAAATTGAAGGTACAAGCCAATATTGCTCTTTTAATAGCATATCATTATTATAAAACAGTCCATAGTCACGTATCGTCCAATACCCACGCCTCACTAAGGTCATTCCGTGAACTAGCCCTGTAGAACACGACTGTATCGTCGTGTAAAATCGAGGCACCAGAAACGCGAGGGTGTGCCGGACACGCGATTTGTGCTTCCACACTTTTCTATTGGATTTACCCGTGACACGTGTCACTGATGTTTAGTGTGAAAGTGCAGTACGTGTGCTTAGTGTAAGTTTTCGATAGCGAAATACGTCTCGATAACGTTTGCGTTAAACTGTCAAATACTATGAGAACTGTTTGTTGCCGTTTCGATCCGCTAGTGGCGCTGCCAAATTTTCCATAGTAATTGAGACGTTTACGTGAACGCGTTCGAGACGTTTGTTCGTGTGAAAACTTACACTAGAGGCTCTGAGCCTCTAGTGTAAGTTTTCGCATATAAAAACGTCTCGAACGCGTTCACGTAAACGTCTCAATTACTATGGAAAAATTGGCAGCGCCACTAGCGGATCGAAACGGCAACAAACTATTCTCATAGTATTTGACATTTTAACGCAAACGCGGTCGACACGTATTTTATGACCGAAAACCTACACTAAGCATAGATATCGTAGATGTATAAAATTCAGTGTGTATCATACAGGCATAATATTTTATCCTGATGTAGTTAACGATCATACAAATCATGTGAGAATGATATTTTGTTAGTAACTTTTATTATTGAAGCGTAATTACGTTTTAAAATTTGTCTTAGGAGCAATGTAACATGTACAATTTCATTTGACATAAGTGTTATGATGTTTACGTAGGTACGTGCATTAATATGTATAATCGACGCATTGTGTGATATATTGCTTGCTAAATTAATTTGTAAGAAAACATAAAATTCAATTAATGTTGCTGTTACACATGTTACACATGTTTATACGTTAATTACTGTTATCAGTTGTTAAAATATATGCCCGTATTAAATTTACATACTTACTGTATAGTAACAGATCGAGAAGCGATAGCGATATAATACGCGTATTTCAGGGGGACACAGGTAGGTCACACCTGGGCCCCGTTTCTCGAAGCTTATTAGACTAATAATATTAGTGTTTTGTTTTATTCTTTCGTTTAATTTACGAGACAAAACACTAATATTATTTGTCTAATAAGCTTCGACAAACGGAGCCCTGTTTTGCTTATAAGCCGGGAGAGGGAGACGACCTGAAAGGAGTAATATTTGACACGCGCCGACAATTGTAAAAAAATTCGGACTTGTCCCACTTATTACAGCGCTGGGGGGTTACCATGAAGTCTTAAATCCGATTCAGTTTAAGTTCGCTCGCTGTCAGATCCATATTAAAAACTAGCTTCTGCCCTCGACTTCGTCCGCTTAGAATTAGCAATTGATATGTTTATCGCTATCCCGCGGGAACTATACAATTTTCCGGGATAAAAAGTAGCCTATGTTTTAATCTAGGGTACCAGCTATCTTCGTACCAAATTTTATCCAAATCCGTCCAGTCCTTTTAGCGTGAAGAAGGAACAAACATACACACTCACTCACTCACATCGTCACATCGTCACATCGTCACAAACTTTCGCATTTATAATATTAGTAGGATGACAGCTAAAACCTGAACTGAGTCACGGTAAGGCCCCAGATCTAATGTAACGTGTGTACCTATGTCTATGTTGGAAAATGTCAACCTAGTGATCAAACACGTGGAGGATAAAATACAATACAATAACTCTACATATAACAATCAAAACAGAAAAAAAGGATTACAAGATTATGATTACGTTGAAGGATTACGTTGTTTGATATTGTTTCATAGTTGAATTAGGTTTTGATTTATTTAAAATTCACTAAACAATTAGTTTAATGTCTCTCAGTTTTTGTATTCTCCGAGAGCCAGTAACCTGCTGTTACAAGCGCTATAGCACCACGGCCTCATCTACGATGTAAGAATCTGAAAAAAATTGGGCGCGTTAATTAAGCGAAGTCTCAGCAATAACTCGGGATAGTCACGCGATACTAAACATGACTGATCACCGCTGGGACCTACTTAAATGCCGTAACCGTATTATGACACTTTAGTATAGAAAACAGGTAAATATGATTCATGGCCATTTTTGGACATCCAAGCCGGAACACTATCGTTTTTGGAAATAAGGAAACAAATGCCAGAGTGTTTAAAACAGCGTACACATGTAAATCAGTCAGTGTTTCATAAGTAGCTAAAGTTTCTAAGTTGTGTTTTTTTATAAGTTTATTTTGACTACTCGTATTACCTCAGTTACTTCCAAATCCAAGGCAAAGGATAATAAAACATAGTACCTAATATAGCCCCTGAACAAAGCATGCTGTTCAAAAATATTCATCCAGAAATGAAGACACGCTGACACGTGGTTTCTTCTCTAGGTATTCTACCAACTACACATGAGAAGTTTATTTTTATAATCGACCTAAATCAGCTCAAACAATAATGACAAAGCGTTAATTCAGTCTCATAGTCAATACCTTGTAAAACATACTCCAGTTTCACGTAGAGCTATTGATCTAAACGCAGTGCAGACTTAAACGGATTACGAGCGAGGTCGCTCGAGGGTCGCTCGTCTCGCTCGCCAGGACGCTCCCGGCTCTCGTTAACTGTCGGGTACAGACCAACCGAAATCCGTGCCTAGATCTTGATTCCGCTAATTCACTTGACCACGACTATGCGATAGGACTGTTCGGTTGGTGAGGTACAAGTTGGGTGTTACAATTTGTTTCGTCTAATCCCTGAATTTTTGCAAGTGTCAATCTCAGTATTATGATTAGAAAAACTTTGTGCGCCTAATCCTCAAAACTCTTATAATCCTCCTAATACGGCCAATGTTTCACCTCTGATTGTGCCTCGTAGCAAATCTTCCTCTAAAGAAACTACGCGCACACAGTGGTCATGAGAGAACCTTACGATGAAGATACTAGGTTTTCGTTACTATACTTACATAACCGATAGCCCCAGGTGGTCGGGACCAGACCATCTGTGCTAGTATTATATTTATTCCACTTTTGAGTATACCGCAAAAATCTGCGTAACAACCCCAAAAGCATGCATTGATAGCTAGCTCCTATTGATCCTAGATTCGATATCATTTTGAAATCCACTGTACAAACATGCTTTTTTTCAATGTGCGTATGTATTTGTTACTACAAGCACTGTCTTATATAGCCAAGAAGCCGATAACAGATGATTGTGGACTATAAATACTGCAATGTCAAGGCAGATCGTTGGCCGTGCCGTCTCGCGAGCGCTTTCCCTCTCGCCCGATGTTCCCGACTATAAATAAGCCGGAAGCCTTTATTAAAGCCTCTTTTGCATTCATTAATAATGGAGAAATGATTGGAATGGAAACAATACTACTCGCGTACCTTTCTACGTGTTCATTATCCTGTTCCTCCATGTTCTGTGCCACTGCAACCAACCTTCATTATTTTATGTGTAGCTGGCTGATAATATTCTTTCACGTGTGATTTAGAAAAAATGCAACTGACGTAATCATTCACACAAAAACCCTGAACAAAAACCAATGTCTAAATTTCACGGTAACATTTCTTCCACAAAATAAATCAAAAATATAAAATGCATTCAATGACAATATTGTCAAGAACCGGACAGTTTTGGAACAGCTTTAAAGCGGTTTCAAGGGTAACCACACAAGGTGAAATATTGGTAAGATGGTACACTAAGGATCCACCTTGCGACACCAGCAAACCTAACCCTGATTGTAGAAGAGCTTTGGCTGATATAAAGCCCGATGTTGATCCTAATTGTCCCGTTCCGTGTGAAACTAGGAAGTCGAAGAAGAAAGGCATCCTACACAGGATAAAGTTAAGAGTAATTGAAGGAGGCACCAATTTCGGAAGTAAGTGATCGTCTACGTTACGTTACTCTTTGTTATTGAGCGTCAAATGTAAAGAATCGAAATTTTGACAATTAATGGTAGACGCACCGCTCCGCGCCGCGCCGCACCGGCACGGCACCAGCTCAACCCGACCCGCTCAGTATTCTTTGGTATGAAACGCACACTTATCGGCTTTGGAACGGCAACGCCTCGCCTTGGCATAAGGTAGCAGTGCGTGGGCAACTCGCCGTCACCGCACTTACTTCGAGTCGCCGCCGTGGGGACGGCGCGCGGAGGCACGGACCTCGGGTGGTTCGCCCGCGGACGGCTCGCCAACGCCCCGTCGCTTGCCTCTCTGACATCGTCTACTGTCGACGTTGACCGCTAGCCGTCAACCAGTTGCCGGCTCGCGGTAAGCGCGCTGTAGCCACGCAGACGCCTCGAAGGCACCGAGCCGCTTCCTTTACGAGCTTGCGTATGGTTGACGGCAAGCCGATGAGATAAGGCGGCGCCGGTCCGGTGCCGAGCGGTTACATGTGCGCCAACCTTTAATCTTCAATTGGCTTACAGTAGAAACTTACAAAATGTACACTATTTAACATTTTCTAGTTTGTACCTAACTCCTGACATCATCATTATTGCCATTACTAAGGAATCCTTAAACTGTAGCGCCATTTCGCCGCCTCAAATGCGAGAAAAAAAAGCCCAAGGACGAACAAGAGGAAAAGGAACCAAAAAAGGAGGAACAGGAAAAGGCGCATGAGGTAGAGAAGGTGGTGTTTACGATGCCGCCTTCTCGAAAGGGCGTGCAAGTATCAGTGCTTGGCGCCGACACTGCCATAGGGCAGTACGTAGCGCTGCTGTTGAAGCAATGTTCGTGTATTAAAAAGTAAGTTCAAGTATGACATTCCTAGTCGTAATGGGAAAAATTACTTTACTCATCTGTGACCAAGCATAAGCTACCGCGGAGAAGCAAGAAATGTTTCTTTTTATCCTGTTTATTTCTAGGCGTGCCATTTTATAGTGTATCTACTTCTTCTTTTACTTTTTCGAACAGTATGAAAGGTTTGGTAATTTTTCGGCTACAAAATGAGTACCTAGCCTACTGATATTAATTTTGTTCTTATTTGGTGACGAAGAATTTGAAATTGGCTTTTATACCCTATGAGTTCCTTGAATGAGGCTAAAATTAAATTTGGTTATAGCTTCCAAACTTTCTATGAATCAACATTTTCTTTACATTTAGCATTTCTAACTTCGCACAACTTCTCCGTTTGGAACTGTTATTACTTGGTTATTTGACGAAGTAGGTACCTAACCCTTGTACGACGCCGGTTCTATTTATACAGTGGATTTGACATTTCTCAACCCAAAAGAAACCGTTTCTCGTGTTCGAGACATTAAATTCTTAAATGTCACTAACCTACGTAACATTTCCTTTAGGAAGCTGTTCTGGGCTAGTGGTATACTGACGACATACTACTTTATTATTTTATTTTTATTTCAACGGAGTCTTGAAATAACACGCATGTAGATTTTTTCTACAAGAACTTTGAATGATTTTACCTTTTCATTGTTCTATTCTGTAGGTTATTAAAATTTTAGACCTTCCCATCACTTCCAGGTAAGCTCAACATGACTGCTATCTCATTTTCATATCTTTTCTTTACTTATCTACGCTTTGTCCTATCGAATACATTAATATGTAATCTAGTTTTTACCTTTACTTATTTCAGCACTTTAATATTTAATCTGATGTTAAGTATTGCTAATTCTCTCAAGATTTTATTATAATTTTACATAAATTTTCTAGCAGTAAGTAATCATTTTAAATCAAAAACGTTTTAATTAAATATCATGGGACAGTTTACACAAATTGGCCTAATGCCAGACTAAACAAAGCTTATGCTGTGGGTACTAAGCAAAGGATATTATCATACTTTTTAGATAAATAGATACCTAGTTAAAAATATTCCTTAATCTTTTGAACGCCAAGCTTAGCTAAAGATAGCTTAGTAAAGCTAGTGCCGAGTTTGAAAATTTATACCTTTTCATGGTTTTCTTCGTAATTCGAATCTCCCTATAGGTACCTTCCATGTTCCATTACATTTTTAACTGGCTGTGTATGTATGTCAACAGCAAAAGTGAGTGATAATTTTTATTCCATTGTGACAAGGCAAAAGGTGATCACTTACTTTGGCTCTTGACTGTACCAGCCTTAGCCTGTGACGTCAGCGCTCGACCCGCGAGTTACGCTTCATGAAATCGCCCGTTTGCGACCCTCCGGGACCGTTTCTCGTGCCGCTGTCAAAACACGAATTTTATATGAAGGAAAAAGTAACTTGAATAAGAGCTTGAACGTTAAATATACATTTCGGCAACATTAAAAGATTTAATTCCGCTCAGGATGGGTCGTATTGATTTGTCACTTTTTATTAAAAAAAAATAGTAATAACTCACATTTTCTAAACACAGAAGGTCAAATGATGGTAAGCAACCACTAATGCCCGTGGATATCCGCAACATCGAAGTATATACCTACCCCCTTATTCATAAACGCTCTATAGGCTTCTGCTAACTTAGCAATCGTTTGTCCTTATCTGTCAAAGGTAAATGTCAAAGTGACAGATAAGGACAAACGATTACTAAGTTATCAGAAGCCTTATAGAGCGTTTATGAATAAGGGGTTAGTTTCTATCTGTTAAAAACTTTTAATCGTTTATCAAGTCCATTTAGAATTAAAACATTGAGTGCCAAACTTCTCTAATTCTTTAAAGACAAAAAAGACCACGGCCGTCGAGTTTCGGCTCATGAATCTCTGATCCTATCCCCGGGGACTGTCTGCCGTCGACAATGCGGCTTTTATGCGCACTATCGAGAATCCGTGTAAAACATCGGCTTTTGTAATGCCACTTTCGCTATGAATAAGAATATCGACAAATCTTTTACATTTAGACTTCAAAAATATGTTGTTTTTTAAAGTAAGGCCGTGTCTCTAACGCCGTAGGTATCCCGTGTGTTACAAAAAATGACTATTGTGTCCATGAACTGAGACCCCATGCAGCACGCGACCACATCATGCTACATCATGTGCTCACAAAGCAGCTGGTTTTGGGCTCATGAACGTATTTGTAAAACACGGGATACGGCGGTTGCCTTACGTAAACGTAAGTGTTGGTAAGCAACCTAAGTGTTGTAAAAAATGGTTTGTGTGGAATAATATCCGGAAAAAAGTGCAATTTTAATGAAAAAAAATGTAGGTGTACGCTCTGAGTATCGTTTTGCCTTCAGGCTTTTATACGCGGAGGTTAACCTATATTTTTGCACATTATTATAAAGCAAAAAGCATTATAATCTCGCACTCCCCTTTTTGTTGTTTACCACTCAGCGTCACGCAATGTTTTAGTGCTTTCAGTTCAGCAAAGCTCACTCCTATTATACCACTAGCCTTTCATTTTTAAAGTTCACAACCTTTAGATTATTATTACTATTTCAGCCGATTTCAAATGTTAAGTACAGTTGTGAAAAACAAACGAGTCCTTAGTTTCATTATTGCTCTGATCGAGGTAGCACTAGCACCCCTTTCATACAATCATTTGGTCAATTGGCTGCCTACTTTATCGAGGTTATTGGATCATTCATCATGGGTTTAGACAGCGTTTCTTAACCTTAACCTTTTTCAGCCACAGACCCCTTGGAAATCAAGCACAATTTTCAAGGCCCTTAGATACATACAGCTGTTGCCCGTTACTCCGTCTGCGCAGTTTTTGCTTATCGCTATCCCACAGGAACTCTGCGAGTCCCCGGGATAAAAACTATATGTGGGTGGATTTTTGACGTTGTAATTTGTGTGCAATACGTTTAGCATGGCACATAAATTACAACGTCAAAAATCCACCCACGTCCTTTCCTGTTACTGAGATTATCTCTATATAATTTCAACTGAATCGGTTCGGCGGTTTGTGGAAAAGGTGACGGACAGACACACTTTTGCAATCATAATATACTCAGCGGCAAAAAATGTGGCCCTCATTTGTATGCAATAACGTAATTTTATTTGGAGGCTGGACCAAATTTTGTACAGTCGGGGGCATAAATATCAATATAGTCATCATGCCAATATATTATATGTCACCGACCTTTTTGTTTGTGGCATAATGGTGTATAGATTTTTTTGACGACTTGGTAATGTAGGTACATATATTTATGCCCTTGAATGTACATGGGTATAGATTGTTAAATGGTCTTAATCCTGACATGAGACTCAGACTCAGGGGTGTGCGGACCACAGGTTAAGAACAAATAATTAGTAAACATTCCTAAATCCTCGCGATACCATTGTGACATTCCGGTCGTCATTTACAATTTCCACGAGGCATTCACTCCGCGTGCCACTATTCGAACGATGCATCAAAGTTTAACAGAAGCCTTAGACATGCCTTTATATGGATCATTCGGGCTGGCGTAATAAAAGGCGTCGAGATTTTACGACCGGCCGTGACTGCCTCACAGCTCTGTTTATCACACAATTTTTATGGCTGGAATGCTGGAGTATAGCAGTACACTTACCCTGTGACATCCGTAATTGATTGTTCTGCGTTGTTTATTCATCTCGTTTATCGGAGGCATGAAGACTGAAATTCTTGAGTTGGCTCGCATTTTTTCTTGTTCGAATAATAGTTTGTCCGTCTGTTTCCAAGATTGTTTTTCTCAGATGCGCGTGGAGAGGTATCAAGTTGAAAAGAATATGAAATATATAAGGCTATGGTACTTTGCCACTGTAAAACAATAAGCTTATAAAAATATATTTACATAGGTACATACGAAAACCGTGGTCAATAATATCAACATTTGGTATTTTACAAGGAATAATGAAATTTGGCATTAAGGTCTCACAACACAAGTAAAAAAAAATACCAAACCTCAGATGTCCATTTGGACTGAGTATAACACATAAATAGATCTTTCTATAATTAATAAATAAATAATTACTTTTAGGGTTAATTTTATCTAATTTAAATGGCACGCTTAAACATATTTCAATTCCTGTCCTAATTACATTTCACTCCAAGTTGCTTTTCATCATCCATCATCAACAGCCCGTATCAGTCCACTGCTAGACATAGGCCTTTGTCTTGGCACACTCTGCCTCCCTGCCAGCCGCCTTACGAATATCATCGCCCCACTCAGCTACAGGACGTCCCATAGAACGGTTGCCGCCACACGGTCTCCACTCAAGAACCAGTCTGCCCCAACGGCAAAGTGACCTGTCACTTCAGCTTGCTAATTCGACGAGCTATGTAGGTAACGTTGGTTCCTTTTCAGATTGCGTTTATACGAGTCCAAGGACTCCTCATGCTGCACGCGGGACCTCTGTTCCGTCGTGCAGGACTTACAGCACATCAACACCAACTGTCTGGTCCAGGCGTTCAGCGGCTGCGCTTGCTGTGATCTTGAAAGATGTTTGCAGGTGCGTTCAGATACAGACAAAGAAATGTTGAGCCAGTTGTCATTTTGATTAAGCTGTATTTATAATGCAATCCGTTATTATTTGTGTTTTAAGTACGTCTGATTTCGATTATTTATACGGCTCAATTATGTCTAGTGGCAAGTGGATCAAAATTCACGTTGGTGACTGTACCTACGCTCACACTTATCTTATTTGGGGTATTGGGTGTGGGGTATTGACACCATCTATCCCAAGAATCCCAGATAACATTCCCAGCTCGACAGCATATAGCACTATTAAATTCTTGAATGTGGTCGCATTACAGGTTATTGTTTGGGTATTATTTTTTTAAGCAGTATCAAACCTGATATTCTAATTTAATAAAACTACATAATTCTATGTCTACTCAGTTTTCAGTAACTCTAATGCTTATTATCACAGGATAAAGTCTACCGCTGTTATCAAACAATAAAGAACATTGTGTTTTAATTTCTACCTAACCAAGGGATATTCCGGACGAATCCTATTATCATAAAAATGCGAAGCTTATTAGCATTTCAGCCTCAGAATCTAGGTTTCAATGTAGCCCGGGGTTTATGCAAAGAACCTCGTTTAAATCTGTCTCTTGAAATTTCTGTGAGCTGTAAATTTTCTTCGACGGGACAGTGAATTCATTGTTCCGATAGACATGTCAGGTGTTCATTAAACCTTCCAGGGTTGCTTTAATATCGAACCAGTAAATAAGTTCCTGACATCCTTCAATCTCAACATGAAAATCATCACTTGCTTGAAAGAAATCTATTTTTTTTTGTTTTGTAACCAAGTCTGCCTGTGCTGTAATATTTTGGAATGTAGAATTTCCCATTATTTGTGACAGAACTACTATACTACGTTTATCAACAATAAAAATAATCGTATTTATTGTTTTACAATACTTTTATCTCGTGACTTCGTCCTGGTATCTAGAAGACTTGATTAAAAAATAGGTTGATCCTCTGTCCTATGGGAATTTCGAAAAATCCCTTCTCAGAATCCTCTTCATATCGATGATACGACACTCGAGGTATGCTGTACTTACTGTACGTACAACGGCCAACAAATTTTATTCGTTACCAATTGTTCCCCGAAAATTGCACAAAATAATGGGCTTGTAATTACTGGTACCTATTGATTTTTTTCTGCTACTGGCACTATGTATAATTCTAGTATTACTTGTATTGTACTTGACCTTTATCGTAGCGAACCCGCTGTAGACCCTATTCTGGCGTGATTCAGCAAATTCAGCAATCCTATTATTGAGTGTTGCTTTATAAAAAGGCTGTTTGTAGAAAATGTATGCAACAGCCCTAAAACCAAACCACTGATTCCGCTGGCACTCAAAAATTTGCATATCTATCTCTGCGGCGCTCAAACTTCGTTGTTTAAATAACCAAACTTAATGTCTTGATGAACGCGTGTTGCGCAGTAAAGTTGGAATTGGATTGGATGATGTTAATTAACTGATATGAAAAGGGAAGTTCATTTGAAAATGTCACAGATGTTATTCGTTACTCAGCTCGTTATAATTTTCATGACTAGAGTTGTTTACGGTTTCTTGTTTCTTTTTAAGATGAATGACTTCAGCTTCAGCTTCAAAGTCAGGGTTGGTTAAGTTTGGAACTGAAGCAGGGGTTACAATTTCACAGAAATAGACCCTTGCTTGTGGTAACAATACATGCAGTCCAGATTTGCGACCGATGCTATATTTTTGCACTCGGCCCGGTTAACCTGCTGATTCAAATATTAATCCAGCACCCTAATTGTGAAACCCTTTCCCGTTTCCCTGTAAATTTCAAAACAACCCATTTAACCCTTTTACGGTGCTTAAGCAATCCTTCTGTATACATGTATCTGAATCAACAAGGGCCATGGAGGGTCCAGTCCAGTTATGATTCAGTGGGCTTACGTTTGCTAAAATTGTGTGCTTAGGCATACTTCAATTGGGACCTTTTCCCCTTTGTTCAATTAGTTTTCTTTGTCCGAGCATATTATTCGCGAGCGAAGGGTGCCGTCGACCTCCCTGAGTGCCAATCAATACTACGCCCTAACAACCACAAATACCCCGTACACTGTTCTTTGATAACGGCTGGAGGTTTTCGCAAACATGTCGTTTGAATCAATGTTTTGGACGTCTGCCTGACTTTTATATTATATCGTAACAAAACCAAACGCGTGCTTGTATTGAACTAATTAAATTGCGCTAAATGAATTGATTATGTGATTTGAAGGACCATCCCTTCATAAGCCTGTTCCATTCAAATAGATTTAAATGGTTTCAATTTTCACCACAAGTCTACACATTTCCCTGGCGTCTATAGCTACTCTGTCCCTCTGTTTACCCCGTTTGTAAGATCAATTGGCGTGAAACGTTAAGTTTTAAAACGAGATCACTTCGAGTGCGTAAGCTAAAGTGGTCTGGCGCCAATCTGTCTGGCAGACGTCGGATGAATTTCCGTCACGAAGGCTTCACTTGACTCCTACGACGCTAAGGCTAAAGTGCTATGTGAGGCAATATTCAAATCCGACAGATTACGTTACCACGTTTTGCCGACTGCGGGAGCACGTAATACTGCTTGCGTGTGACGGGAATGGGAACAAAGGGAGACACATAATTTTACCAAGAAGGGGATGAAGGCTGATAAATTAATCAATTCTGAAACGATATTCGTAATGCGAATAAATCGGGTTCCTATAGTTATGTTAAAACGTGCGATGTGCTAAAATAATTAAGATACTGCAGTCAGCGTTAGAATTTACTGGAGTAGACTTGATCTAAATAATCAGTTACATTCCACAAATTGTTATACAGTGCGATAGCATTTAAAAAAAGCTTCGTTTCATTTAGTTCCTGTCTCACTCACTCTCATGGTTTTGATACTTAAATCGGCCGATGGTACCGGAAACCAGACTGTCGTTCTAGAAGCTTACGGACTGTATATTTTGTTTAGCGTTTCCAAGACCAGGGGCATCGTGTTTTTTAGCAAACATCAAAAGGTACCTAATACCCGTATCATGTACTTGCAGAACACGGATATAGTACTGATGCTGGAGTCCGGTGACGTAATGCAGAACATGCCTTTGGAGAAGCGGTTCTACTTGCAGGCGCCGATTGTGAAGCGATATGCCGACGTCATCGCCAACGAGTGTCCGAAAGCGTTTATTATTGTGTGCGCTACGCCCATTGACTGCATGGTGCCGTTAGTCGCAGAGGTATTGCTTTTCAAATTTTAAGGGATAAAAATCTGTTGGGTCAGACGAAGACGTCTGTAGATCGTTGTCCGTCTCTTTATTTTAGTAATTTTACATTAGGTTTAATTAAAGCAATTCCATAGTAAACAAATAAATAATAAATGAATATCATGCATGGGACACTACACCAATGGCCTAAGTACCCAACTAAGCAAATCTTGTTCTATGGATACTCACGTTTACACATTTCATAGATTGTGCTTTATTCAAGATCAGTTGCTGGATTCATAACTGGGTAAATCAGGTATCCATGCATCAGAAGGTAAGGAATCGCAAGCAACAATGGCTGCAGTTAGATGCGAAATACATATGCGTTTATATTATTTTCATCACACTCACTCGTTAATGATGTTATTCCATGCCTGTTTACTAAAGGACAATGGCCTAAATTGTTCCCTGGCGGGAGTCAGCGGGAATTATGAATTTACGTACCTACAATTTTTCATCCCCCGGGAGGAAAAGTTTAGTTTTAAAATAAAGAACTCATTGAACGTCATTTCAGACTAAGGAGGTTTCAAATCAGCCAGATTTATTATTTTTCATCACACTTGCTCGTAAATGGTGTTATAACACGCGTGCTTATAGAGCCGTAGTAGCTGATTTACCTCCCACGGGAATTTCAAATATTTTACTCCCGAGGGAGTTATTTTTGTATGAATTTTCATAACTCCCTCGGGAGGAAAAGTTTAGTTTTAAAATTAAGAGTTCATTCTACGTCATTTCAGACTAAGGAGGTTTCAGATCAGCCAGATTTATTTAATATTTAAAAAAAAACTACGAACCAATTTTATAAAAGTTTCAATTAGATTACGATCCAAGATGGCGGATGACATTTTAACACTATTGACACTAAAATGTTGATGGGTGTCGTTTTCGAGTAATTTGGTGATTCTGAGACCGATTTTGGCATAATTTTTTGGATCCAAGATGGCGGATGACATTTTGACACTATTGACACTAAAATGTTGATGGGTTCGTTTTCGAGTAATGTGGTGGTTCTGAGCCCAATTTTAGCATAATTTTTTGGATCCAAAATGGCGGACGATATGTTCACTCTATTGGTACATAAATCTTGATGAGTGACGTTTTCGGGTAGTTTTGTGATTCTGAGTTAATTTTTTTTATTTCCTCGCAAATGTGATGAAAAACATTGTGTGTATCACGGGCAGTAAGGGGATTACAAACTCGAGTCATTAAAAGCCCTCCGCCTTCGGCGTCGGGCTTCTAATAGACTCTCGTTAGCAATCCCCTTCTTACCGCCCTCGGTGCACAATGTACTATTATAAAGCATATTCAGGCTTAATTATTTCCCCCTTGCAAGTAATATTTGATTGTTCCTTAACACAACGCCAGTTTTGTTCAAAGAAATCTGAAAAAGTTTCGTGTATTGAATCAATACTGTATTGCGTCGTTGTCAGACGCTGACGGACGCCCTGCGTGTTTAGCAATGATTCGCAATATTTATTCCGTATCCCGGACTATAAACTATCGACCATTGATTTCATCGAGACTGTATACTGTAGCTATCACGCTATCTTTTGTCGCAGAAGTCGCAGAGTCAAAGCATTATCTTTCTTTTTCTAGGTAGCTTTTTCTAAGAATGGATGTTTCACGACCACGATAAATGCTCGGTCTTATACTCCCAAATTCTTAATTCTATTTTCGAGTCATACCATCTCACTCACTCTTATTACGTAAGAGTGAGAAGGACGGGATGATACGAACTTGCAATTTTGGATTTGGGAGTACCGTTCAAAATACCATAAAAAACCATATTCCAATCTTTTCCAATCCAATCGGTCACCGGCACGAAGAATAAACCTTTGCGACGTAGCAACGATACTAATTCCAATATTTCGTCTCCCTCCTGCGTACTTACATAGATATTTCGTATTTATTATGCATAACAGTACGTAATCTCGTTGCAGTAAGTACCTAGACTCACCAAATTTGAAAACACGTATACCAAGGAAAGAAAAAATCTTTATTTCTTTAAAATAATCCTTACGCTGGTATTCTCGCATTACTTAAACTTGCGACGTTTCCCTGTACTGAACTACTAACAAAAAACGACAGCAGTCACAACAGGAGCCTCTACCTCTATTCTATTTTGTCCAAACGTTCTTTTTTTCTTTTTGTCATATGTTTTGTAACTTTCATCTCATCAGCTCATCACTAACCCTTCGCGATTTCCCTCAATCAATAGACCAACCGGAGACAAAGCTACATGCGATTGTCCAATGCCCGCTGTAAAACCGAATACGCACACAACACGCTGCTAATAGACAAGTTGCTGCTGTTGTACGTGACTGTAGTCCACAATAATTAACCCCCAACCCAAGTGTGCTGAATATTTCACCTTAATATCGGCTTGGCATTTACTTGCAAATCTGTACTTTGGGTGAATGAAAACACATTGAAATGTCATGACCCTCTCGTCAAAAGGTATCATAAAGGTCGCAAAATGTCACTTCGGAATCTGAACACCATTTCAAATTAAAGTAAAAATTATTATCCAGAGTCCTGTTTTTCTTAATTTGGTGTCAGCGCCTGAGATTTCTTCGACAAATTTAATGTTGGTATAAAAATGAGCTTTGTGTAAATAAAAAATGTATTTCTCTTCTCATCGAGTCGTTCAAAGTTGATAAAGTACTTAGAACAGTCCTAGACGTAGACAATACCAAACCCTAACCGAAAGATATTTTACGGAAGTATCGAGTGCATAATGTTGTATGTACCAGTAGTTTTACAGTGGATCATGAATTCCTGGGTGATAATATTTTTATGGCTGATACTAGAACGTTTAGTTTATGAGCGATAGGAATCGTAAAGAGCCTAATATGCAAGCATTGTTTGTTATCAACCAGTGCCATCAGGCTGACAATAAAGGAAGGTCATCATGTTAATGAAATATCAGGGTCACCGACACTGGCAAATAATACTTCCACAAGTCAATCGTAATTTAAATATACCGTTTACTTTTTCACTTCTTCAAAGAGTTAAAAGATAAATAGGTATTGTAGGTATTATAGGTATAGGTATTCAGGGTTGGACAGTTTTTTAATTAAGTACTTTAATTTGAAATACATCCTAATTAGGTAGTTTTGTATTTTGGTATTTTAAATAACGCGTATATAGTTTGTATTTCATTTTTAAATACTTCAGGTAGATAGATTATATATTCCTGCACTCATGTCATCTAAACTGTCGTTAAAACTAGTTATTTTTAGTTATGTTGCCAATAATAAAATGTTTTTGGAAATTTGTATTTCAAATTAAATGTTGCAAGTATTGGGCTGGAAATATTTAGTCTTAAACTCGTACCTATTCACTTGGGCAAAAGCAAAGTGTTTACTTTAGCCAAGCGTTTAGCTGCAAAAAAATATTTTAATGACATAGTAAAAATATACTGTATACATGACAATACTAATTACCTACTCTACAAAACTACGATTACCGAAAAAAAGATACTTACGTTTTCAAATGCTTTAGAAATTTGTCACATTACCAAATCCAAACCGAACTGTTTTAATTAAACAAAAGAACACTTTATTAAAGTTACAAAAACGTACGATTCAACAACCTATAAGTATATTTAGGTATACTTAGATATATCGGTGATATCGTTATTTGATGTCCATTTTTATCTCGTTGCGAGTCGGTTTGGTCTGTTTCCATTACCATCAGCCGAGTACTGTGATAAGGGTCGAAGCATTTACACGGTCCATAAATACGGGTGAGAGTGACCGGCTGAAATTACAGACATCAAATAGCAGGATTGAAAATGATAAGACATTTAGTTGAGATGGTACGACGAGACTTGCAAGATTTGAGATTTGTTTTATCTTTTGGTCTAAAATAACTGCATTTGATTATCCCATCGGAGCTATAGCGGAGCGGATAGAGAAATTGGAGAAAGGATAATGTTTTATTGTATAACCAATAATATAAAAGAACAACATGAAATTTTTGATAGCGTTTTTTATTAACGTTTATAGAAGTATAGTTCAATAAACTCGTCAAGCAAATAAGGACATAATAAGGAAATAAGTTGCACTTAATCCACTTAGAGCCAGCCAGTTTTTCTAAGCATTTCCATAGAAATTGGCATCCATTTCCTTGGTTTTCCTATGCATGGCGATATTACCAATATTTACTAGCATCAAATAAATAGGATAGTTTTCCCAGATGGGGATACCCGCAAGGAAAACGAAATTTCGCTTGTGGATTGAAAATATGCGGCCCTTGGAGGATGTAAAATATTTATCGTCTAGTGATTGCGTCTGTTTCGCGATAAAAAGAAAATCCTCTGCAGGGATTTATCCCAATCTTCCTTGTTTAATGATTTATGTTCTGCTCACCTCAGTTTGGAGAGAGAATACTAAATTACCCCGCTTTTATAACAGCCAGGGACATTGAGCAACAACGTGCCTTTTCACTCGGCTGCTTCAGAAAGAAGAGTTACAATTTATTGATGTTGCAAGATTTATCCCTCTCGAACTTATTGGTTTACAACAGAAAATATTATATAGTTAACTAATTATTTTGCGAACGAACAATTAATCACACATCAAGTACTATTAGTCGACAGCAAAATATATAAATCGAGAATTATTTACGCTTTGAAAAAACAAGAGCCAAAATACAGAGAGCAGTTTAGACAGAACGTAGTAGATCTATGTTAATACTTCTCCTTGTTACTTGTACATTTCTTTTCGTTATATCTGCCGTGACACTGAGTTAATGACTGCCTTTAATTAAGTGATACATACTCATATTTTTAGTCGTTGAGCAAAAGAGCGGAATTATGCTCTCCGTCAACTACCGATCAAGCCCTTGAAAACTTTGCCGCGCTTGCATTGCCTTCACAAATAACCTGTAATACTATTGCAGACGTTAAAAGAAACCGGCTGGTATGACCCCCGCAAGCTGCTAGGGTCCCTGGCAGTTCCCGAAATGAGAGCCAGCACTTTGGCTGCAAAGGCTCTAAGCCTGGAGCCATGGTATACAAGGGTACCGTGCATTGGGGGCACTGAAGGAAGAACCTTGGTACCTTTGTTTTCCAAGGCTGTCGAATACTTTGATTTCACTGAGGTAACTTGTGGCTTTCTATAAAAGTAAAAATATTTAGTAGGTATAAATACTGAAATGTTACTTAGCATTTGTAGGAATGTTGGATGAAGCTTTCAGTGCGAAGGTAAATAGGCCTTTGAATGCTAAGATTTTTTTCATTTTTTTTTTAATTTTATAGTGAAATAAATTCCTAACACTCTGTGCTCTGCGTTCGGGCATATCCCATTTGTATTCAGAGGAACAACTTCGTGGTCCATAGCTAGTTTAGGGCGATGTTGGGACAATGTAAGAGTTTCTTTGGGACTGAAATTTAAAATCTTCTGGTAGCTCCAAGAATCTTCTGTTTTGTGTTTAAGAATGAGGTTTTATGAATGATCAAACAGATACACATCAACAGAACAACATGGTCAAGCCTTATTTATGTTTTGTCTAAGTATCTATCCTTGCTAGCCTAACGCATACATGCTGACCGACGTCGTACGAAAAGCGCCGGAGGCCGTATCGCGTTGTGATGGACCATGCGCAAAAGCAGCGGACCTGAGCGAGGCGCATGCCCTCTTCGGACTGGTTACTAAGATTGCCCATGCGCTGCTTTGCAATGACGTACCAAGAGTCACTGGTTTTGTTGAAACGGATCCTAAGAGCCAGCTCGTGTCACCAGCTAAGTACGTTAACATTCACATTTCGAGAGCTAGGGCTAGGAATTCTAAAATTAAAGATGCGTTTACATAGTGTTCTTCTTTCTCTGCCAATTATTTCGACTTATTGAGTTCAACACTTAGCCCTCGATTTGATAGACGAAAAATATCCTCTGACGCAGTTTCAGCGTAAAGCTTTACCTATAATTATAATACAAAACAGTTTTATGTTTAAAATAGAAATATATGTTTAAGTTTATTGTAGATGAATATTTACAACTTTTTTTCGAAACAAACTATCGAATAACCTCAAAAAAGTCCCTGCAGTTACTAATTCGTTTGAAAATTTTAATACAACACGATAAACAAACCTTTCTGTTTCATGTCCCATTTTACCTTCTTGAATTTTACTATCATAGAAGCTAGTTTGTTTCCTACATGATGACGCGAAAACTCTGACCGCAAAAATTTTGGGTGCATTATACTCCGGTGTACACAAAAGACTATAAAATCTCGCGATGTTCGCGTTGTAAAGTGTGCTGCAGAAGATACATGAAGTCATTATTCTTTCTCCAGATACTGCGCCAACTGTGTTGACATCGGAGGCTCTGGCATCCAGAAACACTTTGACCTACCCCATATGTCACCATTCGAGGTGAAAATGACGAATACCGCGTTGATAGAACTCCCTTATAGGTTTGTGATGGTTGACAAATGGTGCCAAAAGTTTGTCTACTCCGCTGGCCCTTACGATGCTTCCAGGAGTAATTTCTTCACTTCAGGACGAGTCGAACAATTACAGGACTGCGCTTATGCTAATGTTATTTCGTGATTTCTATTATTATATTTATTGTGTAAACGGAATGAAGAATATGAAATACGAATAAATTGTAAACGTTTTGGAGAATGTAAAGAATTCGTCGAATGTATTTCTTGTGATTTAAAAATGTTTTTTATTTCTCTCCATTGGCAGTAGTACCTAACGATTTATTTTATATTTTTTTCTATTTTTTTATTCGCCTGTTATGGTGTTCCACTCCTGGAGACTCGTGGGCAAAAATACCTTAATTATTATTATTCAATTCACGAAATCAAAGTTCATGACTGTTTGTTTTAGGCTGGTCACCTTATTTTTAAGTTAGGTTTGGTATTTGTGGTTGTCATTTTAGTCTGCGGAATAAAAAATAGATTAGGTATAGTGCTTAGGTACACGTCAATTAGTTTGGTGCACATGACACAAATTAATAATCCACAGGTCTGATATTAACGTATTTGGTAACGTACATGAAAGGATAACTTCGCATAGCCAATATACCCGAGAAACAACTAACCATGGTTCATTTCTCTCATTCAGCTACCTCGCCATCAAATGCGTCCTTAATAGCCAGGGCATCTGCAAGCGCCTCGACTTCCCCCGTAACCTTAGCAACTTGGAGATAGATCTTCTGGAGAGGGCATTGTGTGAAGTGACCAACAATGTCACCATGGCTCACACCTGGTACTGTCAGTATCAGACGGACGAGCGCCAGAAGAAACAGATGGCCATGCAGACCAGCTTCCAACACGTAAAGCACTACCCACACCTGGAAAACTGCACGCATCACTTATGTTAAGAATGGTGTAGGGAAATGGAGAGGAAGAAGTGTTCAATAATATGAGAACTGCTAATCGTAGTGTGCTCACATATACTTGTAGTTATATCGTATGCTAACCGTGAAATGTCGACAGAAAAAAAAATGAAATTGTAACAATAAGAAAAGAAATAAAAAAACCTGTTTAAGTAAATAGTTTATTTCTTTGATTTCTATTACAATAATATCACACTAATTCATTGGCACTGACATATCACAATGGGAATGTTAAGGCCCGTTTCTTGCAAACGGTGGGCTCTGGTTCGTCTCCAGGTACATCTTTCCGCTTAAACTGCAATTTAAACGCATCAAGCATCAGCATCACTTATTCATTGTGTTCATGAATTTAGTAACTAACCTAATTTTATTATCTCTAGAGTTGGACCATGAGGAAAGCGCTTTCTAATACGTCATCACGTCAGATCTTTTGTGGGATGAAGGTGGGATACATAAATCAAGGGGTTCGGCGCGGGCGCTCCGTCGGCACCAACTCGTTTATGTCGGGCACGCGTTTCGTTATTGCACTCCTAAATCTGCGTGCCCTCTGGATCCGAGCGAGATTCATACGCACGACGTGCTTCGTATATCGCTCGTAAAACCCACCGCTATGACGTTACCAGTTTGATTAAAATGTTTGATTGCCACAATCGTCGAAGATGAATTGATTATTTTGCCCTTTTATTGGATACGTAACGTTATACAGCTTTTCATTAATACAACAAAGATTATGTTTCTTTGCGTAAGTAGGTGTTTAAGCGCAAAAGTGAGTTTACAGCAATTGAAGAAGTTTCTATCCTCCCAAGCAGCGACGAATACTTACGTTAAAATAAATCAGACATCGCAATCAATTGGTGCAAAATAAGAAATAATATTACCGTAAGTTTGGGTTATTTTGACCCAACGGAGGGTAACTTTGGCCTAAATAAAACCTACCTATAGAAAGGATTGACAAAGACCATAAAAATATGGATGGTTGTTAGCTACAGGCAATGTGCCGAAATTTCAACGCAATAATAAGACCGAGTTAATCCCAAAGGTCAAAATTAACCGCCAGGGCTAAAATAACCCGACCTTATGGTATGTAGGTAGTTGTTTACATGACTCCTAGAATATAAAGTTGGTCTGAAATCTTGTCCCGTTTGTTACTTACGGTGGTTCAGCTCCAAAACCCATATAGCCGTCTATTTGAAAATTACACAGTCTTCTTGGGCTTTTCCATTCCCGACATAAAGTCGCAGGAAACCCTCGTGGGTTCCGTATGGACTCCGCGTAGAGGCGCCAGGATCGGTTGTGGCTGCATCCGCCTGAAATGATTATAATTTACAGAGGAACGGAAATAAATATCACGAGTAAGTATACCTGCGATTTTAATTGAAATTTTGTCGTTGGCGTGGCTGATTAGGATTTCAGTAGCCGATTCAGCGATGGTATGGGATTCTAATTAAAAGGTACTTAACTGCTAATACATACATCATGTACAGATTACCTAATTTACGCTAAGGTCGTGGTCTGCAACTTTTTCTGCGTAGGTATTGCTCGACAACAGCTCCACCTATCGGGTCAAAAACTAACCAATCTTTCAAACTGGAACCAACCATAACCACAAAATTTCATTGAAATCATTAAAAAAAAAACGAAATTAATGTGTAGCTACCGTATTGAAACGTACCGTAGTTTGATGTGATTTTTTAATATAAATATAGGAATTAAGATAAGGCCGCATACATATCAGAGGGTATTATTGCACAGCTTGGTGTTTAGGTACTTATTTATTTATTTTTATTTTTTTTATTTTAAGCCTTTTTATTCCGAATTCGCTACAATTTCAGTAAGTACATGTTGTTGTTGTTGTTATTGTCGTTTATTTATTAAATTGTCGCGTAATTCGGCGTGCCTCATGGCATAGGCCTCCTTCGTGTATTGGATTGTTTAGGTACTTAGCTTAAAAGAAATAACTAAGAATATGAGACACGCCCACATGTAACTATATCGATTCTAGATTTGCTGGCAATACCCTCCGAATACTGAATTAACTTGTTCGCAACCTACTAACATTTGTGGCATGATCTTATCGCTGGGGGCGATACCTAATATGTACGCTATTGACATTTGGAGTTGACGATCAATGCTTGGCATCCAGCCAACGAGACCGAGGAACTCCAAATATTGGGGTGTACCTGACAGTCTTTCATTAAGACTAAGTTGCGTTCGAATGAATGTTTTGCAAGCCAGTCCTGTGCTAATACCAGTTCATGCTGCCGTTTCTTGAATAACAGTTCGTAGGTATAAGTGAAATGGATTGCTATTATAAGTTGTGGGTTGTGGGTGTGGTACCTTGTGGGACCTTGTGGAGGTTTTTTTTACATACGCCAAAGAAGGCAAACAAGCGAGTGGGTCACCTGACGGTACGTGAGCCCCACCACCCATGGACATCCGCAAAAGAAGAAGATTTAAGATGCGTTACCAGCCTAGAGGGATAAAACAGAATGCCTCGTGTACAGTGCCGGATTAAGCCAGCGCGGGGCCTGTAGCAAATTCTGTCAAGGGGCCGTTCGGCTTCGAGTTTAAGGCATGCAAGATATGTTACACTCCTATCTAAATGAATATTTTTTTATTACGGTCAAACAGGCGTTGGAGCACGGAGCCCCCAAATTCGCGGGGCCCGTAGCATTTGCTACTCTTGCTACGTGGCTAATCCGGCACTGCTCGTGTATCACCAGCAGTCTTGCTCTCCACGCCGGAAAACAGCAGTGCAAGCAAGCTGCTTGGCGGCAGGATTACCCATGGATTATCTATTAAGACTTTCCTACGACCTCCCAACTAAACTTAATCTCAGCAACGTTGTTATTTCCAATCGGCGGAAACGTTTCCTAACTTCCAACCAAACTTGAACAGAACTTTGCGATGGCGGGGAAATTTTGCATAAAGATCAAAGACTATAACGCCACTAACAAGTTTTGCCTAGAGCTGGCTGGGAGCATTGCTCGGGCTTCGCATACGGCTACACTAGCAACACCAAGTGCTTTACAAGCTGGTATTATTCATATCATAAGATCTAAATATTCCGTACAAGCTGGTAGACATTTTTAAGTGGGTATTTATTGTGGACTTAAAACCCTGTAAGAGGACTGATCTGGCCGGTAGTGGAGCTTGACCATAATATTTGATATGACGTAAGTTCAATTATCTGGCTATTTGTAATTATCTAGTTTGATCTTGTTTCATTCGGACATTCAATCTACAGGTGTACTACAGGTTTACAGGTAACTCAACGCGCCTTAAGAATATTGTAGCCTATTAAAAAAGCCCCACTCTTCAACTAGAACTACGTTTTTAAATATATATCCCAAAAGAAGTTTTGTGCAGGTTTTTACGATACCTCTACCTTTTCTAAAATGTCTCCTAGCTTAGTGGGCAATTATTCGCTATCACTATTAAGTCTCAAAGAAAAGGCCCTGGAAAGGACCACAGGGAAATTGATCCACCGATAAGAGCATAGCTCTTAAGTTTCAGAAGAAGGAGATTAAGTCTCTTAGTGTCTTCCACTTTACCGTTACCATAGCATTCTTAAACAAAGATATCCTTAAAAAATACAGCTCCCACAAATAAAGTAGTCCCTCGAGGCTCAACTCAAATGGACTTCCGGAAAAATGCACGTTTATTTCGCGCTTAACTTTTTATTAAGTAAGCAACTGGGAGGACAAAACATGCCAGTAAGTAACCAGGGAAACTTCTACATAATAGGTAACAGGTATATACAGAAAGTTGTATGAACACTGGATTTGTGCTCGACAATATATTTATCACAACATTCTAACAATAAAAAGTACTCTTTAGCACCATAAGCTACTTATTCTAGCCTCTCCTGCACGATGATTTTTCGAATGTATCACGATATGAACAATACCACACAATAGCGTTGAATCGCATGTACCCTTTATAATACCTACATGTATGATGCCTCCGGACCGTTGCAAATTTTAGAAAAAATGGTCTGAAAAAAGGACAAAAAGCGAGCAAAAATTTAGGTTATTCCACACATGTATGACAATGTGTCATTAGGGCTCAACCACTAAAATATGTAAATCACTTTTGCGTGAAGCTTAAAATATGTGCGCGCGCGGGCTCATTTGTATTTATGAAATTTTTATGAAATATACTTTTTTTGCGGCGTCGTTTTTGCAACAAACACTGCAAATGTTTTGGTTCATTACAAAGTCGTGGGATTAACGACATGCTCTGATTAAATTTGTTCAAAAAACGTAGAACAATGGAAAACTTAAAGGTTTTTTCAGTACCTAAAACAAAGAAACAATGCACAAATTGAAAATGACCGGGAATGACGAAAAATCTGACTGTTGAGAGCAAAAGTGCCGTTATAACTTTCTCGCTCAAACAAAAACCCTGAAATATTTACTCCTAGAATGGATCAGACCGGGTCTTAACTTATCATAAAATTCACGAGCTAATAAAAAAGAATGCTAGATCAAAAAGGGCTGCACAACATCAACAAACGAGATAACCCACCTCCAGCCACCTCGTTAGCCAAACCTTTTGCGTTAACAGCTACCCTAATAATAGCATTTTAAACGGTAATAATTTGAGCGCCCGTAGCATCCCGCATCCCTCCCGGTGTCCTTGCCCCCTCTCCCAGCATCCCCCCTCTGTGACGTAAGAGCATCGATCGCCCGAATATGCGGTTATTACTGATGCAGCATTTTAGGGTTAACGCGCTTTTTTAGTCTAGCTTAATTTCGACGGGGGTATTCGAATGGGTTTTAAAATTTGCTTTTATTAGACGGGCATGAGTTACGACTCTAGAGAGGCAGATAAGATGGCGAATGAAATAAATTAAATTAAAAGTTGGTTAAATTATACGTTATTCGTTTCTCCTATAAAACGAGGAATAAGATAGTTAAAATAATTGTTAAGGTTGGCGTGGCGGTTCCCAGTGTATCATTTTGGACAAAGTTTTCCTTTGATTTAAGAAAGTAAAAGTTAACATTCATTGTTAGGTTTTAAAGGGTAGCAGGATTACTTTCGAACTATATTATACTAGCCTTTGTTACTTTCTCTGAGGTTAAAAGATATCGGATATCTGAGACACATGACCTAAGGTATTTTCATTCTTACCTGTCCCATTTGGTAAAAAAAATTCTAACCTCAATGTGCAAATTTTTGTAAAGAATAAGGTGTATTATGTTTTCAAATAAACCTGAGGCAATGTTTTGTACATAATTTTGGTGATATTTTATCTCCAGTTCCTTTATTTACGATGAAATAGTTAAAAAATGACAAAAATTAGACGTTTTGAGGTTAGAATTTTGTTTACCAAATAGGACAGATAAGAATGAAAATACCTTACGTCTCCCTATGCAAAATTCGGTTCACACTTATAATGTTAATGGGATTTGCACTGATTTTGCTGGACGTAAGCCTATAGTTGAGACTTGTAAGAAAAATCTTGGAAACTTTGTTACACTGTCAAGCATAGATGTGAACGGGTTAGAAGTCGTCGACCCGGTGCCGCCGTGTAACGCGACTTACAGGACAAAATCTACACAGGGCTTTTAGCTCCATGACGCAATTTAAACCATAAAATAACTTACTAACAAATCCCAGCTCCCTATTCCTGATGAGCTGGTCGATCCAGCAGCCGGGTTGCACCCACTGCCCAGCGTTGGGGTAGAAGTCCACATCCCCGATGGGCTGGGGGAAGCCCAGGACCCCAGGGTTGGTGTGAAGTACGTCTACGAAGGCTGCGTCGCCTTTGGCAAGATGGCCGTCACTGCCCGTCAAACTGTAACCCGGGTAGGCTGGGTCTAGGCCTGAAATTTACAGAAGTTTATTCGTTTTAATGTAATGAATTAAGTAAGCATCCAGGGTAGGCTGGGTCTAGACCCAAAAACCTGGGTCTAAACCAAATACACAGCAACCGACAACAGAGACCATACATTTTAGTCTATTCCGTATCATCATCATCTCCAACCTCTACATATGTCCCACTGCTGGGCACAGGCCTCCTTTCAGAACGAAAGGGCCGGCAGCTGTTTTCCATGCCTTGACTTCACAATATCGCGGAGATAGCTAAGTAAAGTTATTCATTTGTGCGGAGCGTCACAGTAGATATCTCTCTCCAGGTAGATGTTATGCCGTATAAGGGCCTATTCCGGTATACGTAGACATTACATACCGGTGATCCTGCCAAGCAGCAACCCCCGTCTCCTCAGCTCTTTGCCCCCAAAGCCGGCAGCCTCGGCCCCTAGCGAGAAGCCGACGACGTGAAGCGAAGCGGCGCGTGCGCCGGCGGCATCCAGGAATTGAACGAAGCTCGCAAGCTGCTGTCCCATGTAGCGAGTGTTGCGGACTGCTGATATATACCTTTGGGATTCAAGTTTGACTTATTAGAGCGAAGGTTCCCAAACGTGATCCAAGCCCAGGAGCAGGGGCCATGGAAAACCAAACGGGGTTCACGTTACAAAAAAAACCGGCCAAGTGCGAGTCGGACTCGCGCACCGAGGGTTCCGTACCATTATCTAGAAATATCTATAAACCAGTGTAAGCAGAGCCCAGCTCCAAAGCAAAATGTACGCAGTGTGAGGTCACTTTATATTGGTCACTGATATATACAGACATACAAACATATTTAAGGTTTTCGCAATTATTCCTTAATGTGTGCTATAAGACCTACCTTCACACCAAATTTCAAGATTCTGCGTTCACGGGAAGTACCCTGTAGGTTTTGATTCCCTTGAGAGTCGAAAATTTGCGGCATAAACGGCTGTATCTTTTGATTGCGTTGGCTTAGAAGTTTGATTTTTTCACAGCTCCAAAGGGCAGTAGACCTGAGTATTTGATATAAATTTCAGCTTGATACCTCTACGCGTTCCTGAGAAAAAGGGTCTTGACAGACGGACGGACGGACAACAAAGTGATTCTATAAGGGTTCCGTTTTTTCCTTTTGAGGTACGGAACCCCAAAAATGGTGTTTTTGGGAATATCGGTAGCCGAACTGTACCAGCGAGGGATCTACCAAAAACAGTAAAACTTTGAATGTCGTCTACGAAAAAAAATTGTTGGGAACGGAAGTTTGTCTTAGAGGCCCATTTCACAAAATAATCTTTGAATTGTCAAGACTGTTATACCGTTTAACGTTTACAGCATTAACGTTTCATTTGAGCTGCTATATAAGAAAAAAATTACAACGCCTTTTAGGACGCAACTGCATCGCATTAGAAACGTTTATTGCGATGCAGAACTCACATTTGAAGTAAGTACTTACCTACCTCAGAGGAACTAATTAAGTATGTCATTGAAGATGTTTTTCACAAACCATTCATTCATTATAGGTAGTTATTTCAAATTTTAAAAGATATAACCATTTTAGACCAATGAAGAAGCAAGACAACACTATATAATAAGTATTTTATACAATAAATTATTATTATGTTCTCCAAACATAGAGGTTCTTGAAATACCTGTACATTGCATGCAACAATAAATTTTACCACTCCGTTAATCTTTTCGTACTGCAAAGATAAACTAATGTTTATCTTTGCGCACTAATGTGCGGAACATGTATTGTATGCAAAAATACAGGGTGTTTGTCACCCGCATCCTGCTTCAAATATACAACATCACTGCATAACCTTATGTTGGTATATAAATCTAGACTAGTACTTGGCACACGGCCATGTAGTTATAAATGTGCAGCTTAAAACGCTTTTCGGAGTAAATAGTGGCCGTATGAAATGTTCAAGACTGAAAGTCTATTTTTGAATATTTGCTTTTAAAAAGTTAATTCATGTTGGTCTATCGGCTGCTGCTATGTCTGTTAAATGTTTCAGATGTTTAATTAATTCTATGTGGAATTCAGAAAAACGTTATACAGTAATAAGGTGCTAGATTTTTTCCATTAATATTTGTTTTGTTTGGTCTGTTTGCCGTATTAAATACAACTCGCCTGAGCGTTCGTCCGGGAAGATTGCCTATCCTTATCCCGCGGGAACTATGCTATATATAATATGTAGATTTAAATTAAAGTTTGTGTTAGGTACTCTCACTCACTAAAATGGCTAAATTTATAAATTAGGTGTAGCTTGAATTAGGATCACAGGATACTTTTTATCCCTGAAAATTGCATAGTTCCCGCGGGATAAGGATAAGCAATCTTCCCGGACGAACGCTCAGGCGAGTTGTATTTAATACGGCAAACAGACCAAACAAAACAAATATTAATGGAAAATTTTATTATATTACATTTTATGAAATTGAAATTCACAGCAACAAGTGTAATAAATAATATTATTATTTATTACACTTGCTGCTGTGAATTTCAATTTCATAAAATGAAATAACGCTTCCAGAAACCATAGGCATGGTTCTTATGGAATAGCTGTTAAGTGACAAAGCCTCGTTGCGACGGTTTGAGAAATATTGTGTAAGTTGCAATACATTGCCGCTGCTGATCGATCACTTATGAATCTATAGCCGTGCACCCCGCATTGTAACGAAATTCAAACGGTATTTCACTTACCACGGAAACGCCACGAGGCGCGCCCAGTCGACCGAGACGAAGTTGTAGTCCCCGACCGACAAGTACGCTGGAACATGTTTTTTTAAACGTTATTACTTATTATGTGTAATATAATAATTAGATATATTGTGAATGGCGAAAGGCTGTGAAGACGGGTGTAGAGGGGTTTGAACTCCTCCGCCTTATCTTTAAGGCGTCATTGTCAAACGCGACTTTCGTAAAGCTGTAACGATTATACGTGTAGGTTTTGGACTTTTTAAGATTTACGAATTCACAAATAAATATAAGAAATGCTATAATATCGCAAATTGTGCATTTGTCAGATATTAGGTACTTAGAGAAGTGATTTAGTATTCCTGTGGTAATTTTTTTTTCAGCGCTTACTGGTAGGACTTTAATATTGCAAAAATACGTCTATTTCTGGAGTGAAAAGATCCAAGATTTTCAAAAGGGAACTTTGAAAGCCAACCTTTCTCCCTCACCTGCGATGTCGCTTACAAGAGGGGTTCCCAATCTTTTTAGTCCACGGCGCACTTATATTATAAACTAGCTGCAGCCCACCACTTCGTCAGCGCAACATTAAATATATAGCCTACGACACTCTCAAGTAATGTGGCTTTCTATTGGTAAAAGAATTTTCAAAAGCGGTTCACTAGATCCAGATATTACCCCCTACAACCTCACAACCTCGCAACGCAAACTATATAATACGTCAAGTATTAGTAGGTATCGATTATAAATCCAGTCCAGCGTTTTGACTCAGCGCCTTAACCTAGCTAGCTAATCAAAATAAAAACATAATATAGTCGAACGAAATAGATGTTCAATTTTGTCCACTCGTACTTTCCTAACACCGCAATCTTCTGTAATAGTAGATAACAAATTCAGAGTTTTAGCAAATTCTTGTTCGGCAAAGTATCTATCTATCTAAAAATAGTAAAGCCGCGGCGCACACTTTGTGAACCCCTGTCTTATTGCATAGGTACAGCTGTTAGACGACTAGAATCCTATTTGGCTTCATAAGTAATTGATTGCGCTATAAACGCCAGCGACAAACTAATAATGTGCTCGTAAAATATATTATTACTAGTTCGCTCAGTTTCCTTAATAATAGCGCATAGTTTAATCACACTTATATTCTAAACGGTTGGCCACTCTGTGGGTTGCCTCCGACGATACTTAGTGGTAATGCCATTTGGCTGGATGTTGTTTTACAGAAAAAATTAGGAAAATGTGTCTTTTTCCGTGTAAATGTAAAAAAATCTCTTACGTCTTACATACATCACGTTCTTTCAGGCTTTTCAAGTCCTGAAATGCAAAATGACATAGACAAGGAGATAAAAGGAAAAGTTCGCCATTATACAGGGTGTATCAGATACCCCCTAACAATAATCAACTGGGATATATAACCATAACTACAGAAGCTAAAAAAAAAATTTAAAAAAAAATTGGAATACATTTTTTTATATTTTCTATAGGAATGGTAGTATTAACTGTAATCATTCCTATAGAAAACATAAAAAAAAATTACTCCAATTTTTTTTTATATATTTTTTAGCTTCTATAGCTATGGTTATATACCCCAGTTTATTATTGTTAGGGGGTATCTGATACACCTGTACATGTATCCTAAAGTTTCTTAATTGTGTTTATTGTTTACTTGTGCACTATAAATGTACATAAGTAGCCTGTCGCCAAAATACCATGTTAGACAGACCAATCTTCCAACACTTATATCTTTTAAAATACCTACCCATCAAATAAACTTCGAAAAAAATATTTTGTCGTCAACAAATGTCATAAACACAAACAGACTTAAGTTAGGAAACAATAATTTCTGATTGTTTTAAACACATTAAAACAACATTGTAGGCAACGCACTACTGTGAGCTAAGTGAGCTAATACTTGTACCTATTTATCACTAAGTATCCAAGTAGAGACATTTGGAGTAAATTGGAGGAGGCCTTTACTCGTTGAGAGGTCCTTAATAATAAAAAAAAATAACTATAATTTATTTATTTTAAATATAAATAAGCATGAAAAAATAATAATAAAAAAAAAACAAGTTATGAATTAAATTATGAATTTACTTATAGCATGTAAAAATAAACTAGATACTTTTATAAATAATGCATGCAATGTAATCGAATTGGATATTGTTAAATGAAATGTAATTATTTATTTCTTAAGGAATTAAATGAGGCTTTATTATTATTATTATTATTATCCAAGTAGGTACCGCTACGTACAAGCATTAATTTACATTTTATTGCAGTTTTCACAAGTAGAGCTGCTTTTATGCACTTACTAGCTGTTGCCAGTGACTTCGTCTGCAAAGAATTCGTTTATCACTATCCCGCGGGAACTACGCAATTTTCCGGGATAAAAAGTAGCCTATATGTGCTATTCCAGACTTTTCTCTATCTATGTGTGCCGAATTTCATCCAGATCCGTTAGGCCGTTCTGGCGTGATTGAGTAACAAACAAACATCCATCCATCCATCCATCCATCCATACTTTCGCATTTATAATATTAGTTAGATTAGACGTAAGAGTGTAATTTTGTGCTTTACTACCAACTAGATATCGCCCGCTACTTTGTCCGCGCATTATTAAAAGTTCGCACGTATTTACCACGGACATGATAAATTGGGCTCATGCGCCAATATTAGTCAGTATTCAGTATGACATTTCCACTCAATACACATTCTTACCATCTCGGAGGGAGGTAGTGCTTCGTCCAGTAGTTGCCTCAGTGAAGCCCATCAGATAGATGACAGTCGGGTTGGACGCATTGAAACGGGTTCGTCGCAAAGATGCAACGTCGCCCACTGCGATGTACTCAAATTCAGTTGCATTTGCTCTGAAAAATACATACATACACAAATTATGTCTATAGCCCTTACCTGGGGGTAATTACCCCCCCTCAAGGGTAAAATTGGTTTTTCACGGGGGTCATGAGCTGGTTGGCTGGATGGTTTCTTTGCCTTGAGAATGAATAAATTCATCCGTGAGGGGTAAAATCCGTGACCCTAGTTAGATCTTAAGGGTAACGGAACTGAAAAGGTTATATACCATTTTCATTCTTACCTGTCCTATTTGGTAAACAAAATTCTAACCTCAATGTGCAAATTTTTGTAAAGAATAAGGTGTATTATGTTATCAAATAAACCTGAGGTAATATTTTGTACATATTCTTGCTGATATTTTATCTCCAGTTCCTTTGTTTACGATGAAATATTTAAAAAATAACAAAAATGAGACGTTTTGAGGTTAGAATTTTGTTTACCAAATAGGACAGGTAAGAATGAAAATGGTATA
Organism: Pandemis heparana; assembly: GCA_963854515.1. Classification (NCBI taxonomy): domain Eukaryota; kingdom Metazoa; phylum Arthropoda; class Insecta; order Lepidoptera; family Tortricidae; genus Pandemis; species Pandemis heparana. The sequence goes on from OY978021.1 coordinate 10,687,703, forward strand.
GGAACCACTACCTTACGGGGTAGACGAAGCCCAGATTGTTGGGCAAAGGTGGAAAAGGGAATCAAAATAGTCATGGGTTGCTAGCCGCATCGCCTATAACGTGATTCCTAAGATTTTCGCCCTTTCCCTCGATGGGCTCTTACCATTTAGGTACACGGGAAGAGAAGCGACTAGTACATTCAATGTTTTTTCTTGGCTCCAGACTAGCATGGAAGTAACACATACCTACATACTTGGAAAATACATACCGCCTAATGCATTTGCTGAGAGATGGTGCCAATGATAGAAGAGGGGATAATGAATAACAGAATTAATCTCGTCAAGGTTTTAAATTAGTTACAATACAGTGTAACAGGCCAAGTCTAGGTCAAGGCCTTTCCGAATGATGATGAGAGAGACATGATTCTTCAAAAATATTCAAAGTATGTACTGCTAAAATAGTTCCTGGCTCTCTGAGAAACTCTTTCACAGTAAATGTCGTGGTGACATTACAATAAAAAGCCAAGGAAAACGTTCTACGGTTATTCAGGAATCAAATTGTCCGATAGTATGTTACTAAGACTATGAAGTTTTATATAAAACAGACGTGATCCAGAGAGATCCAAACCCTCAAACAACGGTTAATACCTATAGGACCACATATATCGCTACGCGTGCTGAAAAATGCTGCAAAACCTTCGCCATGCTATAAAGCCACCAACATTACTCCTAAAATACTTACCCCCTTATTCATAAATGCTCTATAGGCTTCTGCTAACTTAGTAATCGTTTGTCCTTATCTGTGAAAGGTAAATGTCAAAGTGACAGTGACAGATAAAGACAAACGATTACTAAGTTAGCAGAGGCCTATACAGCGTTTATGAATAAGGGGGTTAGTAGTTACGAATGCATACGTACCTCGTGAACAGTTTGTACTGTACGTCCAATGCGTCATCTCTAGGGCAGCAGTACAGGCAGAGCCCCACCGGCGCCGACATGAAACATATCTGCGTTACTCCTGCAGATATTATTTAAACGTCACAGACGATCATTTTAACCGGAGCAGTATTTCCTAGTTTTAAGATTTATCGTTGTTCCCTGATGTGGTGCGGGTGGTAGGGCCTTGTGCAAGGTCTGTCCGGATCGCTACCACCATCTTACTCGCTAATCCTTCGCTTGCACTGCTTCCGGTGTGGAGAGTAAGACAGCCGGGGAAATTACGAGCACAAGAGGCGTTTCATCTTAGCCCTCTAGGTTGGCAACGCATCTGCGATCCCTCCGGGATTGCGGGTGCCTACGGGCAGTGGTGATCACTTACCATCAGGTGAACCCACTTGCTCGTTTGCCTTCCTATGCATATTAAAAAAAAATGTGGAAACTTTAAAACAAGAAATACGTAGGAAATACATTTGTTACAGTGAGCCTGTGATCATGAGCCTTGTAGAACTTTGTCGTAGACATGCTTGCAAAATATTTTTGCTTTAAGTTTGGAAAAACAGACTTAGGAGAAAATTAAAAATTGTATTGCTTGTACCGTACCGTAACTTGTCACTCAAATTGGAATAATTAACCTCTACCTAGAGTTCTAAAAAAACTCAAGAAGACACAAACGGAATGACGCAGATTTGGTGCGTGAAATCTTTGCGTGCAATAGCCAAATGAAAAACCGGTTGCAAATAATACCGATAGACACCACATCTTGAGCCTTTGTATCATTCAAAACACAGAGTTTTCCATATATTTAAAGTAAATTTAATATTGCGTCAAGGCAAAACTTACCAATAAAGAAGGTCGTCAGTTGGCAAGCGGACGAAGATGCCGGCAGCATGTTACAGCACTATTCCACCGAAACCTGACCCCGGAAAAACATTAAAATTCATCTCGAAACACGATGCATTTTCCCGCGTAACGAGCCCGGGAATCCCGGCACAATGGACGCGCCACAATGCTCTGGAACTCGTTAAAAAACTTCCTACCCGGGAATTTTTTGATTAATCGCCTCGGAGAAGTCGAGCCGACCGTCTTATTTATTTATTTGCACTGGTCACTTCTGCACGCGGATATGCATGGAAATTTATACAGATGGGCAATTTGGTTTAAATTACACTTGACCTTAACTTTACTGTCCATTGAATGCGCGTGCCACGTGGTTACGAACACTGCAATATTTCCCTTGTTGTCTAAGCGAAGTAAAATAAACGACTGATTATACTTTGAGCTGAAACCATAGCTGTGTCAAAGTGGCGGTGGTTGTGATGTAATCTTTGTAACAATATAAATCTACGGAGATTTGGGCTTGCGCGAATTGATTACGTTGCCTAAATTGCGGTTAATAGATAAGTGTACGAGTACATTCGGTTTTACATAACTTCATCAGCTATTCAATTCAGTATATTTTCGTAATTCATAATTCACAATAGTTAGAAGAACCTTCATATTTTTTGATTTAATGAGCCCGAAGCATTGACTATCGTAAGTCAATGGCCCGAAGGCTTTTCAATGTCATATAAGTGATTTAATTATGAATAATTTAATTTAATATGAACTAGCTGTTGCCCGCGGCTTCGCTCACGTTCCAGTTTCTTTTTTTCCAAAATTTTATTTTATATAGACCTTGGCCAAACACGACTAATAAAGAATTGTCCAAATCGGTGCAGTCGTTTGGAAGTTATGCGCGTACATAAATTTCGAAGATTCATTTTTGTTTATATAGAAGATTTCTTAGCACTTTATCGTGCAATGCGAAGTGTACCTACTTTTACGATGCACTTGGAAGGTTAAGAATAGATTTCCTGGTAGGTACAGATTTATTAGGGTTCATTTTCATTTCATAGAGTTATGTTAAAATAGTCATAACAATATCGCAGTTGACTTAGTTTTGTTTAAAATGTAACTTTATAAAACTCGTCAGGCGTCAGATGCCTAGAAACGCTATTTCTGCAAAAGGGTACCTATACATAGTTTTGATAGTATGTATATTTGTTTACTACATGTGGTTAATGTGTAACAAATATAATAACATTATCGATGAAGCTCGGGACCCGAGCAGGGTTAATTAAACCGCGTTTAGAGCTAAACCGAGATATTATCAAGTTAGGCATAAACGAGGCATAGGCATAGCAAGGGTTAAGTTGTTGTATAGAACTAATTTATGAAGGTAGAATCATCGTTTAGTGTTAATTCAAATTATGTTTATAGCAGTGTTAAATGTGATACCTGCCTGTTAACATGAGAGTAATAGTGGTGGTTCATTGGTCCAGATGAAGTTTAAGTCGCAACAAATATCGTTACCCAACACAAAATACCTACTTATCTTTGTGGGAAGCAGCCAAGAGAGAGATCTCCAAGCAGATTTTGTAGCGGGGACCGAAGTCCAAAGAAAGAGAGTTGGAAGTTGTTTTTAAACGAATGTCGTTCTAGGAGCTCACAAACTTTATTTATTAAGTACTTCGTTAAAAAGTAACCACACATTTACATCAGCAGTACACATACACATAATACACCTGCGTATGCATTAGATCAAATATATTTGCTGAATAAACATGTCTGCGGACAGACAAACCCGCCTTAAGCCTTCGGAACCCTAATTTCTTTGAAAATTCACACTCGACCTAGGTCTTAATAAATCACGAAAATAAAAATTATAATCAGCTTGTTCTTTTTGTTTAGATTAGACAATGAATAGGTACCTATACATATAATCACGATACTTTAGACATGCAATTGTGCATGGACACGCACTGTTGTTTGTAGGTAGACATTTAAGTACCTACTTACACAAGGTCTGGTCTCTCAGAATATTTTCCGGAATACATAATTTTCAGCAGGTGGTTGGAAGTTGGAAGTCCGACTGACCCCTAGGTACATAGATTTTTCCTTTGAGACATTTGTCAAATATGATTCAAAAATCCTGAAACTATAATCAATGTAGATCCATAATTATTAGAAGCAAAATAGTTTCTAATTAACAAAAGAAAAAAATGAACAAAATATATGTATGGTCTTTTCATTCTTAACTGTTCTATTCGGTAAGCAAAATTCTAACCTTAATGCACAATTTTTTGTAAAGAATTAGGTGTATTATGTTTTCAAATAAACCTGAGGAAACATTTTGTACATAATTTTGCTGATATTTTATATCAAGTTCCTTTATTTTCGATGAAATAGTAAAAAAATAACAAAAATTAGACGTTAGGTTAGGATGTTGTTTACCAAATAGGACAGTTAAGAATGAAAATACCTTACTCGCTTAACTGGAAGAGATCCCTTTAAGGGACAAGTTCTCCTGTGTACATCTGCTTACCTATCTTGTAACCTGTAAAATAATCGTGTTTTTTGTACAATAAAGACCTACCTATCTCTAAATACGGGCCTTCTAGAAAGCTTATATCAATGATGACTTTTAAATTTAAGTTTACTCATGTAAATTAACATTTACACACAGACACACACACACACAGATACAGACAGACAGACACCCACGGACGGTAGACGGACAGATAGACTGCCCGTAGTACCTACCTAAGTATGTTAAATTTCATACAAATTATATGACATGCATCATGCATGCAAATTGTTCCCAGCTTTACGTCTAATTTTCACGATTGCAATGGAAACCACGTTTTAGTTCTAACTTTAACGGAGTTAGGTATAACTTTAAAATGTCGGCGTAAACTGCTGCTACTATAATGAACTTCACAATATGGGCAGCCGCGTCGGCAGCATATACTAAACATTAGCTGACTGAAATACGTGATATCAATATCTCCGGTGGGAATAACTGTGTATTTTCTATTCGATTTTAAATTCAAACTTCTCAGCTAATTGTTTTGTTGAATCTAATATATGAGTATACTATACATACATACTGTCACGCCTCTTTCCCACAGGGGTAGGCAGAGACTTACTTTGTTCATTGTTTGTAATATGAGTGTGAGTTCTTCTAAATATTGGCCGTGGTGCCTAGATTTAAAATTTGTGACCGTGCTTCTTCCCCTCTCCAGATGAACAAACCTAGGTACAGGCTCAGTTATTTTCTCATGCTTAAACTAAAATCAGTCGCTAATAATGTTCTTGATGATAAAAATGTAACCTACAATTTTCTACATATAGGCACTCCGACCAATGTGCAAGGCACTATACAAATAACACGTGTGTATGTGATGTACTTACATATCTACACGACCTACGTCTCAGTTTATTTCTCTGTTATCAGCTACATACCTAATTGATACGTAAACTCTACATAGGTACACACAGCAAAACTATTCGGTATGCACCCTAGTTGTCCATGTGTGTCATTCTATACACACATCCGCACTTATCCGCTGTCTTAATTACACACACAACAAAATGGTTTTGCATCCAAACGAGTATTCACACTAACATGGCCTATGTGTGCTAATTGTGTTCTCTGACTACCTTCACATATCTCTTATTGTATAGGTTATTGTTATTCAAACAATTTTGCTCAATGGAAGAATAATTTCGTCATGAATAATATGATCGCGGTGGCTCAGTCGTACTGATTGGGACTATGAATGTTAAAGACCTCGGTTCGAATCTTGCACAAGTGTGTCTATTTTTTTTTTTTTTTTTTCAATTTATAACTATCTCAAAACCAAATCATGACTACTTCAAACAAGAAAAAAAGAAAGTAAACGAACAAAATAAGAAAATAAAATCATTGTTTCAAATTGTTTATTACAACATTTAAGTAATTATTATTACCATAAGACTATAACTAATTAAATTAGCAAAATAAAACTGCATGCTTTTCCTTATAATATAACAGAAGAAGAACAACATTTATTCGTAAAACAACACACACTATAGTGACCAGTATGATTTTAGGTTAATTAAAAATTTCTGTTACAAACATAATTTAAAATTACAATACAAATGGTAAATTGAATGCACACCACAAAAGGGCTATTTTTAAGATGTAATTTATTCGAATTAACTTCCGATTTATTAAGTTTACTTAAGTCTGAGAAAGATAAACGAAACGTTTTATTTGTTGAGAAATAAAGTCAGTGGTGAAATGAATCGACATGTTAAATGAGAGCCATTAACAATAACATCATTGCACACTGGATTAAATCTCCACTTTGAAGTGACTAAGCTACCTAAATTTGCTAAGGATTTTATATCAGATGGATCCCAGTTAATAACAGTTAAGGAATCTTGTTGGGTGCTCAGCCAGTCTTTGACTATGACACAATAATATTGTTATACACGAAATAGGTATAATGTGCGGACCACACAGTAGGGAGCATCACTTTTTTTTAGCACTGTTATTACGACCCCCAACCCACTAACTCACAAATCCCATGGATGACATCCAACCACTTTTCGCCACAAAATTTTTCGTCCATCTTTTTCAGACGTTAATGGTTTTTCATCACTAAAAATCACTACATTATTACCTATTCCAATCAAAATTATAAATATTCACGATCAAAGTTCATTCTGTTTCTTCTATGCTGGCTGATCCGTTGAAGCATTTTTTTTGCTGGTCTACGAGTTACGATAATGCTATCCTGCAACATGCAGATGAAGTCGCACAGTTTACAACGTAGGTAACATTGTCTCTCGTTGATGTGAAATAGGTCCCTTTAGCGTGTGCGGCAACTACTTATGTCCAAATGGCGTGAAGATGAGACTTCTTGTTTTGACACAGAAGGAATATTCTTATCGTGCCCGAAGTCTGCATAACGGTGAATCCATAATTGAAGTATTACGCTGCAAAATAAATGAAGTCTAATAAAAAACATTCTTCGTCAAAGAAAGTTATTTGGATACATTACGGATACAATAATAAATCATTGTTTTTAACACCATGAAGAAATTTGATGTAAAATAAGAAGTAATTATTTTATCAGACACTTTGTTTACTTACCGATATCAATAAACGCCTTGCAATTCCTTATAGAAATATTTTGTTCGTAAAGAACAATAATTTCTGCTCTTTTCAAAAATGATGATGACTATTCATATTTTGCAAATCACAAGGTATTTCAAAGGCAAAATTAAACAGTTCGTTGTTGTAAAACCACTTGTAAAACAAGGCGTAACGAATAGCGGCTAGCGTTAACAAATTCATATTACTAATAATTTGAGGGTAGAATATACTTTATATTGTTAGACGGCAATTAATAAAATGTGCATCGTATAGCAAATTTCAACCTTATTTCAAAGCTCGTTAAACAACTATTTACACATTGCAAATGCAGTAGTCACAGTTTGGACGTAGTAATTCATAAATTCACCAACTATATTAAATGTCTCGGTGGCTCAGCGGTCACAAAGGCAAGTCGAATACTTGATTTGTGCACTCGCTCTCTAGTGAACCGAGTTCGAATCCTAGAAGAAATGACATTTTTGGATGTTATTTAAATGGCGATGCTGGTTGTAAGGAATATTGGTTGGAAATGTTGGAATTGAATCTCAGACCACTTGATGAGAAATAAAAATATAACACGTTGAATCAGTGAGATGGTAGCTACTACGCTGGTAATAATAGTTCAATGCGTCAGATTGCATAAATTTAAAGATTCAAGGTCAAAGTAAGATTCGATGACAATATCAATGTAAGATAATAATGTAAAATGTTTTTAGGAAAATGCAGAAATAAAACAATACTTTTACATTATTTCTGTAGAATACACTTAAACCGGAGATATTGAATTTTTAAACGTTTGAGCCAGGCACGATACCAAGGGGATTTTTTAGTAAACTAAGTATAATAAACTAAGTTAAAAATAATTACAAATTAAACTAAAAAATCCCCTTGGTATCGTGCCTGGCTCAAACGGCTCAAATGGCTGTTTATTATAAACTAACTAAAATAGTTGCAACTTTCTTCATTGTTATTTTATAGTTATTGTTGTTGTTTATTTAATAAATAGGTAATTTACAGCGACATTACTTATTTATCATATTACTAAAAAAAACTGTACTGAGAGGGTAGATATACGATCGAACTCACTCACACATTTACATGTGGATTCTACGTAATGTTCATGTCGGTACTCAACACATAGACTACGTTTGTGTGCGTGCCTATGCTTACCGAATTATTTTGCCGTGTGTACATTACCAATTAAGTACCTACCCCAACAAACAATTAAGCGTTAAGACAAGCGGTAGAGGACCTGTATTTAGGTTCTGCTTAGATATATAAAAGTTTGTAAGAGCGTTATAAGAGCGTTATAGCACGCTACAACACCCTTATACCTTCGATTTTGGCACAAAAATTTGCAGGTAAAGCCTGTATAAAGCCTCTATAGTGGTTCTATATAACGGTTACTAGAAGTGTACAAGGGTGCTATAAGATCGTCAGATTTCGCTTGAAACTTTATTGCATCCTTATAATAGAGTTTCTTGAAACCTTTAGTCATATAAGATATCTATAACGGTGTCAGATAGAACTAAGACTGGTATCTTAAAACCTTATAACTCGTTTGTAGCGTTTTCGGTGACAAACAGATATTTATAAAGCTTTAAAATCTTTAAATTATACAGTTTATTGAGTTACTTGTGTATCGAATGTGCTTCAGCATTAACAATGTCTTCATAAGTACATCAGCTTAAGTTTTTGTCAGTGATCATTGATCAAATGGTATTTCGATTATTGTCGAAAAAATATTGAGTGATCGTATTTTCCTACGATATCACCATACCTACCCAAAAATATAAAGCATTCATCTATCGTCATCTATCTATGGTATCGCCCGTTTGATCACAATGGAAGCTATATTACGGAGCTTTTATGATGGCAATAGATAAAACTAGCCTGCTAGGTCTATGTCCCCCGAAGTCGTTAGTTTAGTTCCAATTTTAAATTGCCACCCTTCTCACGTTTGTATCTCTGTTTGTTCCAGGACAAATTGCTCAACAAACTGGAGGAAAATGAGCCAGAGCTAGCCTCGTCGCCCGAAGAAGAGGTAACTTATAGAGCCCATATTATATATACCCGTAACAAGTATTTATAGGTAGATGAACATTGGAGCGTTCTGACCGCCCAAGACGAAAATGGCATTATTATCCTCTCACGAGTATTTGGTACCACAAAGCAAGAACTAATCAGCAATCTCAGCATCGGTCGTCTTTATTTTTCATAAACAGTCAAATCTGATCAATATCTCTTTTAACAATTTATCTGTTGAGAGAATACGAGTAGTGACACCGAAATGAAAACGTCGTAGTAACGCTGATTAGGTATAGCGAGGTAGGTAATATCTTAATTTAATTTTTACCTGACCGTCGTCAGAGATTATGGTTTTCGAGTCTACGTGGGTATGTATAATAAGTCTTTGCACGCTCTACATAAGCCTAATCGCCTTGGTGGATTTTAACACATAAGGTGTCGTTAGATGCATATTGTTAACTGTGGAAGCTTATCGAAGTAACAACACCAGCTTATAGCGGCTCTGCAATTTACCTTTAAATATGTTTGCCACAAGCTTGTTTACATTTAATTCAAACAAAAGTGGACTGAGGGGTACTCACCTACCTACATATTTCCGTGCTTTTCTTATCCACCTTTGACCAGAATCATCTGTTTATCAAAAAGCACTAACTAGGTATTTATAATCAGACGACCTTCACTGTTTCAAGGTTACAATTTCATTGTGATTTAGCCGAAAGCGAAACGGGCCGCGATTACGAAAGTTTTCTTATTACACCGCTGATGACAAAATTGAGCGCAATCTTTCTATCTATCCGTTCTATTCGAGTTTATGCTCACGATTCTCTTGTTTGGACAAATCCTACACAATTGGTTCGTGGCTAGAGAAATTACGTTCGCTTTTTTCGATGCGCTTTTGTGAGTTTTCATGGCCATTTTCAGGCCCCTCTTCTCCACTGGGCACTATGGGCAGGTGCCCAGGGCCCCGCGATCGAATGGGGCCCCCTAGTTCCTGCCAGATTACCAAATGATAACCGATATTTAGGTCATAGGGGCCCCATGATCCTAATGTGCCCAGGGCCTCAAATAGTTTAAAGACGGCCCTGGCCATTTTTGTGATTGTGGTTGAACTCCTAGTGAGCGGGTAGAGTAATTATAATGTTCCTTTTCTTCTTTCTCTCAGTATATGTAGGTACCGAAGCTGTAAACTGTTTTGTTTTTGTTTCTTTATAAAGTCTCATCGCGTCTTTCACGATTCATTGTTTGAAAAAGTTTAAAATATGATTCCTGTAGCAAAAACAGATCATAAGTTTCACTGGTGTCAAGTGTACTCGACGCAGAGTAGAGGCATACGTTTAATTCTTCTCGGATACGGATGGGTACCCACCATCTCAATTCATTAATCCCGACGCCAACCAGCAGTTTGCAAATCAGCAATATACTTTAGTGTTCACGTTCCGTAGGTAAATAATCCTACCTACTGGCAGTTCTACTACTAACACTGTGTCTCGGTGTGCAGCGTAAGAAAGCCGGAAAAAATCTAGCACAAACACATCTTAGCCCTTAAGTTCGAAATCTCTCTCAAGATCTCTGCTCTAAGGTATACGGACAAGGGGGTCTATGAGAAACGGCATAATTAATCCTGTCCTAAAATAGTTATTGAACAAATTGACAAAATTGAACTTGGTTCCCGCTATCCTCTACAGCCAACTGTCGTTTTTCGAATAGGTGTGATGAAAAAGCAACCTTATTGGTTCCAGTGTGTAATATGTGTGAACGCCAAAGCGACGATGCAGACCTCGCCATGCGGGCATCGCGTGGTCTGCCGCCGCTGCTTCGTCAAGACCATCCAGATGGCGGTCAGCCAGCGGCTGCTGCCGCTGCGCTGCGTCATCTGCCGCGCCAAGATCCTGCGGCTGCGGCAGGCTCCACGACTTGTTACCAGCAAGAGTTGGCAGGTACGGATATGAATGTAATCTTAACGTGCAATTAGTATCCGTGTCTGTATGGTGTTATATTTACAATGCCAGGGCCCTATTTTGACTCTATATGTTAGACTTCCGCTTATAAGTCATGGACTAACCAAAATTCCTATAACATCTGTAAATTATGTACATGACTATACAATGAATAAATTATCAAATAAATTGTAACTTGTAGCAGTTGTAGCTTTATAAAATAGGGTCCAGGTGTTTTGCACTGGGTAGGTACGTTGCGGACCTAAATCATGGCCTCCTCGAAGACAATTAAGTTTAACTATATATATCCGAGTTTCAGGTCCAAATTGATTGCTAGGTAAATATTTTTATAGTGTAACTAAAAGAATTTTTCACCACTTTCGATGTCCTTTCAAAAATCGGTTGTGTCATAACCATAACCCTCACAGTGTATCGATGCGATCTCTTAATTTCATCTGTTGTTTTTCCAGGTGTCGAGTGGCAGCGGCAAGTCGTGGGGCGTGCCGGGCTCCGTTTCGAGTTACTCCGTGGGCGCTCGCTCAGTGCCCGCCTCCGCCTCGCTCTACTCCGTGACCAGCGGCGAGTCTTCCCTCTCCGGTCAGTTTCATAGATGAACAAAAACATTTACCATGCTAATCCGCTACTCAGCGTGTGAGCGAGTAGCGGAGTAGCAAGGTGAGGTTGTTTATTGAAATGGACGTCTTTAGAGGATTTTAGCTTTGAACCCCAAAACAGTCGGTTGAGTTGCGAGATGTAAGAACTGCGATTGAACGCGAATTGTTGAGCTGCAATTTACTTGATATTTTTTTGTCGGATTAGCTTTGCATTGTCATCAATAAATTATCTCAATAGCGTTGTTATATTATACATATAATGTTATATATACGAAAATCTTGTAATTCCAAGAGAATTATACGGAACTAGTCCCACACGTAAATTTAACGCAATCCCGCGGGAAAGCCCGCACTGACATGATTTAGTAAAGCGCTTGGTCACTTGACTTTACACTACATGATTAAGCAGAACTAACACGTAAGTAGATATAGGGACCCGCTGGTCCAATAATACAACAATAGGTCAAGAAAGCCGATCACCTAACCCAGTGTTTATTGCAAGACTTCTGATGAGATACCAAACATAAAAAAAATACAACCGAATTGATCAGAACCTCCTCCATTTTTTTTAAGTCGGTTAAAAATAGGTAGGTTAGGTTAGTTAGGTATCTTCATTTGCCCTAAGGGCAAAATACCCAGAAGAAGTGGCTTCGCCTTTAGGCGAAGCTCCGTCGAAAACCAAGTAGACAAACTGTAGGTGCACCACGGGCAATGACTGGCTAGGTCGCTACAGCACGAAATGAAGTTCGAAAGTCGAGTTTCAGATAATAAGGTCTGACCGATATCATTGTCTATTCCAGGAGTGTCTTCCGTATCGTCGAACAGCGGCGGCGTGAGTGGTAGCTGTTCGACGAAGCTGTGCGGCGGCGCGGTGTGCGGCGGCGCGTGCCTCGGCGCCGTGCCCCGCGCGCCCGCGCCCGCGTCTGCGCCGTCGCGCGTGCGCCAGCCCGCCTCCAACTCCCTGAGACGCTCCCAGCATCATAGTATGAAGGTATCCCCTAAAGGCCAATAGACTACGAGTACCTACGACACAAGTGTCGAACAGCAAAATCTGTTCCGGTCAAAATACAACGCGCGTAGCACGATGTCGCAATTAACGCAAGTTAAGTCGCAATCGCAGACAGTGGCGTTTAGCCACAGACACTCGAGTGTCTGTCTGAATTTATACACCTGTGTCGTAGAGTATACCTACATTTACACAAAGTGTTCTGAATTAGCTATTCTGGAATGTTTCAGCTGGTGGTTGGGTTAATGGAATTTAACACTGAGGGCCTGTGTCACCACTCTGTTAAGTTCTAGTGATCTTAAGTGTCAGTTATCTATGATCTCTATTTATTACCAACTTGGCGGGAGCGGTGGGAGACGCTACTATACCAGATGCGCAAACATATCCCCTCCACTAGCCACCAAGAGCCCTTTTTACTGCGTTGACTTATAATCTATCTAATCAATTGTACAACATCTACAGCGTAAGCCCCAGTACGCGCTTTACACAGCATCCAACAGCCTTTTGCTTTCGCAGGCTCGTCTCCAGGAGTACCAGGTGCACAGCTACACGGGCGGGCCGGGCGAGCCGTCGGGCCGGCTGCCGCCCATCCGCGAGTTCCAGCGCGAGTTCCGCGAGGGCCGCCGCGAGAGCGCCGCCGCCTCCGCCTCCACTAGGATAAGGTGCATTTTTATTGAGAGACATGTCTTCGATATTGTCTTGTGATTGAATAGGACAAGGCGAAGATAGGAAAATGACGCGTTTTAGGGGAGGTCTATGTCTAACAGTGGACTGCTACTGCTACGGGCCGATGATGATGATGACGATGTCTTCGACAGGATATACCCGATACCATGAGTGGCCGGGCTGCAAGATTCTTACGCAATAAAACGATCTCCATGACTCGCCCGTAGTCCGTAGTGGCTAGGAAACTCCGGGCCATCATACCTATTTAAAGATGAATGAATCAACTTCATAAGTAGTAGGTAGTAGGTATGTTTTGCCATTAAACGCTATCATCAATCATGCTGAACGTGGCCTTTAAGGTCTTCTTAGCTTAGGCTCTGTCAGTGTCCACCCCGTAAGGGATAAAAACGTGATTTATGTATGTATGCAGAATCATTAACTCTACTTCGACACAGTATATATATAAGCTAAAGCAGTAGGGAAGATAGGCCTACTTTTTGAAATCAGTACCTACGCTCCAATAAAGCGTTAGGGTTGTCGATTTAATTTTTGTTAAATTGAAAAGTTTTTTGTCTAGTTAGCGCTATAATTTCATCTGGTAAGGCCTGTTTTAGAGTAACTAGCTACACTTAATTAAGTGTATTAGGGTTGGCACCCATAATTTGTGTGAAAAAGGAACAAACGTTAATTTGGATTCCATATTAATTAAATAATCGAATGAATTATTTTATTTATTTATATAGCCTGCTAACATGTTGTTGTTGTTTTTTTTATTTTTTTTTATTAATTGTCGCGTAATTCGGCGTGCATCATGGCATAGGCCTCCTCCGTGTATGGGAGGGTTTGGGCTATAGTTCCCACGCGCGCCCAGTGCGGATAGGGAACTTAACACACACCATTGAATTTCTTCGCAGATGTGTGCAGGTACGGCAACTACTTACTTATCATCTAAACAGCCAAACGTTTTATTTAACAGAAAAAGCATTTGTCGGAGAAATGACATCTGACATTTCTCGTAATATATAGGTACATTTTATTTCATAATAATATAGTATCATTCTTACCTTTCAACATCAGCAGGGAGTTTAAAAAACGAAAGCTCCGGTTTTGAAGAAGCCAAGTTCAAGCAGCCGTACACTGCGCAATACGTCTCAATGCGCCACGCGCGACTGACGGCACCGCGAGATCCGCTTAGAGGCCGTGTAAAAGCGCGTGTCTATGTGTGCGTTCGTTTCGACCGATTTGTTCGTAGATTCCCTACTGCTTTAGCTTATATGTACTGTGACTTCGACTTGGAGGGCCAGTTGCCTGTTATTAATTTTTTTTTTTTTTTTTCAGATGCGCCCAGAAAATAGTTACTCAGTTAGAAACCTCGCCGCAAAAGCAACAGGACCACTTCTTTCGACCGCTAAAACCAGCGAGCAAAGACGACTCACCCAAACCCAGAGATCAAAGCAAAGAGACTGAACAGATAAAAGAAAACCCCAAAACTAAACCAAAGAAAGACGACAAGAAAAAGAAAGAAGAAGAAAACACAAACCAGGAAGACAAGAATAAGAAAGATGAAAGCATTGACAATAGAAAGAACGAAATAGCAGAAAGAAAGAAAGAGGAGAAGTTGAGGCTAAAAGCAGAAAAGGAGGCGAAAAAAGAAGCAAAACAGCAGGCTAAAGAAGAAGAAAGACAGGCTAAACTTCTAGCCAAGGAAGAAGAGAGACAGGCCAAATTACTAGCAAAGGAGGAGAAAAAGAAAGCAAAGAAAGAAGCAAAGCTAGCGGCGCAGGCCGAAAAAGAGAAAGGGAAATAATGGTTTACCGTTTAAATTTTTACAACGTAGGACTCGTAGCCGTCTAGAAACTAGATTCGAGTATTGTTACTATTGTGGGAAGGAACGTAAAAACAATTTTAATAGAATGTATTCAACTGAGTACTAATAGTCCATAATACACAAGTATGATTAATAACAATACATTCAAATAGGGCATACTAAATACCATGAGTTTATTTTGAAGGTATTTCATTGAGTTGTATGGTTTGATTTGAAACCCATTTTATAGAAATTATTTATACACATTTTGTCACAAGCCTAACAAAGTTGTTTGTAGATTATTATGTCCTTAAGTTTTAAAGTATTTTAATACTTAATTATGTGAAGCAATCTAAATAAATACATAGTAGTCGGGTCATAGTTGGAACTCTACAAACTGTGAAGACTGAAAGAATGGGATAAAGAAATCATATCGTTTTGTAATTTACTTGTGTAACAAAGTAGTTAAGAGCTTGTGCATTCCGGCACCGCCAATCGATTATTTGACAACATACAGTATCTATCTATTGATTTTTTGTACTTACTATGTCTGTAAGTATAGCTTTGATTATACATAATTTAGTAAATTATTTTCATATTTTTTATATTTACTATAATTACAACAAATACAATAAAATAAATGATAATGGGAACCTTTGTAATAAATCCTAATTTGATTTTTGTACACCCATTACTGTAGTATACCATATAAATGCTTGTCCATCTCACTAAATAACCATACGAACCTGATATAGCGAATATTCAAAATACCTACAAGAGTCTTCAGATTCATAAACTAACGCATTTTATAAAAACCATCAGAGTAATTTTTGCTGAAATATTTTCATTTATTAAAAATTGTAGCATCTTTCATTGATGAGACTGAAACAGGCAGATGAAAAGTAGCAGTGAATAGTTTTCCATGCCAATTATGTGAATATTCAAGTTATCTCAACAGTATCTAAATGCAATATTTTAAACATGTTCATGGGTATAGGAAACTAAAGGAAACCAGTAGGCTTATTGTCTAACTCGCTCGCAATCCCCATCGTGTTCATTTAGACAGTTCACGTATGGGTTGACAATTGGCATCGGAATCAGCTAGCTGTCACATTCATACAAGAACTGTCAAAATGAACACGATGGCGATCGCGAGCGAGTTAGACAATAAGGCTACAGATCAAACAAAAAAAAAATTTGATTTAAAGAATGATAGTATACATAGGTAACTGTCTGTTCAACTACTTCTATTTGTCTGCCAGTTTATCCTCTCATACTTTAACCCATTGTAAGATTAAAAGCGTAGAATCATATCAAACCGCATGTAGCATGAAGAGCTAGGTAAGTGTTAAAAATTAATTTTGTAAAGATTCCAACTGTTGGGATTTATTGTCAATCGTTAGAAATTTCCTGTAAAATAAATAAATTACAATGTTACCATACTTGCAGTTTCATTTTATTGACCCAATCCTGACAATAATTAATGACAATATCATAAAGTTAATTGATTAGGTACAAAAAAGGCAGTATTTGATCAAGATTTTTGCAGCATTTGTCAGGTGCCAATCTTATTCACCATATTTTTGAACATAATGAAAAATTATAATAAGCAACAATCAACAGTTTATTATCTACATGTAACATATCATTTGAGTACTAAATTATACTAACATCATGACGAAAGAAAGTTGCTTAATCCTTGTAATCGTCTCCGAGACGGTCTCGCATGTCTTCGGAGATCTTTTTCTCGATACGGAGGTATTTGTTGACCATCGGTCGGTAGTAGTAAGCCTGGTAATCTTGGCGTTCCTGCATCTTGGCGAGGATCTCCTTCTCAAGCTGACGCAGCTTCACCTTCTGCTGCTCTTCATCAATGAAGTGCATAAACTTTTCATAATCCTGGAATAAGAAAAATATAACTATTTATTTGCAAGGTACAAATTTAAATTAATAATTTTAAAATGTATGGAATTGAAATGAGTAATTGTGTGTTGTGTTGCAGATAACCACAAAAACAAATGGATTTAATGTGTGACGCACAACCTGAAAGTAAGGGAACCCTATACCCTCAACAAAGTAAACAAAATTAATGGGTTAAAGAACAAAAAAGAAAAGAAAAGAGACATCCAATGAGGCTGGCATAGTCACACAGGTGCATTTAAGCCTCGTAAAAATTTTAAATACAAAAAAAATGGGTCAAATTAATTAATTGATTGATTTAATCTTTATGTCCAACATTTCCTGCCAGAGTATCACTCAATAAGAAATACCATATCACATTCTCTTATTCTATTTATCATTAGCCGGGTCTTCAGGTACTAAGCGAACCAGAGCCAGTTTTGATTCGATTTTGAGTCTTCAGTTAAATGAAATCATGGCTAATGCAGCTGCCTCGGTAGCAGCTCGCTCAGTGGACCTGTATTGAATTGTAACATACACCATGTTCAGCTCAGACACACAATAAGCGGGCGTTCATATTTTAGTCACTTACCTGCTGTGGGTTGTTGTGTATGTATTGAGAGATAAATCTCGTGATAGGATGGCGATGGTACTCCCAGTGCTTGGGCTCGTAGCCGGCCGGGATGGGCTGGAGCTGCGCCGGCCCGATGAAAACATTGGTGTAGAATATAATTAGCCCCACGGGGATCAAACCCACCATGGCGTAGTAGTGGAACATATCCTTGAATTTGATGTATTGCCATCTGCAATCAGAGGTTATAACGTGAACTTAGGGTTTTGTTAACCTTTAACAGCTGAAACTAACGCCAATAATGTATATTTATTCTGCAGCGCTGACAGTATTTGTAAATGGTCATGTGAAAATTAATAATAAATAAAAAATGGTTAGGTAATCACTAACAGTGCCACCATACCTTGAGGGCTGGAGAGGCATTGTCTTGTGCCCATGGTCGCCAAATAGGGCTTTGTTAGTTGAAAAATTAACATTTTGAACTATGAAAGGTTTTCGAGGGTTATTTTTAAGTAAATTTATGCCGAAAGATCGGCCTAATGCACTCCAAGACACCATTTTTATTGACTTTTATTTTGACGTAAAGTAAATAAGGGTTGCTGCTATTTATTATCTTCTCTCAGTTATTTTTTAATGAGGCAACTTTTATCATAAAGTTTGATGTCCAATTGTCCAAAGAAATAAATTGTAGAGCATGTTACAAAAAAAAATGAAAAAAGTTTATTTCATTTAAAAATATGACTAAATTCAAGTAATAGTAGAAGATGAACTGGGAAGAAATTAATTTACCTTTTGATTTTTGGCTACCAAATTATTTTACGTGAGACCTTATTAAAAAAATAAAATAACGAAACAGTGTAGCCAGATTACATAAATTGATCAAAACTAAACATTTAAATAAAATTTAAGATGGTTTAGTTTAATATTTTTATTTTTTACACAAAATTTAAAATGTTCTCTTTACCTTCTGCTGTGGGTTTGATACCTTGAACAAAAATTTTAAGGATTTCACCGTTTTTTATTGCAGCACCGGCAACTTACGTCATCCGCATTTCAAAGCGCGAAAATTAAATTTGTAAATTATAGGACGCACCTATTATTTCACGATTGTAATGGAAAATGACCTTCTTGTACAAAAGAACCATATTTAGCAAGTAGGTATTTTCATTTCAATTAACAGCTCTCGCAAACGGTAGTGATTATATTCTCTTTGGCTTTGATCGTGACATTCCTTTTCTTTCAAATGATACGTTTAGCTAAAGTTTCGAGGGAAAAGTAACATTTATGTGTATAAAAGGTACTTAACATAATTACGACTGATTAGAAAACTACTTATAGCATTAATTATGGAGCATTCCATATTTCACAATAATTATTCAAGAAAGTACACATGCATCAGCGCAGCAATGCTACCACCTGTTGCTGTTCTCGATACGGGCCTTCTGAAGCTAGTTATTGATTTTCAGACTGGGCATGCTCGCGCGAACGTCAAATGATAAGCTCGCCCACACAAAAATAAAATGTCCATGCAGCACGCAGTTGCTGACTAATAAATTATTACTTAATTGCATTTCGAGTGTTTCAACTTCCTTAACCGCGTGTGTTATGCGTGATTTTGTGTAGCATGGAGGAATTACTTCAGGATATTTTCAAGGAGGCCACAGGACCTAAGTTGAGCTCGCTGAGGAAGGCTTGTCAGGATGCTTTAGGTAAATGTAAAGCCTTAATACAAAATATGTATTTATATACTTTTGATTTTAAATGTGTCCTTGGATACATATCTTCGTGAATGAGTTAAGTAATAAAGCGCAGTTTGTTCTATATATAAATATAATCAAGTAGCTATGTATACGATGCGACAAGCAGCATACGGAATATTTTTTGGACCTGAAAGTAAGTTAAATACACACATACACAAATCACGTCTATATCCCTTCCGGGGTAGACAGAGCCTAAGGTAACGAGACCTAAAGGCCACGTTTAGCATGATTGTAGGCGTATCTTAGGTGGAGAGGAAAATCAAAATAGTGATGGGTTGCTAGCCGCATTGCCTGTAACATGATTCATTATGGGCTTTTACTATCTCCGTGGGACAAGAAGTACCTAACTGGAAGTTTTATAACCGACTTTTGTTAAATACTTAGCATGGGATGGGATACATTATTAGGTGTCTATTATACCATTTTCTAGGCATATATTCACCTATTTACCTTCTCTGCGGAGATATCTTCCACACTCCTTGCCGCCTTAAATCATGATGTCATCCTTCATGAAAAGAAACGCTAGAGTCAATATCTACATATACAGCATAGCATGCTCGTGACAAAGTTTCATTCCCTGAAGCGGATACCCTAGTGCAGCGGTCGTCACTCGTCACACTTTACTGGCCAAGGGCCACATATGACAGTGTCAGTTCCAGGGCCGGACCGCAGAGTATGTAAAGGCGCTTCAAGAGGTATAATTGACTATTGATATCCAATGTAGGTATAGTAGTTGACAATTGAAACAATTAACTTTGCCGCGGGCCGCACTAATAACGGCCGCGGGCAGCATGCGGCCCGCGGGCCGCAATTTGACGACCACGGCCCTAGTGTGTTCAAGGGTGGGATGCATGTATGACTACCAAGGCAATGTTTCACTCATCTGTAACAGGCTTTGATGATGATAAGGCATAGCTACATGTAACTGGCAGACAAGAAGATTCAAAGGTTTCACGAAAGGCATAGAGTGGGTGCCTTTTGTGAAACCGACATATACACACTACCAGTTGGTAGTGTATGCAGGACCTCCACTTCCTAGCTGCCCCAAGGACTCGAGCTAGCTCAGTGGGTGTTTATATTGTCCGTTACAGAAGCACTATGCATTCAAGAAAGCAACGGACGGCGGGCGGCGCACGAACTCCGGCGCGTGTGTCTGCTGCCGCTGCAGGTCTCGCTGGAGAGCAAACGGCCGCGACTCGTACAGCTAGCACTGCAAGGCTTCCATGTATGTACAGTCAAGTTTGATACTGGCCACTTACACAACACAAAAAATATCGCGATACCCGTACTTATTACATCAGCGTCCATGCCCCCGCGTAGCCTTCCAAGATAGTAACCAACCGCACGTTGGAACTACGTCTGCTTAAAATCGCAATCCTACGTCCTGCTAAAGTTAGGTGTTCTTTTTCTGATAAGTTGTCCATTGTTACTTTAACTCTTAGTGAATTGTGCGGTGTATAGATAAAATATCTAAATCAATTTTCCAGAAAATACTTCGTGACGACCGGTTCCACCGCGGCATCGAGCCAGAAGACGACTCGCTATGGATGCCATCACAACTCCTTTGTGCCACTGCTTCAGTCATGTACCACTTGCCGGATACTCAAGTATGTATTATTAACAAGAGGCATTACAGATTATACAGGTTAGGTTAGTCTAGAAACAGCTTCAAAGTCCATTATTTTCAGTACGCTACACTGACATTTAGTGATTCTAGACCTGATGCCCTTAGTTCCATATTTTCTTTCCTAAGAAATGTTTTAGAATCAAGTCACCAATTAGCTAACTCCGTTTTCTCGGGTCCCAATTCCACTAATCAGCACCCACACGGGAACCTTCGATGAAAGAACGCTAAGTAATAATGAAGTGCCTACCCTCAGCTGAAGTCTGTTCAGCGATAGGAGCGCCTGTCAATATGCTTGCTTCTACTTATACAGGCATTTCTTTTTATGTGGTGTTCATAAAAGACTGTTTTTCTGGTCTTTAGGTACAAATTTTCCGCATGTACCTGTCACTGGCGTTGTCCCCGCGGCGCACGCTGAACGGCCGTTTGTGCGTGTGGGCCTGCGGACGCTGCGCGGAGGCAGCCGCGGCTGCGCAGCCCGTCGCCGCCGCCGCGCGCGCAGCCGCTGCCCAGGCGCTGAGAGCCTACTGCGCTCAGTTGGGTAAGTCTATGTTTTTGGTTGTTGTATTTGTTGAGGTGGTTCGGTTTTTGCGGCGTATAATGAACAGTGTCCTGCATCTACATGCTAGAAAACGGACAACTTAAAAAAAACTTGGAAATAATAATTGCTTCCGAACAACGGTCAGCAAACTTTTTGAGTGTTTGAGTTTTATTTAACTATACTAAGCTATAAGTACCCACTGAGACAGAAATGAACGGAACCTAAAGAAATCATACTTATGTGTATTTTTAGAGGTTGGTTGGTACTCCTCTTAGTTAAACAACTATCTCATCTCAATTTAAAGCAGTTTCGCCCTTTGAGACAATCCACAAAAGCTGTTCGATATAAACGGTTCCTCTTGATTAAAATCTATATAGCTAATGTTGGCTTTTCCCTTCGTTCCAGATGAAGAGTGCCAAGAACTTCTGTCTGACGGATCACCTCTGGACCGTAATCACATCGTAGCAGTCGGATGCTATAGCGAAGTCATACCAGTAATACAATACCTTTGCAGTAGACTCTCTGAAACACAATTGTGAGTTTCACCATCATTATTACTGACTCAATTCCTACACCTACAAAAATGAACTCTTTCGTCAATTTTTATTAAACTTATATTCTTTTACAGAATACCAAAACAAAATCCAGTGGCTCTTTTCTTCCTGGATTGTCTCTTGACTCTAATGTCGAGTCTATCAGAGAAAGTCAGCGGTAACTCTCATTTCATGACGTTCCTTTGGCAGAAGTTTTGTCCTTCGCTTATATCCTTCCTTGGGACTCCGAGAGTTGATAAGAATATTAAGTCAAGGTAGGAAACAAATTTCTATCACCATTCAGAGCCATACCACTATCCTTCTTAGGTACGAGTATTTACGGAAATGTTTATTTTAGGGAACACGAGGGTCATTTGGTGGATGACTCAGGCCGAGGCTCTGGTGCCTTGGTTTGTGCCCCAAGCTTCAACAGCAAACAAGCTAAAGCTATCTACAGGTAATTTTTTATTTTCACCAAAAAACCAGTTTTACAACTGATCAACTACTAAATACAAACTATTAAATGTCTCTATTATCCATGTTGTCATCAAAATTTTCTTCTACAGCATAGCCAATCAACTAGTCCGCCTAGTTGGATCAACATCCAACCTAAGGCCGGTTCTAGAAGCATTATACCACCGCATGCTGCTGTATCCCCCTATATCACACCGGGTAGAGCCATTACGAAGCACAAGGGAATTGCTTCAGAATCCAAAGAGGCTATGTCAGCTGATTCTGCTACGGAAGGCAGAGATGGAACGACATAGTGATGACATGGCGATATTACGGCTGTAAGACTTATTTACTTTAGAATAATAATAGCTACCTATTTGCCAATTTTATAACTTATGATCAGAATCAAACGACTTGACTACTTCTGGCTCTCGATAAATGTTTAGTGGTTCATGGAAGAATGGCTGTACACTATAACATTAATTCAAAACTCTATGTTATTACCAGAATAATGGACGGCATAGAAGAATGCGGACGCAGCGGCAACCCAGAAGTGGTTGCTGCTGCTGTTGAATGTGTGGTGTCACTCCTTGACGCTCTTGAGAAACTTTGCTCTGGAACCACGGAGTATCTCTCGCCTGATGTTGCCACGCTCATATTGAAGCACTGGCCAAGACTGCAAGATGCAGACTACACGGGGCCTTTGACGTATCAGACTTTGGCTAGATTACCCAGTCCCTACAGGTAAGTGGAATCACATGCTGGAGACCAAAGATAACCTTTTCCTGGCAATTACTGGCAGGCTCCGAACGGGCCGTCCCGTCTATATATTTGTAAAGTAGCCGTGTATGACAAAAGCTACTAAATCAACAATTGATAAAAACTTTCTTTCAACAGAGATGTAGTTGCTGTCCTACAATGTAACGAGGAAAAAGACCATGACTCTTCAGGTATCTGCAATCCATACCTACGATACATTTAAGTACAATGATTATGATCAATTAACTTAGCGCAATCTCTTACTAGCGAGCGTAAACCATGAAATCAAGTTAATTAAATCAAAATGGGTAGCCAACTAACACTATGTTGATTCTTAATTTCAGACACTTCAGGCCCTGAGAACATGAGTTCAGGCAGTGACGCTGAAGCGGATTCTGATGCAGATAATGTGTTCCTACCCTCACGGGCCAATCATCCTAACATAACAACGGATATGGAAAACGATTCCCCCCACAAGAAGGCTAAAACTATACCGAAGACGCTTAATCTTGGCAGGTACTGGGAAAAAGTCCCCTAATTCATGAGTTCCCGATCTATTAATGGGTGGATCAACTATTTCCGTACCGAATCAACTTTTTTTGTTTAAAAATAAACTTTCAATTATGTTTAAATAATCACTAAATATTGGTAAATACATATGTTCTGCTTGCAATTACAACCAGAGCATCGACATATTTTTTTAATTTATGTGGTTTTTAAGCGAAAGTACGAGAACTGAGCATGTTAGATGTCTACTGGGTAACGGATCAGAGTTATTGGATTTGGACAGTAAACATTTTTTTATTTAAAAACACTTTGTTTTAATGCAACAAACATTAAAAAATAAAAACACAGACATTAGCAATTGAAAGAAAATCAGACTCATTTTCGTAAAATTTACGTCAATTGAGTCTCCTGAGTCACTTGTATGATTTATCAGAATCAATTTTCTTTATAACTCAGTCTATACTTAATATAAGAAAATTACGGAAGCACTGGAACTTAACGCAGATACTTGTTAAACATTTTTTGTATAAAAAGTGCATTTCTAATTTTTTTTGGATTTTTAAAAGTTCTTAATCCGTAACAAAGAATGGGGACAAATTGTCAGCCTAGAGACAAAATGTGTGACTCAAAAGACACATTGACAAGAAGTACGATTAGTAGACAATGACTTGTTTGAAAATAAAAACTGAAGCACCTTAACTTCAATAAATCTCCAAAATTATGATACTTAATTAAAAACGAGACTATTTCATTATACAAATAACCCTAAATCGTGACCCATAAGACAATTTTTGTGACCCAAGAGACACAATCTTGACAAAATTTCACATTATCTCTCTTGGGTCACAAAAATTGTCTTTTGGGTCACGATTTTTGTGACTCAGCGGAACTGTGAGTCAAGAGACATTTAAATCATTTTAGGTTCTTGCTGCCATAAAAACATTAAAATTATGAAAAACTGTATTAGAGGCATTTTAGACCTAAAAGTAAGAAGGTAAAGTATTAAATGAGCTTGAAAAAGTATAAACTTATCGAACTTCGGACGTGACTCAGTAGATACACAATAAACACACGCTGCCACTTCACGAGCCTCGGACGCAATGACCGAGCCAATGCCAATTTTTCAACATGGTGGACGCGATCATTCGCTTTACAGATCTTATTCCTATTGGCTAAGCCATAGATAGGCTGTCATGCTCGCACTTAGTAATATTCTATATCTTGTGACTCAGCAGACCACGTGTTTCATTCCTTCGTAGGGACAACAATTACAGCGTAAATTTCTATACCTAGAATTAAGATTCACGCGCTTATGAAATTAAATTTAAAAATAAGGTATTCACCTGTGATTGATACTAATAAAATGAAGAAACATGCCAAGGAATTTTTTTGAGATAATCGATTAACTGTGGGCCAAGTATGCCTTGGGGACAGAAAGATTTTGTATGAGACACACTTTTGGTCTCATGGGTCACATATTTTTTTTTTGTTAAAAAATAAAATTTAGCTTGATTAATTACATGCAAACAATTGAAAAAAGATCTGATTTTAATATTTTGAACTGTAAAACTCAATCACACAACAAAAAGTAGTTTTTAATTGTACCGAAGTGCGCGGGACACGTTTTGACAGAAAATAGTTGATCCGCCCTAATAATATTAAGAGTTAAGTTAAAACTGATTACTTTTTCTTCTAGGTGCACAGTAACAGAATGTAATGCTGACCTAGAGCGCCATAACGCGAGACAATTCATGAAGACGCTACAAAATTCCTTGTTACCAAAACTGCTGAATTTGAGGACCTGTATTGAAGTTGACGAAGCGATGCAAGAGTTTGCATCAAAGTGCTGCCAACACAACGCGGCGCAGCCTCCCGCTACGTCCTGCATTATGAATGCTGACGGAGTCTATCTTGCTACTTACGCTGCTCTGCTGCTTACTTTGCGACAACGACGTACAGAATACTATAGGGAGCCTAGCGTGAGTAGAACATTCTAGAGACTGAAAATTCACCCAATCAAGGCACGTAAATGCAATTCCTCTGTGACACGTTTTCAATTATTATTTTTCAGAAGATTCAAGTGTCTCTCACTGAAGACGAGTTCGTGGAGGAAGTGCAAGGCAGTGGCGTCTTAGTATATCTTTCAGCGACGTGGCTCCGCGAGCTTTACCAACAAGTCTTGGTCAATGATCTGCTGAAGGATGTTCCTGGCTCCGACCATCCATTGGTGCATTTGCTGTCAGGTACGTTTGTAAATGAAATGAGAAAGGCCCCAAAATAAAATACAGATCCTGATTCATGGAACAGAGTCAAGTCTGCGAACGTCTTATTCATCATGCGGGGGTTTAGGTACATTACTCCTACCTCTGATCATTCATCATTCCACCACTCCTAGCAGTTTGCTATACTTAAATTTATCTTTGACCATCTTTCACAGATCTAGGCGGCTTGGACCAAAGCCCTGTGATGTCTGACTGGCAAAAGCTTAAAGAAGTGTCTATGGTCTATAGCATCGTTAACGACTCCACACAACATCAAGCCAGTTTACGATGGGCAAGACGGTATATACTTATTAATATCAACTGTCTTTTACTATTAAATCAACTACTTCATTTTAGAACACTGTGTTTTCTTTTCATTATTACAGGATTTTAACATGTATCTGGGATTCGATGGTAACAGTTCTCAGCGTACCTTTGACTGGATATAGGAATCGAAAACAGAAATTGAATGTAATAATTTCAAAGAAGATTAATACTTTCGGGAAAAGGAAAAGGATTGCTTGGGAAGGATTGACCATACAATGCCTGGAGGGGTTACATAAGGTACAAATTATTTGTTAGCCTATATTTGTGTCCCGCTGATGGGCAAAGGCTCCCTCTCTCGACCTCCACATCTTCCTATCCAGAGCTAGTAGTAACAGTAGTAGTAGTAGACTAGTAGTAACAGTAGTAGTTGGTTTTAATAGTAACAGTAATTTACAGATAGTAATTTACAGTTAGAATGCATACACTTTTTGTCATCTAATTGCATCCTTAGCATAAGTTCAAACGTAGACACTAAATAAACACCGGAAATCAGAACTGCGGATCAAAAGCATTAAATATCCAATATTAATACAGCTATTTTGTTTTTATTTTAGGCAGCAAGAGTAAGCAACACCCTGTGCTTACAAAACCGCTGCAGCAGTATCTTGGCACTTCTGGCAAACTCCGCGATATCACAGCCGCCTAATGGAAAAATACTGGCAACTCACGCTCTGTCACTGGATATTCTTATAACAGGTTTTAAAGCATTCTCAATAATTTCAGTACGTCTATTTTCTTAAAATTAAAAGCAAATTAATACGTCAAAGTGTGCAAGGCTAGACTAAAATCAGCCCCACGTTGGGCGCCACTATAAACCTTTGACTTTTTTAAAGACATCATAACTGTTGCAATTTTTTAAGGTGGCCTGGAACTTGGTGCCAAAGCACCGGAATGCTGGGAACATATCTTTGCGGCATGCCAGTATGTGTCCAGTTTCGAGCACTCGCTGTTTGGACAGCAAGGCAACAACGCTACTCCCATAGTAGCTATGCAGACTGGACGGAACAAGACTGTTTCTATACTGCAAGCTGATGCTAAGTTGGGTTTGGATGGGCGGGACGACGAGACTTGGTAGGATTGGTTTCAGTCATAGTTGATTTTGGAACGATTTATCCTCTAGTTGTTTTGACGTATGTAATATAAAAAGTTTACGTGGATAATTTAGTTATCTTTGCCATTTTGTTGTTACAGCGTGGACGTATTCAACTATTTACAGCCGATGCTAGAAAACAATCTAAGTAACGACATGTCTGTAGCGAAAATCGTTGAAACATGTCGACAAGAGGTAAACAATATTAAAGTCAAATACATAGTTTACGTAGTTACTGGTAAATTCGTTTGGAAACTTGGTCACTTGTCAGTTGTACTACTACTTATTGATCGGTGCTTGATACTTGAACGGTAGGTTGAACTATGTTGGAAAGCGTATTGATTCTAACATCTGCGACCAGAAACCTTATCGTCTATCCTTCAATATTTACTTTTCGACAGAAAGCAGAGGGCATTAAACAATAAGGCCTCGGATCACAGTGGAGCTACACAAATATCTTAAATGTAATATCAACTCCTTCCCTCTCTCTGTGCAATGTTTTCGTTAACGCCATCTTTTTCGCGCCTAGGGCGGCAATGTAATATCGGGCGCGGGAGCAGCCCGAGTATGTTGCGCGTTGTCTGCGGCAGGCGACGCCCTGTTCACTCGCCTCGCTGCAACCACAACGCTGCCTGCTCTCAAAGCAGCACTACAGAGGCTTGTGGCGCATCACCACAGGCTGGTATGTATACAGATAGTGTTAATATTTAAAGTATTTTAGTAAAGTGTGTTTATAAAACACTTTATCTACTCTCATAAGTCTCATATAACCTCATCGATTTCTATCTTTCATCAATTCTTTTAGCTATTCTCCAGTTGGGATCAAGACGTGGCCAACAACAACGCCCCCTGGTGGCGGCGCGGCAGACACTCAGGCTCGAACGGCGGCGGCGAAGCAGCGCGGGCGCTGTGCCGAGCTGGCGACGTCGCCTTGCGATGCTTACGAGCTGCCAGGCCGCTGGCTCACCGGATGTCTATATGGACTGTTGTGGGGCCACACTTCATGCAGGTGCGAGCTGACAACGTCTTCTAGGTCACTTTTACCCCCGAGAAACCCCTCATATTTGATTGAAAGGCAGTGGATATGTCCTGAACATCACAAGTCCTGAACTTTACAGCTATGTTGATAAGACACTGCGAGCAAGTAACTTATTTAGCAATATCATTCTTTTTTTTTCATCTATCCTCTAGTGGAAAAATTAAACTCGCAGGTTGAAATGAAAACGTTAACTCATGTAATTTATCCTGTAACAAAGAACAAATCTGAAGGTACAGTTTGTAGGTTCAAACTTGTATAATATAACTCTTTTTCAGGCTGCATGCCATAAGGATATCCAGATCTCAAGTCTAGCGATTCAATGCCTTCATGACTGTGCCACAGCGTTGTTGAATCAGCAAGTGGAGCTGCCCCATTTCCACTTCAACGAGGCTCTGTTGAAGCCGTTCGAGAACCTGTTGTGCTTAGAGCTGTGCGATGACGATATTCAGGTAACCGAAACTTTTGTGTCTTATTTTCTTAACTTTGAAACTGTGTTTTATTAACAACTCTTATAATTTTTTTACGTTTCAGGAGCAAATAATATCCTGCATTTGTGAATTTGTCGAGACAAATAGAATGGAGATTCGATCAGGCTGGCGACCACTTTTCAATACCCTTCGTGCCGCCAACAATTCCAATCAATACTCCGCTATACTCGAGATTTTCAAGGTGTTTCTGAATACAGACAACACTTTAGTCTTCGCTAATGCTGCTTTAGACTGCATCCTCTGCCTCCTTAGCCATATCAAAGGCCTCCATTATGACGAAACTCAAGCCACTGAAGTTAAACAAAAGAAAAACACAACTCAAACGCAAATCAAACCGAGTTTAAGCCTCAAATTCTCAAAGAACAGCAAATTTATTCCACTTAGCGAGGAGAAATCAGAAAAGGTTATAGTGGATATGTGTAAAGAGGCGCTCTACCATTTAGAAAGTTGTGCCGACATCCTGACGATGATGTACAATATGCCCAAATGCCCAATTTTTAATACTGGAAACAGAATTAAAGGAGACATGCCTTTAGCTGTGGTGGACCCAATTATTCCTAGCAATTCTCTTGATATCACCAAGTATATTTCGAACGAACATTGCGCAGAAGATTTAATTTCATACAGGAAATTATCCACCAGCCTTCCGCCTTCAAATACTACTAACAACTGCCTATTGAAGCTCGATAAGCCTAGTAATATACTGAAGGTGTGGTACGTGTTGATTGAAGGGCTGATATCAGCTACGGTTGTATGCTCGAAGAAGAATCAGCCTGCAGCTATGGAAACGCTGTTTAAACTGTTAAGAAATACTATTGACGTTCCTGGAACACATTTTGGCCTACACTGTTTAAACCACTTGCTGTTGCCAACTGTGCAAAATTGGCTTCGACAAATCGCAAACGTCAGTACGCATTGGGACAGCGTCATGCCCAACTTCAAACAATGCTGTGGAATGACTACAGATACTATTGTGATATACTTGCATCATTTACAACAGATTAACGTTGAAAGGTCAACAACAGATGGTAATCCTGATGAGGAAATAGAGCCGATCGAAAACACAGAGGCTACGTTTGCTCTTAAACAAATCTTGCTCATTTTGGTTGAGTGTATTGCTCAACCTCAAGAACCAATAGCTAGACTGGGAGCGTCATGCATTAGGCACATCATATTAACGTCTGGACACTTGCTGACTGATAATCAGTGGGAGATCGTATGCACGAGCCTTCATAGAGCCTGCAACGTATGCCTAACCCCTTTGAAGCAACTGACTTACGCATTCCAAGAGAATTCCAATAGCTTTTATGGGGATCTAGCCATGGTGAAAGTGGCTGCAAGACGGGACTGTTCAGTAAACGACAATGTCAGATTACATGCCATGGCTCAACAAGTATTTCTGAATGAGCAGTTAAGGGGAGACGGTCATGCAAAGCTGACTCCAAAGAATTCTTCCAATAACTTAATGCTTATTGATGACAGGAGTTACATCTTTCTTATTTATCTTCAAGAATCTGCTAATTCATTGAACCCAGAATTTTACACGGTTAGAATTCCTCATAGAGGTCTGGTAGTTGGTTTGTTAGCTCATCAGATTTTAGTACAGATAATAGCTACGGTGCTCATTCAGGCTTCCTCTGATGTCTTCCGGGGCATCAACAGTATCCTGCTAGAAAGTTTTAAAGCAGGTTCGAATATTTGTAATTACAAATTCTTCTTGAACTGTGATAACACGGATTTGCTACTAAAAAGCTTAGAGTTGTCGTATGTAAGAGCAATGCAGTTTGACTCCCGACCGGGATTGAAGTTCCTAGTACAGAAAGTTTCTAACCTCGACTATGCCGCTAATCTCTACAAGCAAACAACTTCTTCGTGGCTTATAAAAATAATAGCTCTGACTGAGATATTCTTCAGTGGTGTTCATAGATTCAAATTAAAACCTGCAGATGTTTCTATAATTCTTCAAAATTATACGACAACTCTAAATCTCACTCTTGAATATGATCAGTTTATAATCAAAATATTTGATCTCAAAGCCACATGGGAACTCTTATGCAACAATTACGTAAAACATTTGATAAATGTGTCGGATTTTGATGAACCGGAAATAAAAGACAGGGCCTCTTGTAGTTCAGTTGAGACAGATTCTTCAAATCCCTATGATGAATACTATGCACAAAACACAACCGAATCATCAGAACCTGCTAGAAAAGAAGATTTGAACGAGAAGTCGGATAGTAATAACCCAGACCTTTGCAGTGAAAAACCAAGACCGTTTACGTTTGCAGACTTTAAAATAAACAGTGTAACTGTTGAAACCACAGAAATCACAAATAGTGAAGAAATCACAGAAGTGACTGTGAATGAAACAGCCAACGTATCTGATACAGAAGTTGATAAGAAGTCAGAACGATCTGATTCCGATGAAGTAGTGCCTAAAAGAGTAAGGATAAGAGAAAGTGAATGCAGTTCAGCTAGTGAGAAGAAATTAAGCGTCTCTGATACGCTTGATAATAATTTGAATACACGCAAAGTGAATATTAGTATTTGTGATGGTCCGACATATGATAAAAACAAACCAGTGGAACCTATCATTCCTCCTCAACCCGTGCCGCCTGAGATAGAACAACAAAGAGCATTGAGTATAAGCAAGGTGAGAAGTAGAAGGATATTTAATAAAATTGATGATTAATTAAACCTATGTCCAACAGTCGACGTCCTATGGCTGATATGATGATGATGATGATGATGATGATTAAATCGTAGCAACCACGCCTTTTATATAGTTTATGATTTACTAGTCATATTTAAAAATCTTGTTAAACGTTAATCCCACAATGGGCGCCAACTAAATGTTAAAGTGTTATCCTCTCTTTCTCCAGGACACAGAAGTTCAGCGGCATTGTTTCCAGAACATCCTAATAGCATATTTGGAACTGATCTTAACGTTCCCCCTGGAAAGGTTCCATCTAATCAACCCAGTGCTGCAGAGTGGCTTCGCTCAACTCGCCAAAACGGCCACGGACCCCCAACTACTCGACAGAATCAATATATTTTTTGATAAAAAAGACTTAACTGAATTAAATTATAAGTAAGTATCAATTATTGTGATATATAAATTCACATTTTAAACTTATATTCCTCGATTGTTCAGTGTTATGTGCGAAATAAAATTATACTGCATTACGTTGTTTATTTAATATAAAATAAAATGTTCTTTCTTTTTAAGTATTATTTTAATAGTCTTTTGAGCTTTAAGCACTAAAATATAATTCTCTTATGACTTAATATTCATTTTAATAACACCTAATTATTTTTACATTACAGGACACTTTTGGTTCCGTCACTCATACATACATACATAGGTATACATTTGTCTTTTGTATAAAATGCTTAGGTATGTCAGTCTATCGCGTGTAAAGTAGGTCAATATACAAACAAAATGGCACTATGAACTCACAACAATCACAAAACGTGGTATAGAAAGAAACAGATCAATAATATATGCTCTCATACAATGTCTGATAGTTTCATAAACAAATAAGTAATCTCTCGTAATGGCACTAATATTTGGTGTAATCCTTTTTATATTTACAGCTAAGTACATATTTACAACTAGTTTACAATAAGAAGTTCTTATCTTAAAACAAAAATACTTACAAACGATAACGTCACTGCAACTATGGATACGCCTAAACTACCTGCTCCCTTCGTTGGATACGTATGAACAGTCAACGCGTACGACAACGCACTTAGACCTAAATCACTTGAGATTAACGGGCTCTCCCGGTTAACAAGTTCAGCTAACTTCTCGGCTTCTAAAACACAAACACGCAACTGTAGATCAGTAGGATGATCCAGTATTGTCTCTACGGTGACAAATATCTCCATCTCAATGGTCAGGTATCCTCTTAGAGCGCATTCGGCAATCTTGACTTGTCTTTCCAAAGCGCTGAGGACATTCTTCAGATTTATTACCGAAGACGAAATGTTGGTTCCGTATAAGGCTCTATCAATTTGTTTCTTCGAATATAATATTCTTAGAGCTCCTCCGCATTTCGGGCAACATGCGCCAGGGGCTGTGAAGCCTAGGCAGTTTGGTTTTCTTAATGGAGAACAGAAGATTCGGTCAACTTGGCATTTAGGCTCCATGAGATCTGAAATGGGTCCAACAGCTAGGCAGGGACCGCGGTAGTCCACGCTCACGTACTCAGACCATGCCGCACATTCAGAAACGTAGGTTATTCCGTTGGTCCCGCAAACGGACCCGACCTGTAACAGTATACTATTTGAAGACTAGAACATAATTTAGATAATTCTCATACGAATCCAGCAGACTGGTTTACCTTTGAGCAACGTTCCAGACATTGCCCCCAATAAGCGAATTTGCTGCCGCTCATGACTAGATGACATGGGTTGATATGAGTGCGACCGTCCGTGTCGCAAACAGGCATCGGAGGCTGAGAGTTGCAACTGCTTGTATTCACTGTTGAAAGAGATACATAGGTAATAAAAGGTACGCCGTATAAGGGTACAAAGTCACCTTTACTTTTGACCCTAAAAAGACACCTTTATGTGGAATACTTCTACGTATTTGATTAATACTAGTTCGCACTCATAGAGTAATTAGGGTGCGACCACACCGCCGCGTATACGCAATGACGTGTCGCAGGCGTCACGTTTTATCACCGTTTCTTCATACATTTTGTTGCGATTCCGTAACGTCACCGTTTTTTAAGCGTCGGTGTGGTCGCACCTTTAACCAATTTAATTTGCACGACATCGGGACCGTTCCTCTATGGTTCCTCTAATGGTTCATATTTCACTATTGTGTCGTGTTCTGAAAGTTGTAAATGTCAAACTGAAACCCGGAAGACAAAGTTTTTTATAATGGCAGTATTGGACCGGCTATTGGACGTCTTACATATTTTGCTAATTTGTCCAAAAAATATTGTACAAAAAAATCAATTTTTTTTTTGTGTTCTACAAGCACTTCCCTGGAAATGGTTTTTGATTTATGGAAATTATAATTTTTTTAAATATTGTCAATTCGTGTAGGTAAATACCCCAACGATTTACTTGCGGCACTTGATTTCGACAGTTCCATAGACCAAGCTTCACAAGCGGATATCGATATACCTACCACAAAAATTAGAAAATGCCAGGAAAAACCTTCAATTAGCGCATTCACGTAAAGCCACGTTAAGTAAGTACTTAACACCAGCTGAGTTGGGTTTGGTCCCATTTTTTTTTAATTTTTCTACATGTTTCGTGGTCTGAATATCTTAGGGAATTGCTTCAGACCCTTACCACAAATATGTTGGGGGCAGCTAGCCTGCAGCCGGGAGAGGCAGACGTTGCGCGCCGGCAGGCAGGCGTGGCGGCGGCCGCAGGCTGCGCCAGCGCAGGGGGAGCGGAGCCCGAACTCGATCTCACCGTCTGTGGCGCCCGCACATCTGTAATAGGAGTACGAGTGTTTGTTGAGTTTATACATACATATACCAACTCCACGTTTATGCTACTCTAATCCTACGCGTATTTTTGTATAGGTACCCTTTTATCTTCGTATAATAGTAACAATCTTACTTGGCGAGACAAGCGTTAGGGTAGCGGCGGCCAGGCGAGGCGACGGGCAGGTGGTGCGGCGGGCAGTTGCACGGCAGCCCCGTCAGCAGCGCCGCGCTGCCGCACGCGCGCCGCGCGCACACACGCTCGCCCAACACACATGCGCACGCGTTGCACTCCATGTAGTACTTTTCACCTAGAGAAAGAGGTTACTGGGATATAATAGTAATAGTAACATAGTTCTGCTAAACCAAAAGTTACGTAAAGCCAAGTACGAGAGCTGGGGCGTTGTTGGGGCCGTGACTGTCTGACTGACTTATAGACAAAGCACAGCTTAAACTAGGTCTAAGAGTAAGACTTGAAATTTAGCAGCCCTTGAGTGTCACGGAGTCAAAGGTTCTACATAGGAGTAGATTTTTCTGAATTATCATGGCATTAGGGAACTAGTCCTGACTAGCTCATCGACGCCCAGTCCAAAGTAACTCTTAGACCTAAAAAGGTAAAAATTTGCATAGAGGTTCCCTTAATGATGTAGGAAAAGGATACATGTATGCATGTTCTATTTGTGGTAATAAAAGTTTATTCTATTCTATTCTATTCTATTCTACAATATATGCTGTAGATTGGTGGATATCAATAACTTTGTTGCAAAAATACAAGCTCGCACCTTCACCAAAACCAAAAGACCTCTTACCGTGCGTCATGACCTTGTCATGTAGGCGACAGTTATCAAGCGCGACGCAGGGCAGCGGCTGACAGCGCGCCAGCCCACGGGCTGTACACTGGCACACCTTGAAGCAGGCCTTCTGCGTAGGGCTTGGCATCGGGACCCGCGCCCAAGACCCCAGCGGGACTAAGTATGGGCTGCCGTCACCTGTGGACCAGTCGTATTCGCCAATCCGACTCAAGATATCACAATACGAGATATAGATTTGATGAGTGGTAGATACTTGTGCAATGTCCATCATATCACCATCACGTTCGTTAATTCTTCTGCCAAACTGCTGTGTTTGGACTGCTCCACCAGAGGGAGTATCGCAACCGGGGAAACTACTACTTTCATTCGCCGTACAGGTTTGTCAACTCATATAAAATTCTCTGGCATTGGGACAATACCATTAGCTGATATACTATAGTAAGCAGCTGTACAAAATATCCCCCATAGCTATCCATAAAAATACCAAGAATTATGCTTCTGAAAAGGACTTTAATACCTGTTCTGTAGTGTTAGTTCCCGTCTTACCTAGCGGACACCCTTCGATGCAAGAGTACCGCGAACAAGCACCGCCCTGAAGACAGTTTCTGTTGACAACGCAAACTTGCGTCGCATTGCAGGTTGCACCCGTGCATGGAGATGTCACCGCCTCACGAGATGACAGCAATGCCGGTTCTGAACCTAATAAAAGGAAAATGACCATAAAAATCAGTTTAACGTTGTCTATAAGAGTGTATGGAAAAGTTAGGATCTTCTCTACTCTCTCGCGTGATTTAATACGACCATAGCGTAATAATTACTACCAGTCAGCGCACTCCTTTGTCTGGCACCGCATCGTTACCCTGTCTCGACGGTCGAGTTCCCTCTCTATTTAGTATTCATTGCGCTATGGTATGGTAACACCACCGTGCAAAAAAAACAAAAGTCTCTAATGATTAATCACAAATGCTTCTTTCAGGGAAACTGACTGAGCGCCAGTAATGTAGAATAATGTAAAATCAAATCCTCATAACACGTTTAGCCTGACGAAAACTACATTAATCTCATCGACTTCCTGTCTATACTTACTAGGCCCCATGTAGTCAGTGAGCGGCACGCAAGGCGCAGCTTTGTTTGGGGGTGCGAGGCGCGCGCAAAGCGCTGCGGCGGTGAGCTCCGGCGGCGCGCGCGACCACTCCACACACGACGATACCAGCCGCGCGCAGTCCTCCGCGCACAGCAGGCTCACGTGCCCCTGCCAAACAACGAATAGATCGACCATCAACGAAGCTTCAAGGACACCCTTATTATAGACTTTTATGATTTAACTAGCTTATTCCCGCGTCTTGGTTTCTGTGGAAGAATAATAATTTATGCTGCGTAGGAACCCTGTAAGTAGCGGAGTAGCAAGGTAAATATTTTGTGTTCATGGAAATGAGTTTATGTTAATAGTACCGTTATGGTCGTCATTTTCATCGAAACTACTTACCTCTACGCGTGGTAACTTTCTTAAGAAAAAGAAAATGTAAATAACTTAAGAAGAAGAATGATCGAATTAATTTGGCTCACCTTAGCCGTGCAAGGTTTGACGTGTAAAGCGCAAGCTACACTCTTCCATATGTCAGTCGGGCACTGAGACGAGTTCTTTAACGGTAGTCTTAGGCCTGACACTGTAACGTACCTAAAGACATAAAAGAAAATATTAGTTCCGTAATTATGGAGTCCAAATAAGCATAATGATGATTAAATAAGGTAAATTTGTCAATTCCTACCCGCTATCTTTTTGTTCAGCTACTGCCAAATGAGCGTCAAGATCAGCTTGAGCGGAACATGATCTGAAAAGACTAGTGGGCCTATTGTTCAACTGACTGCAATACGTCAAACCGGCACAGCCTAGGGTGCATGGTGCTTCCACTGAAAATAGAATCACATATCAGTACTACAAAACAGTAGTCAGGAATCATGTGTTTTTTTCTCGAATTACTGGAGTTTTTACCTTCTTCTATGCATTGCGTTAAGTCAGTCTCCTGTGGTTCACCCAAACATTCCGCGTAGAACTTCTGCCAGTTGTTCTGCCAGTCCATATTGAAAGTATTGAAACACAGTCTGCGGCAGTTAATCGTTGTTGCCTGGAAAACCAGAGAAAGCAGCCGAGTTAGTACTAATCGGAACCAGTAATACCAGAAGAACTGCAAATGCACTGTCGAAAAAGACTGTAATTTAAGGGACGGTTAGTCTAATTCCTTGAAAGTTCTTTAGGCGGTGCGCTGGGAAACCAATTGACACTCCTATAAGTACGTACTTTACTTACCTTATTACAGCAATGTAGTTTAGCCACATCATGTGGGATGAGATCCTTGGTGTCGGGAGGCGCATCTTTTCTCAAGAAGCATTGCCACAAGCCGTCGTGAATGGCCGGAGCGCCGCATTCTTGTGCCAGAGTTTCGGCAATTTCTTGCGAGTCACCTGTGCGACGCAAAACTGATTCGCATTGAGTCCTGCACTCTTGGCTTGGTGATTCCTGACAGCATGGTAAATCTGAAAACGGATTATCAATTTCCAGGTGACCGTAGTGGCTTAGATACAAGCAAACTAACAATACATATCATTTTATTAATAGCTAGGGCTCCCTGGACTTAAGTATCCAAATTCTA
This sequence comes from Pandemis heparana, assembly GCA_963854515.1. Classification (NCBI taxonomy): domain Eukaryota; kingdom Metazoa; phylum Arthropoda; class Insecta; order Lepidoptera; family Tortricidae; genus Pandemis; species Pandemis heparana. The sequence continues at coordinate 10,725,409 of OY978021.1, forward strand.
ATAGTGATTCGTAACTGCAAAAAGTTTAAAAGCCCCAAAGCACATGAACACAATATCCCACAACATCCCACTGCAGACCGTCTCCACTGAGGACAATGAGTAAAATGGCGGACAGGTAAGTGGCATTGTAGCAATGGCACATTGTGTACAGAGGCTATAAGAAGTACTGTCTTTAGTTGGTAAATATTAGAACTCACATTTTGAAGTGTCAGCGTGAACCGTTGATGCGGTAAGATCGCGCAGGCAGTGCATCAGTTGTGGCGACTGATCGCAGTCTTCGGCGGCGCGTTCGCGGGCGCCCAGCTCGACGTGAGCGGTGCCAATGCGCCACAGCACATGCTGGCACGCCTCGTGGCAGCTCAGGGACTGCGTCTGTGCTAAAGGTGTGACGTCTGGTTAAGGATTATGCCTTGAAGAAGTCGTATCTAGTTTCGTTGAACTCAAATTACAGATTGCAATAAACTCATGTAAATAGGTGAGGCAAAAACTGGGATTGGCGACGATTTAATATTCACGACGCTGAAAAGGTTTAGCAGAAAGCATTCGTAATAGTCGTATTCTTTAATAAGTTTCTAAATTAAATGCATAATGCTTAAATTGAGCTAAAATAAGATTAACCTGGGTGTATGTAATTCTGAAAGTGACACGATTATCGCTGCCAGTAAGCTGGCCCGAACCGACATCACCGCTGCTTAACACAGAATGTTACCATAGCGAAGGTACCAAAGGAAAGTCGCTGAACAAAACCAAAAGAATTGAGAGGCTTTCCTCTGGTTCGTTGACTACAGCTACTCACCACAACAGTGCTGCGCCTCCTGCTGCCGCTGTACGCAGCTGAAGAACGCGATCTCGTCGGAGCGGCGGCAGGCGGCGGCGAGGGCGCCCGCGCCGCCCGCCGTCGCGCAGGCCTGCCGGCACGGCGCCGCGCGCCCCAGGGCGCAGCACGCGCGACCCCACCACCCCGAACCGGACACCACCTCTGTCCAACCAATACACGTTACTAAACTGGGTAGGTATTCAATACGGCAGTAAATTCCACAATTTTGTCCGGTCACTTTCATCATTACACTTCAAACATATCAAGGCGCACCGACTTCAAAAAAAGGTGGAGGTTCTAAGTTCGACTGTATGTTTTTGTTTTACCTACTTCACTTGATGTCACTATCACTACATATATCGTTCACTAGTTCATCAGGGATATTCGGTATTTTTTTTATTACTGACGAGTAAAGTAAATTAGGGTGCGACCAAACCGCCGCGTATACGCAGTGAAGTGTCGTATCCGTCACGTTTTCTCACCGTTTCTTCATGCATTTTGTTGCGATTCCGTAACGTCACCGTTTTTTAAGCGGCGGTGTGGTCGCACCCTTCAATCAACATCAGCCCAGCCAATGTTGGAATCAAATCTCCTCGTCAGAAAACTTTCTGAGTGACATGATACTATGCATAGATCCCCAACCGAATAGGTACAATAAAATTATAATAATATCAAAAGATCAAAACTAACCTTGAATGGTGTGGTTCATGCATATCCAGAACTCAATCTGCAAAGGAATTTAATAGATAGATCAATCAATAAATTAACGAGCCTTCCGTTTCAAATGCATCTTTTGTGCCGTTCACATTATTTCAGCGTAACAGGATACCTCGGTAACCTTAAACCACCCCCCAATTACAATACAATACCAGTGGGCGGTTTATTGATGAATAAGATCCCTTAGCCTTTAAATGGGATAGAAAAAGCTCCAGATAATGTGAGCGAGCGGTATCACCTTACTACAGCCGCACGTGATGACATAAACCGAGATGAAATTAACTGTGATTAACATTATAAACCGCCTTAATGTTATCAGGGGCTAAGATAAGAAGTTATTGCCGTCTTGGACGTTAGAAAAGTTCCAGCTACCGGTCTAAGCTCATTTATTTGATAAAAACGTTCATAATTCAGTAAGATAGAATCTCTACTCACGAGATGAGGTGCACAGAACTTGTAGATGTTTTGAATCCTCTCCTCCCGCATTGAAGAGTTTGAAGCTATTTCAACTAGCGACATCTGAAACCAAGACAGATTAATTAAAATTTCAAATTATGATTTGGCTTCATTTGACGATCGAAGCTAGCTAACTATGAAAATCCTGAGAACTTGAGAAGAATTAAATAAAATGTGGCCCTTACTTTATTACAATATATAAACAAAAATACATAAGGTATATGTATATTACAATGTTTATGATACCAAGTCACTTCGAACTAAGTATGAAATTGTAATAAACCAGGAAACATCACTTGTAAGATAACTCAGGTTACTGGCTTTCGACATTATCTCCTAAAATTTATGTCAATGTACTAATAAAATAATTAGATCATACATAACTTCACTCAAACCACGGGATATTAAGAAACATGAATCGTAAAACTATTTGGTTTTATGTATTTATTTGATATCAAACGGGTGAAAAGCACATTACGTGTCTTGAATTTAATAAATGCGGCCACCAACGCTTTTATTGCTTAAGCATCAGGGTTTAAATTTGAAGGGCATACGTGTACCTATTTAAATGTTATGTTATGAGAACTAGAGGGAGTAATAAAGCTGCGCTTGCGCCACTGCATGTTCTTAACTAGTGTTTCTAAACTATCGATAAACTCCATAAAGATCGCTAATTAAATAGCTTCAGGCCTAAAGTAAAAATCATAATGAATGAAGATGATGATGACACTTACTATACAATAACTTTAAATAAAATATTAGAACTAGACAAATATACACGTACCTAATAATAATGTGTCTAGGTAATAGCGAACAGTATGTAGTGAATAGTTCAAGTTAAATACCTATTATTGATTGGATTGATGAATGTGAATGAAGCGAAAGAGGTAAGTATGTCAGGCTCGTAGCAAGTGGAACAAAATAGTCTCTGCCTACCCCTGTGGAAATGAGGCGTGACGATATGTATGTATACATACATACATACATACATACACATCGTCACGCCTTTTTCCCACAGGGGTAGGCAGAGACTACTTTGTTCCACTTGCATGTATGTATGTATGTATGTATGTATGTATGTAAATATTATTATTTTGCATTTTCAATACCTATTGGTAATATTGAGTGGATTATAATTATTTCGATATTGACAATAGTCCTATGGATAGTCGTACTTAATTGCATGGATTATACGATCGTGGATTTAAAAATCAACCGGATTGGCTGCGATACGCATCATTATTTCGTTATAAGGATCGCGTAATGCTTAGATCACAGTATGAAAATATTGACTGTCTAATCCATGCCAAAGGAATTGTTAAAATATCGAGGACTAATTATCGATTTTCTATCGCCACTGTGCGCGCATTGAGCGGCAGCACTATTATAAACAAACACATGTTGCCGGGCTGTTATGGCTCTTCATTAGGTTTAAGGAATTAATTGACATCGCCGGCACTACATTAACGATCGTCTCCCTTTTAAAATATCGTGTTACCGACACCGTATTGAGTGGTTTTATTTTAACATAATAACTTTTAACCTTAAGTTAAACCCGGAAGTGTTAGGGTCTCAGAATGTTCGCTTTCAACACACTGTTTCAAATTGAACGCTTTTAGCATTAGGTACTACAATAATTTTTACCTACCTAAGATCTGGGGCCTTACCGTGACGTCTTAATGCGATTCAGTTTAGGTTCGCTCGCTGTCAGATTCATACTAAAAGTGACTGCTAAAACTTGAACTGAGTCGGAATTAGGACGTCATGGTAAGGCCCCAGGTCGTTCACTATGGGCCTTACCAGAAAGCTCACAATCACTGACAGAGAAATGGAGAGGGCTATGCTAGGCGTCTGGCTGCATGATTAATATCAGAAATGATGATATCCGCAGAAGAACAAAGATGGCCATAGCCCGAAGGCAGGTCACGTAGCTTTCAAGCCGGATGGCCGATAGAGCCGAATGGTTCCCGATTGGCGACCACGTATCGCAAGATGGACTGATGACTTGCTGGATGAAGGCCGCCAAGACCAGTTTTACGGCGCTCTTTGGAGGACGCCTATGTTCAGCAGTGGACGTCCCATAGTATTTATTATTATAGTTGGAAATAGTATTCATAATATAAAACACTCATTGTATAAGGGTAGATGCGCCAGTATCGTGCGGTTGTGGGTGCAGGCTGTTATCGTATTTATCGCACCCAAGGTGTTCGGAGCAAAGGGTTATCAGTGGCTTTGAGAACAACAATGATTGACGCAAGTGTCTGGCAATTGCCCGTATAGCTGCTAAAGTATACATTATTTAGTAGGAAACTGTATCTTCATATCAATAATCCGATAATTATAAATTGCATGTGAAAATACCACTCGAAACTGGTGAAAAATTACAGCATAGAACAAAATTACAGCTATCATTAATATTGTGACTAGACAAAAATTTGATTTAGTCTTGAAGATATACTGGGCAGTTTTTTACCACTTTCGAGTGATGTGCTTTCAAAAATCAGGCCCCGGTTCCGATTTGTCCTGTTTGTAAAATAACCAACTACAACTCGGTTTCAATAAGGAAGGGTTGTATGTGACATTAACATTGACAAATCTAGAGGTGAGGCTTCTTTGTGACACCTTTCACATAAAACGATTATCGATTATATCTTAGTACTAATAACAATCGATTCCATAAAAATAACGACTGCATATTAATTTATTACATAGATGCTATTTCGATATAATGATACTCAAGTCAATCTCCTAAGATGTAATAATTATAATTCCTATTTTACGCTTTTTGCCAAGTTGTATTTTTTCAACAAAATAGGTTGTATAAAATATTATTTAACTTCATAATGTAATTGAAGTTCAAAGGAATCTATTTATTACCAATAAAATCGATTGGTATTGTGTAGTGAGTGTGAAATAATGTAAAATAGTCACTTCATATTTTTGTAGGTTGTCTTTGGATTTTCGATTACACGCGATTTTAACCGATTACCTACCCAATTATACACAGTCATCTCTCTAGTTTTAATGACCATAAAACGTAACCTAGCAACGTCTCGTCAATAGTAACATAATATTGAAAATTTGTACTTACGTCAAAATTATGTGAACGCAAAAAACATCGCCGTGATTCTTTTTAGAGCGTTATTAATGCTCAGTACCAAGTATTGATTAATTTCTAAGTAATTTAATTTAGTATTTATTTTGCTGTCAAAACTTTCGTGCACGCTAACAGCTACATTCTATGGATCTGTCACACAACCCTTCGTTATTGAAACAGACCGTAATTTTGTGACGCTGTCTGAAGCTAAAAAAAACGAATGGGCGAAAATCATTGGAATCATGATATAGGCGATGCGGCTAGCAACCCATCACTATTTTGATTCCCCTTTCCACCTATATCCATATCCGTAACCGAAACTATCGGATATCCGAAATAAAAAAATATCCGTAACCGTAACCGAATCCGAAATAAAAGTTTTGGATAGTTTCGGATAGGGCGGAGTCTAACTAAATACCTACTACAACTCGTACGAATTAACTTAACTGTGCATTCCGCTGTCACAGCGCGAGGTACACAGCAGTGTTGTTTTGGATACTTATCCATATCCGTAACCGAAACTATCGGATATCCGAAATAATTTAATATCCATAACCGTAACCGAAACTATCGGATATCCGAAATAATTTAATATCCATAACCGTAACCGAAACCGATATTATATTTTACCAATATCCATATCCATATCCGGATCCGAAATTATATATCCATAACATCCCTGGTCTGAAGCTAACCAAATACCACCGAAAATCATCCTAATTCACAACCCAAAAAATAGCGATCATTTGTCAGAGCCCTAAATATGTTTCTGCTAACTCGTTGCAAAGTTAATATAAGTGGACATGATTGCGCCGCCATGACAGCAATTCGTAGTTGAACATGCGTGCTCACTCCAGAACAATGATCATTGTATACAAATCGGATGTCATTTAAATAGGTCCGATTCGGCCCACACCATCGACAATCTAGGCTTATTGTCTTCTCAATTGTCTCGTCAGTATCTGGCGCCTTAACTATTGTTCCAACAATAAGTTTCATGAGTAACCTATACTCATTAGACACAGAGTCGTACGTTCGCTGCAAATAAGTGTACTCTTATTAATTAATGCAGTTGTGATTTATTTTGCAGAGGACCATCTTACTTCTATATTTCAAATCTCGAATCTTGATTGAATCTTGATTTGATTTAGTTTTGTTTATGAATCTTGATCTTTGAATTGTCTCGAAGCTTGACAGTTCCATACGTAGATCTGCTAAATCGAGTTTAACACTACACCGAGATTTAACTTCTTCCAGCTAGGCGATCTTCAAAAATTAAATATAAAGTCACCTTGGTATAAAACCGATACCTAACTACTTCTTTTGTGCATAACTTAAAACCGTCATAATAATAATAATAATAATGGGCCGTGATCGGAAACCCGTACCAACAATAATAATAATAACTCTATTGTTCACCACAGAAGTTACAAATGCATAACATTTTACATAGCACACATTGTTACATAGAGTAGAGATGGGTAGATGACATTTATGCTGTAAGTGAAACGGCGGCCCTCGCACTAGACTTGGTCTGTATCGCGAGTGCCAAGGAAGTACACAAAAACAAATAATAAAAGAGAAGAAAAGAAATAGCTAGAAAGTAGTGTGTGTGTGTGTGTAAGTTAGTCTCTTTTAATCTTGCAGAATTTGCAGACCACATAATAAAAACCGGCCAAATGCGAGTTGGACTCGCGCACGAAGGGTTCCGTACCATTAACTATAAAAATCTATAAACCAGTGTAAGCAGAGTCCTGCTCCAAAGCAAAATGTACGCAGTGTGGGGTCACTTTATAATAGGTACTGATATATACAGACATACATGTATTATTCTGGTTTTTAGTTGATTATATTATAGCGGCAACAGAAATACATCATCTGTAAAAAATTTCAACTGTCTTGCTATCATGGTTCATGAGGATACAGCCTAGTGACAGACAGACGTACAGACAGCAGAGCGAAACGAATAGGGTTACCGTTTTTACATTTTGGGTACGGAACCCTAAAACCGATCAGTCAAAAATTCCTAAACTGTGTCTTATTTTATAATATGACATGTCCTAAAAGAAATAGACCATGTCTATACCTACTATAACCTCTTCCGTTGGTTAAAAAAAACCTAAAATCAACCCACTTCCGCAGCCGACCGGCTTGGCACTGAATTACCTTCTCGCGTTACAAATGAATTTTATTTACGTAATTTTCAGGACTGACGTACACAATCACGTTCTAGTTTATCAACTGGTTTATAAATAAAAAGGATAGAGTCAAATCCGATCTAAACTGGGAATATACGACTAGGTCTCCGAGGATTAGGTTAAAACTAGCATCCCGCCCCGACTTCGCACGTGTGCAATATATAGGGTCTCACCTTTTAGCAGACTAAAAAAACTTTTCACAAATGCATCATTTCACAAACTCATCATTTGACAAACCTTTAATATCTGATAAACCGTAAACTTTTTTTAAAAATCGAAAACCTTTAGGCGTGGCTCACATTAGGTTAGGTTAGGTTTTAAATATTTTATTGAATCAGGCGTTACTTTGCGGAGGTCCATTTCAATGAACACAAAATATTTACCTTGCTACTCCGCTACTTAAGTAACCAAGTACTCCGGTACTTAAGTAGTAAGTGCTTAAGTAGCGGAGTAGCAAGGTAAATATTTTGTGTTCAGGTTAGGTTTTATTTATATAAGTTTTTCAAAAAGTCAATATTTTAATAGAAAATAAAAGGTTGTCAAATAATGAGTTTGTGAAAATTTGTTTAGCAAAAATGATGGTAAACCGTGCAATATAGATACTAAACTTTTGAGTTAGACAGCGAATAGACAGACGGACACAGACGCCTAGGAGGACTTTGTTTTATGTATGATATTATGTAAGTGAAGATGTAAATAAATCACTATCGGAATTGTAGGTATCGGGATCTGCTTATTAAGAAGAAAATGTTTTATAATAAAGGTATTGTTCATTAGTTATTAAAACATTGTAAGCCCAGCTATAAAGTAGTTGGTTCATAAAATGGATAAAGAAGCATCTCTGTGCTAAGACGGAAGAAAACTGTAATTCAGCGATTAGCATAAAACTCAAGTTTAATCCATTAAAAGTTGCAGAAATCGCTTCTCCTAAGCTGTAATAAATCAGCATGTGCACGTAATTTCAATATTTCAAGCACTAAAGCGATTCTGGGAACGGCGGTCACAATGTGGCTAACGATTTCAATGCGAGGTGCTACGCTGCGACCGAAACGAGTCAGTGTATTTTTAATGCATTCGCCTCAGGCATTCGAAAACATCGCTTGTTATTCAATCCGCGGCGACCGTTTGTCAATGGCGACAGAAAAGTTCTGTTGAATCATAAGCATAAAGAGCATAACGATAAAGAGGTGGTCGTATTAGCATGGAGACAATCGCGGGCGGGGGTCGTCACCAGCCATCATAGTTCACGTGTCCTGTGCCAGACGTGAACGGCATCCACCGCGCGTCTTTATGACAGTATTATTCGTAATGCCTCCTCGAAATGCGCGACACTCTTTTGTCGAACAATAAAATTCGTTTCGAATTAACATCGACGCATTCAAATTTGATTCTCAGATAATGACTGCATAATCGAAAGGCGACTCGAAAAGCGAAGGATTCGTTTTAATGAATAGGTAGGTACGATTCGCAAATCTGTTGCGATATGTAAATGAAGTTCAAGAACCCAAGCAACTGTGACACATTGAACTATTACGAGGAACCCGCAACGACAATGAATCTATTAGGATTCGGATCGCACGCGTCTGTAACCATTTTGCATGTAAGAGGACCGCGACCGGCGTAATAGTAATAGCTCTAATAAAATTTAATGTCTCCTCTGTGCATTCGGAAGTATTCAGCGCACGATCACATTTACAAGCAAGTACAGTTCACACGTTGCTTTACCTTGGTGCAGCACCGCATTGTAACTTGTTAAAGACAGTATACTGTGTCTCATGTCAACAATCGCTCACTCAATCCAAACTAAGCTTCGACTCCATAACATACCAATAAAGTTAATTAACGCTCCGGATAACGGCCGCAACATTCGATAATGGAGTCAGCTGCCATTTCAGTGCTAATTAAAACACAAAGGGGGCTTTCAGTTGACAAAATAAAATGACGTTGAGAGCTCACCGTCGGCCGCCCTAAATAGTTTAGCAACTACCCGCCGTAATTATTGCAGGCTGACATGACAGCGTGGCAGCTTCATCCAGCGAGGGTTAGCGCAAGGATTATTTACGAAAGAAAAATTCCGTGTTGTCGTGTGCTGTCGTCTGCTCGTTACATTGAAGCGTTTGTGGGGAAATAAATGTATTTCCTTGTCGTTTTGTTTTTGTGAATATGTACATCTGGTTGTGAGGTAGGTGGGCTGTAGCGAGCGACAGCCCTGCGTATAATTCCAGGCGCTCGGTATAGATGCGGTTCGGAAATAGCGCCGCGGGACGCCGAGCGGCAATCAAAGGACAGAATCAAATCGCTACTCCATCACCGCTTTGATGTTTCTTTGTGAATTTGTCTGAATGCCATTCCTCCCTTATTTCAATAGCAAAACACGTTTTATATTCGATTTAGCTGTCTTTGATTGTGTTAAGATTGCGGGTACAATCTATCGTGAAAATGAAGAATTTGTTGGCTCGCTGCCGTTTTTTCAACGTGACTGTTTTTGTCGCCTTTGTTCCTGACTGTGATTTAGCGTAGTTTCAAAACAATTTGTAAATATAGCATGGCTTGATTTATGCTTTGTTGTATTTATCTGATCGCTTACCCTTTGGGTAGAGTCGTGAGTCATCTTAAAAAAACAGTGTGTCGTACATAGCGTTGCATCTTAATTTAAAATTGTCGTCGTTTACGAGTGCTCCAGTCTTGTGACGAGGAGCAATAAAGATTGGGCAAAACGCTGGAGACATCAGCGCGGTGACAGCGGCGTGATTAACGAGCTGAAGAAATACCCCCCCCCCCCCTGCCCTCCCCCGCCTCCGTGTTCCCGTTCAATCCCCTAAGCGATAACACTCTTCTCGGAATAGATAACATGGAATGATATTATGTAAAGTACGCAAATCGCTAATGATGTTGTAAGTTGTAGTTTGTTGTAGTTATTCAGTCCGTCCACTCAATCAAGTCGCTATCTCAAGATTAATTCAGCCCTTAACGCTATAATATGTAGGTACCTAAAGCTACTACTTTCCCTAAAATTAAGCTAATATCGCATTGTAAAGTAGGTGAGTGGACAAAAGGAATGGTCCTGCGTGTTGAATTTAAGCATTTCCTTAAAAATATCCGTGAAAAACTTAAAGCATTATTATGATATCCGTCCCAATTATCGACCGTAGATATATTTACGGGACGACACCATCGCCGAGGTGTTCGAGGGACGGACGGTCGACATGAAAGGGTTCGAGACATATCTATTTTCAACCGCTTTGAACTTTCTGTGGCACATTTGTATGTTTGTTTGTTTTCGCAACTTGAAGGGAAAGTAACTTGAACTGGACGCGTATTTTTCTTTTACTTTACTTTTTAACCTGTTTCACAAGTTATGATGAATCGAAAACTTTCCACGAATAACTGAGAATTATTTCATTTTTATTTATTAAGTACATACCTACCTACTAACTTTAGTAGCACTTGTAGTAAGTAGACTCGAAGTAAGCGAAACCGCTTGTAGTGTTAATATTTAAACAGCATATTTCAAAGTGCTCTGCTGCAGAGGTGCCAAACTCTAGGAGGAAAAAACACAGCACATTATTGCTTATTAGCAGTTCTACGCACCACTAATATGGTTCGCGTGGATTCAGGAGATTGTGTAGAAATGCATAAAACACGCAGTTTAATTGTAAACACTAAAGTTAAGTCGACGGTAAAAAAGGGTTGTGAAAGAGATAAATACACCCCACTTTTCATTTCGATTGCGAGGAAATTAAACAGCAATTTTGTAAAAAAAAATTCGTATAACCAAAAATATCATCACCAACATACTCGTAAATATTACCAACGCAGAATAAAAACTACTATTTCGTATGGTTAAGTTCATGCCTTTGAAAGAAAGAAAGAAATATTTATTTCTCAACAACAACAATAGAATAATTACAGTTTTCATTCAGAAGAGTTCCATGCCTAATAAATAACAAAATTGTTTGTTGTTTTGAAATGGGATTCCAACTCAGCATGTGTCGGAGCACCAGGTGCAACGACGCTGTTTTTCAGTGGATCCTTTAAACAACACAAAAAAAAATACATATACTTAGCCTACTTGCATGCAACTTTATCACAAGACGAGGCGTTGTTAACCTGCCTCACTTAGTCGTAATTCTTCATTTGATGGTTGTAAGCTAGCGAATACTTCAGACTATGAAAATAAATATAACTCTGCGTGGCCTATAACTGAAATTCTTTGAGTTATGTAGCACTCCGCTACGCTACCAACGAAGAGCTACGGCCGCTACACTTACTATAAACTTGAGTAAAATACCCAATAGAATAAGTATGAAATTGAAATTTCCCAGTGGCAGTGCTAAAGTTCGACGTGAGGTAAAACGGTACTAAGCTGGCCGCGCGTGCCCGGCCTGGCAAGCCCGTTAGGGTTGCTACAGATAAATAACTTACTATATATATTTATTTATTAATTTATAAGCCTTTTTATTCCGAATTCGCTACAATTTCAGTAAGTAGGTACATGTTGTTGTTGTTATTGTCGTTTATTTTTTATTTATTTATTAAATTGTCGCGAAATTCGGCGTGCCTCATGGCATAGGCCTCCTCCGTGTATTGGAGGGTTTGGGCTATAGTTCCCACGCGCGCCCAGTGCGGATTGGGAACTTAACACACACCATTGAATTTCTTCGCAGATGTGTGCAGGTTTCCTCACGATGTTTTCCTTCACCGAAAAGCTCATGGCAAATTACAAATATAATTTTCGCACATAAATTCCGAAAAACTCAGAGGTGAGACTATATATAAAACAATGTTATACCCTAAGCCTCTAGTGTGTTCTAGAGTAAGTTGTGACTCATATTAGTTTTGTGAAAAATACAATTTTAGTATAGGGTACTTCTTTCTAATGTAAATAGTTACTGAAAATACGTAATCAGGCATTATTGAATTTTCAAGTCGAATAGACCATCGGAAGTAGGTAAAAGTTATTTATAAGATTGGGTTAGATATAGTATTCTTAGTTAGTTAGTTACAAGCGACAATAATGTCCTAATTTGATATTTTAAAGGGTGTTTTAATAATAAAAACGTTAAGTGTCATCTGGCTGCAGTGATTTATCTGCCAGACTATAGTATAGTTGCCGGCAAAGATCTTGAGCATGACCTTGAATGCGCAGAAGTGAATTTAGCGCCTCTTTGGTACAAAAGTACATGCGCACGAACTTACCCCTTCCACGTCGTTCTTGCTCAAGATGTTTGCCGGCAACTATAGTCACGGTCATTTCGGTGAAGCGTAAACTTATATCAATGAACAAAATAAATTAATTATAATGATAAAAAATAGATCGCGTTCTATACCTAGAATAAATCCCACTAACTGCAGCACATACCAAATTACAAGCGGCATAAACCAATGTATTAAGACACAAATCACAATCCCGCTATCCAGTTTCCTTAAAAAAACTGTAAAAGTTCTCGTATTTACATTTACCACCGTTTTTTTGGTATTTCCGGCAACCTTAACTCCGCAAAGATCGGCACCCCACACACGCCCGGGCCGCGCCGTGATTGTTGGCGGACAATCCCGGGGAAATGTCAAACGTGGTTACACTAGCTGTGAATTCACGTGACGCGGGTTCGGTAATGACGTTTGTGCTGGTGAAGACGTATTTTTGCAAAAGCTTGGTACAGTCAACCAAGAAATTCTTGGATTTTTCATAAGACGGAAACATGCGATTTCAAATTAGACTCAAAATATAACCGCTGAACTGTTTTTTTATCAATTTATATGGGACACCCTTTAAACTGAATTTCAAATAAAAAGAATTATAAAATCGGCACATTCGTAAAGAAAGGTGGCACAATAGTATTTTAAATTTAAAATCGGGTCTAAACTTTTTGAAGTCACGAATTAGCTTTTACTGAAACTGTAAAAAATATGTGTGCAAATCTAAAACCACCGCTCTAACGAGTCACATTTTTATCCAATTCGTTTCTCACCACATTAATTTTAATATTCTCAATTGCCATCCACAAAGTCCTTTGAAGTCTAAATCAGACGCAATGTGTGACCTATTTTTTCGCTGCCACATTGAACCACATGTATGGCGTAGATTATGGTACGGAATAATTAGCATAGGCCAACTTATGGTAACTAACAGATCAAAGGCACCGCTATACTATGTTAAATCTCTTTGGATATAGAGCCGACAGCCGCGCCAGGTGTACATACTGGCATTATAGAGTACTTAATCATTTTATTAGCAATGTATATTACATCCGTATGAAACATATAGGTTTACAGCTCAATTAGCCATTATATTAACAGGTTATTCTGAAAATTACTCGGTAAACAATATCGCGTACCTTTAACTCTCGGAAAATAACATTTACCTATTTAGGTACCTAAACAATGATTAACTTTAAATGATTCTGAATAGGTTTTTGTAAATTTTTGTTGACAAATGTTTCTGTATATTGGTCTATGCTCAAAGTGTATGGCGGAAGTCAATAGGATGACCTAATTTTGAATTAAAAAATGCGATAAATTAACCTTAAAAAGAGGAATGTACCAGTTGCTTCTCTTCCCGCGCTTAAAGGTATAAAGACGTGATTTATGTATGTATGTATACATATATGTATTTTAAAAGCTACCACTGGCTAAAATTTTCCAGAACATTTAAAGACACATTTATAATGTATACCGAAAAAACAGGTCTTGGACATACATTGATAGTATTAGATAAAAGCATAAATCTATTACGTACAATGCAATTACAACACTGCTGAAATATTTGCTGAAATAGTGTCATGATTGCAAACAATTTGTTCCTCGCAGCCCATCGCTGTCTCGCCGCGGCCGATACATCACCGACACTCCATAAATTGCTCCACGAGTCTGCAAGCAAGCTGCAAACGGCCTTCTAACAAGTTGTTTACAGACATAAGTCTCACTATAACGCATAACTCCGGCCGCATTTTCGATTCACGATGTACCACGGTACACCGCTATCAATCTGACCGATTTCCCTACCTATTTTCGTAACTAATAGAATTATGTATATTATTTATCCAGCAATAGGAACACGAACGTAGTAACGTACGCTGGTACAAAGTAGTGCATGTTTCAGGAAAACCCTGTTGTAAATTGACTTTATATCTAGTGTCATTACCCTGTCCAGTGTCCACCCCGAGCCAGCGACATGGCGGACGCTGTCATTAAGTCATTATGGTGGCCGTCGCTGCCCTGTCATCCAAGCACAGGTCGACGTCGCCAATTACTACACGCCACAAACAATACGCGAACGAACATTTCCCCGTCTAATTACACATCAATCTATTCTTAATTACGACCCTACTCATAAAACACGTGTTTACTTTCATTGGTGAAATTATTTCCTCAAAGGGCCTGCACAATGAGTTAAATACGGTTAATGGTAGGTTTAACAAGGAGCCACTTTATTTAGATTGTCTCCGACTTGCTCTGATGACGCACGGTTAGGGGAGATTTTGTATTAAAATATTGGTACTCATAAATAATCACAACACAACGTTAACTAATGGACAAATCTGTATAAATTTAGGAACTAAACAAGTAGCACAAAGCTTTGTCGGACATTTTTCAGATATGTACTCATAATTTGAAATGAACGCTATTTTCGATTTATTTAATTAGCTCTGTTATTTACTTTAAAAAGTAAGCAATGTAATCAAAATAGATACCTAGACGTAAGTTTTGGAGAAAGTATAGGAGTAGGTGTGTTACTTATTCAAGCTGTGTCCCGCGCAGAGGAAGCGGCCGTCACGCGGTATCCTAACGAGACGGAATGAAATAAGGATGTATTAGTCCAACTGCCTCTCCTCTCTACACGTTCTAATCATTCGCTTTATTCACTGGAAGCGCGTTCTCGGAACGCGTTCCACCGCCGTCACTCTGTGACGTGATTTTTGATTAGAAGCGACGCGACGACTCGAATAATTTCACAAAATAGGTACCAACGAATTCCAATAACAGGAAGAGCGTGAAACTCATATCTTATTTCGAATACGTCAACAAAAGATCTCGTATTTGTTTTAGTAACACTACATCAAAGGGTAACGATCCCCAAATAAAATCAAAGAGTTTTGAATCTACGGTATGATCCGTTACTAGCCTACCAAATACCTATGAGAACAAAATGTGGAGACCTTACGGAAGAGGGCGACGATGGAAATATCCGAGCGTGAACTTTACGGAAGCAATAAATCCAATTAATTAGTCAATTTAGCTTTCCAGTGAAAAGTTTGATTGGTAATCCTTGTAAGCAAATTTCTCAGAGTCGCTGGATGTAAATGGATGAGTGGTTTAACAATATCAACTAATCGACTAACTATGGATCGATCAAATAAAATCTTTTATATTAGAGTAGGTGTAATTAATTAGTTATAAGATCAACTATTAATTCGAGGCCACGGTTACAGTGTGATAAAGTTATTTGACCCGGTGGTCAAAAATCAAACTAATCCTTTGCTCTATTAGTGTACATTTATTGTACCAATATTCCAAAAGCGACGCCGTCACCGTAAGTTTGGGGCACTGTGCAAAAGGTTGATATTGCAGAACAATAATGCCAAAGTGTGGACCTCCACTATAATTATAAATCATGAAATTAAGTATATAGACAAAAATGTACCTACCTTTGGACCTTCGTTGGATTTTGACCATTTGTGCTGTGTGCTAGAAGAGATGAGGGCCTTGATCATAGCAGAGGACAGAAAGATAGGGCGAGATGAAAAGTTACCTCATCTAGTTTTACTAACGTTTCAGTTTCAGCCGATATACCCTTCAAACTTTGATAAATTGATATTGATGACCTACGTACAAACACACGTACCTATTGGTTTTATAAAATCCTTGCGCTTATTAATAATTACCACGACTGTTATAGGTACTTATTTCAATTTCATATGAACTTGGGAGGACTAGTTTGGAATGGACTATAAGTAGGTAGTTAAGACGTTCTGTGGTAATGTCCTGATGTGATTGGCAAGACGTTGTAATGGAATGCAGCCAGCATGATTCGGTCACTTCGGGACACGGAGAAATGCGATGATCGATAACCTCGTAGAGGATTCCACGTACGTAAGTGCACATATCGCCGCGCCATCGGCGTATCGAGAATGACGATCGCTGCGAAAATGCCGATCATTAAATGGGTTTTCAGTTTCCAGGTAGGTTACATTACAATTACATCAAATCGATAGCTACGGGTTATAAATTAGAAGCATAGCACTCTGTTTAAGTGGACTATTTTTAACGTAGCTCAAAAATATTATAGGTGGGTACTTTTAAACTGACTTATCTAAATGGGTACCTAGTATACTAAAATCACAGACTAAATTAAATATGGCACAATATGTTTGGGAAGTAATTGTTCAACCGCAGTAATCATAGATTACAAATATTATATTGATGAATTCAACACACTCATTCGTTCTTTTGTAAAATTAGTCTCAAATTAAGTGCGATGGACTGATGCAGTTGCACCAAGAGTTTCGTACCTATTTGTTTTTCGGTTGCAAGAGTCCTGTATTTCATGTTTGTAAATCACAATTTGCACTCCTGAAAAAAGGGTTTGACTAACATACAGACGGGTAACGAAACGATCCTTTTACGGTTCATTTTTTTCTTTTATTGCCTAGTTAAGAAAATTTCAAGAAATACAATATCGTCTTGCTTAACCTATACTTCACGCGACTTGATTTCTATTATGTACTCGTATCTACACACGCTATTATAACATCCAAACATACATTCTACCACTCATAATATTAGCTTTTTTATTGATA
Organism: Pandemis heparana; assembly: GCA_963854515.1. NCBI lineage: Eukaryota > Metazoa > Arthropoda > Insecta > Lepidoptera > Tortricidae > Pandemis > Pandemis heparana. Next base: position 10,742,494 of record OY978021.1, read on the forward strand.
GCAACTTACTTTTTCGCACACACTGCGGCAAGTCCCCGTCGCCTTAGCGCAGCAGGCCGATATATCTGAAACAAAGGCAGACTTACAGCTGGCAAAAGATTTCATTGCACTCACTAACATGACTGTCCTGTCACCACCGGCTGGACGCAATAAAGTGCCTGCGTCATTACAGATTACGACGCTGTTTGATCTATTCTCACATAATTCAACCTTCTAGTGTTACAATCGGTGTTAGAGGGACATAAAGTTGCAATAGAGATAGATCACCACCATATGGTTTCTCACCAAAAGGTGGTGCCATGCATTTCAGTGTCTGAAAAAAACTGTTTTCAAGTCAAGCCATATTTGTCTTATTTTCTGTACCATATTAGAGTACTTAATTATTTTCTGGCAAATAGTGTAAGGGGTTGACATTTACATCTCTCTGCTATTTGAATCCCCCAGATACCCACGGATTTCATGCGTTGCCATTAAATATGTAGAGAAAATGTTAAGATATATCTACATACAAGTTAAGAGGACAGAAAAATACTCAAATATATATCTTATCTTATTGCTTAAGTACTTCTACGTCATTAACAGCAATAGGCTTCGCCTGTTCTTCAATACGTCACCATACCTAATTTCAATTACGGTATTTTATTCCACTCACTTGCAAAGCGATCTCTTTGTAATAGGCACATAACCAGCTTATAATTTAAATATGGGGATTAAGGAGAAAGTAGGCGGAATAGTTAGCGGACCTGTTTAATAGATTAGATCAGCCAATCCCCTAGAGGCCGATTTCGATGAAACTAAATTATATCTTTCTTGTGATATGAGGATGGACCAAGAATAAATACTATTATAGAAGCGAAACTCTTGTATGTGGCTCGTGCGAAACGACGCGTATTTTTTATGTATCCATTAAAAAATTATAAAATTTGGACCGAATCGCTTATCTCTCTTTCACTCTCTGTCTTACTTGTTTACTGGTGAATCTTTCAGTCAAGCAACAAATAATAGCAAAAAGTCAGTAGAGTAACTGTTACATTACAAGAGGTATACCATCTTTGCCTTCTAGGTTGGCAACGCATCCTCAGGCATTACCTACAGATATATCTATGAGCAACGAATAACGACCCGGGTCCCTTTTGTCCTATAATTTTCATTAGTCATAATAATCGTTAGTCATGATTGTTTTGGTCTTATCACATAAATTCGTGCATTTTTCAGGAATTTTGGAAAAGTCATTAGAATATAGTTGGTTTGGTTAGGTTAGTTTACTATCAATTCTAAATAAAATACCTACTTGCCGTTTCAGAAATAAAACGCTCTATGATTAATGAAAATTATGGCAAACCGTCAAACCGTACATTCAGAACTTGAGTTTTATGGGACAAAATATACACCCGCAACGACCACTATTACCATCAGCCGAGCCACTTATTTGTTTGTGTTTCATCTAAAATATTATAAATGCGAAAGTATGGATGGATGGATGGATGGATGGATGGATGGATGAATGTTTGTTTGTTACTCAATCACTCCTGAACGGCCCAACGGATCTGAATGAAATTCGCAATTTTGCAGACGAAGTCGCTGGCAACAGCTAGTGTGTCATAAAAATGCCCTGAAAACCTGACCTTTTTACACTACGAAATACGAAACATAAAGTATCGTGCCGTTTCGCTCACACTACGTAATTGTCTTGAAAATAATAGTAAAATGAAAGGGATGATGATACAAACTTTGAATTCGTTTTTCGTAGTAGCCCACAGTGCGTGTTCTGGTTCTGGCGTCTTAATGGGATTCAGTTTAGGTTCGCTCGCTGTCAGATCCATACTAAAAATGAAAGCTAAAACTTGAACTGAGTCGGAATTAAGACGTCATGGTAAGGCCCCAGTGCGAAAGACGCCTCTGTTTCGATTCTACTAGTCTTTATTCTTATACTTACTTCGTACTGTCATTAGCCAGTACAAGTTACCAAGGACCGGATCGCAACACATTCTATGAAGCTCAAGATTTACATTACAAATCTGTTAAAGTAATGTCTTTAAATTGCGAAGTATGAACATAGATTATAAGGTTTCCAACAGAAACTGCACGATATTAACGAGCTACGGCGGTAGTCGATTCGTGATAATTACATATCAATAAAAGTAAGCACTTAGAATAAAGAGTAACGACAGTGGTTTACTTCATAACAACAGTAGTAGTAGTAGAGTTGTTGTAGACGTATTATTGAGTTGTGACTTACCTCAACATTTTAAATGACAATTAAAACACCCTCCCCGTTCGCACGTAAACATCTAACTAATATTATAAATGCGAAAGTATGGATGGATGGATGGATGGATGTTTGTTTGTTACTCAATCACGCCAGAACGGCCCAACGGATCTAGATTAAATTCGACACATAGATAGAGAAAAGTCTGGAATAGCACATAGGCTACTTTTTATCCCGGAAAATTCCCGCGGGATAACGATAAACGAATTCTTTGCAGACGAAGTCGCGGGCAACAGCTAGTGAGAGTATATTTATTAGTTTGACTTTTGCACCAATTTGGAACATCATCATTATCAACCATAGGATTACTGTTGGACAAGCCTCCCCAGTTGGATAGTGTCTAAAAGAACTGTGCTTTTTGTTTTGCCCAGAACCGTAAAATGATAACATTACATTCTTTGGACAGTCATGTAAAATGCAACTAGTTAAGGACCGATTATATTTTATTACATTAGGTACATTGATGTCACCGGCCTTGTATTCAATATTCTACAGCACGGCTAGCACGAGTGCGCGCGAGATGGACTACTAGATTTTTTGAAGTGAAAACTTGTTTGGCGGCGCAGAGCACTTTTTGGGATGGGTAAAAAATGTTAAACTCGCGTCAGGCGTAAGACGGAGGGAGAGTTCAAGTACCAGAATATCACGTCAGGATCCTCTAAGAGCTTATTTTGAAATACGGATGAAGCTAGAGTCGCGTTCGGTTTTTGAAGTGTACGTTGATTTCGACGCTTTAACGTATGTGCGTTTGACCTAGTGGTATAAGGTGTGGAATAAAAGTGTGTTCTCTCAGGTGACCGCAGTTCAAATCTGGTGTATTTTTTTTCTTTTTTTTTTTTTTTGCGCGAGTGTGCGTGTGTGGTTTTTAATTCTGCCGGTACTCCCGGAGTGCTACTAGGTGTTCTTTTTTACTGTTCATTCTAGAAAGAGACGGATAGTCTACCTCACGCGCGATACAGCTCTCGCGCGCTCTTGTGCTAGCCGTGCAGTAATCATTTAATTGTTCTCACCTTGTGAATTAACATAAGCTATTGTTACAGCGATCACGATGAGCCTGCTCTTCCAACGCGCCTGCGCTGCGGGCCTTCTGCCTCCCCGCGCGCCCACCGTGAGGATTCCCATCTTCATTTCCTTTCTTACTACGCCATCTGCAAGTAATTGGGGTTGCTATAAGATAAGGCAATTAAGTCATTTTGCAATACTTAACATAATATTGAAGTGTTATTGAAAGATATTTGAAGTTTCCCTGTATTTGAGCAAAAAGCTCTACCTAAAAAACTGAAGAAATGTGTCGCAAACAAAAGATACTATCGAATAGCGGCCCAAGAATTAACTTATGATACTAGTAAATGCCGTATCTGCCTACTTAATAAGAACTACCTAGGATCATACATACAGGTAGGAACATAGGTACAATCTATTTCTGTACATAGGTATCTACTTTTCTATGCAGATAAGATACTGTTGAAATATTAGAAAATCGACTACCTATAGTCTATTTATTTTAGCGAGATACTAAATTGACAATTGCAAATGTCAAATTGTGAAATAATGATACCAGCTTTCATTGTTTAGTGGTGTACTCGAAACCATCGACAATATTTGTGGTCTGAATACAAGAGGTTTGGTCATGTTATATTTTAATAAAAAAATACGATTGTATCATTATCAAGCAAATTTAAAGGTTTATTAGTTTATTACACTAGCTTATACATACAAAAATCTATACTTACTAAATTTAATTTATCGTTAATAGTGGTGGCACATCACTATTTTAGAATTGCAAAAAACAGGCAACACCGGTAATGTCATTTTAGTATCTAGCTAAAATAAATAGACTATAATTAAAATTGTTTGTTCCATGACAGGAAAATTATATTTTAAGACAACAACAATAATTAACCTAATTAGGTAGGGATTGTGTCAATCGACAAAGTTACATACATACATATAAACATCGTCCAACGCCGGCTGGTGACGGCGATAACCGATTACTAATCAATACTACATATAATGTGGCTAATTATATCATCCATCTGCGAACACCGTATCGCATCGTAATATATATAAACAGATATATTATTTTACATATACATAGTATATTCCTCATCCTATTTAATACGATTACTCCACATAACATAACACCATACACCATAACATCCTACATAATACTACTATCATCATCATCATCATCGTCTCCAGCCTATATACGTCCCACTGCTGGGCACAGGCTTCCTTGCAGGATGAGGGCTTGGGCTATAGTTTGCACGCGGGCCCAGTGCGAATTGGGAACTTCACACATACCTACCATTGAGTTGCTTCGCAGATGTGTGCGGGTTTCCTCGCGATGTTTTCCTTCACCGAAAAGCTTCACCATGAGCTTAGAGTTTTCGGAATTTATGTGCGAAATTACATTACTTTTGAATACTAAGTACTAATACCTAGTGAAAAATTTGAAAATACGATTATTTGTAAAGTAAGCACGACGACCACAAACTGGCTCTACCTGTACAATGACTGTTGATATTTAGTGTATCCCCAGTATTCTCCTAGGAATCGTTGGGAATTTGTAATGGAATGCTAGCCAATTGGAAGGAATGCTACAACAACCAGCGATCGGAACGACCAAGGTGTAACAAAAAACAATCGAGGTAAGAAAGCGAAGGTTGCAGTACAAGTAATTAACAAAACGATCATGTGAAATATTCATTGCCCCTATTCATTTGTTTTGTTTAATCCACTGTGTTATCCAAGAGCAGATTATACTAATTATTATGAGTAGACCAAGCAGACCTGCGTTTCATGCCTGCGTTTTTTTTTTGATGTTTCTTTTCTATAAAATTGTGTGTATGCTCTTATAATTATTTGTGTGTCTTCCAAAATGAATAAATGTCTTCTTTCTTTCTTTCTTTCAGACGACAGACAGAGAAACCCAAAAAACTCTAAGGCACCATGCCATGGGCTTAAATCGGCCCGTAATTATAGCTCTACATTAAACGCGAAGAGGACGCGCGATTATGATTGTGAAACACATGTCGGTTGCACGTAAAAATACGTAGTGTACATGTTCCTGTACATATTTAGAGCAGATTAAGTATATGAAACAATGTGAAACTCCTCTCGTCTACGGCCATAACACGGTGCTCGTGCTATTGAATAGCAATTTTCGTAAATTTTCGCCACCCGCTCGACGCTGAATGGAATACAATCTGCCTTTATGGCTCACGAGGTACAATTTACAACAGTTATAAAATTAAAGGTTAATATCATTTGGGGACCGTGCCGTGTCTATCTACGTAACTAAGCGCTAGTCTAGTGTAAGTAAGTATAATTACGACTAAATATATTTATATATTTTTTTTCCTAACGGAAATGAAAAAAAAGAAGCAAGTTCGTCACCTTCACCTGTTATTAAGGAATCTGCTATCTATAGGCACTCGCAATAGCAAAGGCTAAAATAATCCATCCATCCACGCTAGAAAATTAAAGTGCAAAACAAAAACTCGCGAAAATTGACAGTTATAGAGAACCATATTCAATGAATTCCGCAAATTGCATTAGCAGGACTTCACTAATAAGATTTTACTTTTTCTTACGATTTGGATGGTCACGCGATGAGATGACCGTCAGGCAATACGTAGTTAAAAATATAACTGCTAGTGATCTGGAAGGATCTCGGAAAAGGTCGTACCACCCCTCAATAGTGTTAGTCATCAGGTCATCTCATCACAAATTTCTAGCGACGTATGGAACTACCGGACATTAAAGTAAAGCTCTTTCGGATTCGTCACGCCCAGCCCGCCTCTCTCTCGCTGCATCCCATCTAACTCTGCGCTACTGCACGCAAGCTACACGCATTATGATAGCACAGAGTAGCTAAAAGCGCAACGTCAAATGAAAGTAGGTACTTACTCTAAAAGCTCTCGTTGATTATGCATACCCCGGAGAAAATTGCAAGCTCTAAATTGCACCTTTTTGAGGTGAAGAGCGCCACTTTGCGCCTTAAAAGGGTGCAGTTCCCAAACAGTTTATAAAGTAACACGAAATTTTCGTTGAAAATAGCGTCTGGTCGCAAGTAGTGTATTTATTGGCCATAAACATCTGTGCTATGGGCTAGGTCGCGTTCGCACAGGCGAAACTTTTTCAACAAATCACCAGGGAGCCGGCACAGGCCCGAGCGAGGAAACTTCGATAAAAATGCTTTAGAGTCGAGCCAACCGACCCTGTGGACCGAGCCTCCACTCCAGCAAATAAGTCCGCTAAGAGTTCCCCTTTGAAAACTTCCGGGAATATTCGTAATTATTATCGAGAAATATTGAATTCGCTTCACTTTTCCAGTAGCGGAATTCACTCGTAAGTTTCTTTGGTAGTGACGTGAAAACTTCAAAATAGTCGAACATTTTCCGTACACTTTATGATCAAAAGAAAATTATGAGTCCTAAAGCGATTTGATTTCTTTGATGTTGATAAATAAAATCCGACGCTCACTGAATAAACGTATGGAATAATATATTACATCGTTTCTGTCACATTTTTTTTTAGCAGCTCTTTATTGTGATATGGTGTGCGGAAACATTAACGGTTGCTGCTGTATCTTCAAACAGGGTAGGTACATAGTTGATTGAATCAGTTTGCGGAGGTGCGTAGCAATGAACAAAATCCTTGCTACTCCGCAACCACACGTGTAGCATAGCTACGTCTGCGCGACACCCTTGTATTGGTTACGCTTGAAATTTCGAAGGCGTTAGTGGTGTTGGCTGTAGTAAATTCACTTAGATACCACAATATATTTGTTTCTTACGATCACGGCATCAGGCCAAGTAACTAACTAGGTAGATAATGCCGAAAAATAAAGTAGGTACTACCTATGTGAAAACCTAGATTACAAAAGTATAATTCAATAACGACGCCACATTCTCAGTAAAGAACTCAATCTTTAATACAAAACGCTTAAATATTGAAAGTTACTGTTATTATTTGTTAGTTCTGCCTATACTGAAAATATTTATCATTCTAACCTGAAATTTGAATGTAAAGCTTGCCAATTAAACAAAGATTTGAAAGTAACTCATGGACATTTTAAAAACTCTACCGACTCTTAAATATCATTATATTAATTCATTATTAATCATAATACTCACTGTATTAAATATTTCCACAGTCCGTAGTTATTCTTAATACTGGTTAGCTATTTTCAGTTCCTCTCATCTCATATATCACTTCAGAGCTTACTCACAGACATTCGTTATCTTTATTATGTGCCCCTAATCTTCCAGATAACACAAATTCACCACAACAATAAACTGAGCTTAGAAAAACATTAACGTTTATCATTTTATACACTTATTTACAATATCATAATTTTATGTTTCGGATATGGTAAGTTTATTAAATTATAACGCAGACAGTTTTTACATTGCACATGCAAACTTTTTTACTTTAATTTATATTTTTTAACAACGCTCTCCGTAAACGCGCGTATAGAAATTCGCGCGCTTTCTTCGCACTCAAAGGCGTTCTCTCCACACACGACCGTTCTCGCGCCAAATTGACGCTTTACTAAATGGACCGGCATAAATTCATTCAACTTCAGACTCCTGACACCTCTCATTCCATCTCACAGTTTCACGTGTCTCGCCATCTCTATCCCTCGCTTCCGCCTGATGAACTCTATTGAGCTCGTTAGTCATTAATTAATTCTGCATAAGAAAATTACTTTTAATTTAAACGGTGCCGCAGATGGTACTGATTGTGAGCATAAGACATAAACTATAGAATCCTGGGAGGCCAATCACGAGCTTTGCAGACTTTGCCGTGGTTTATAGGCTGCATAAAACAAATCTACTGTGTAATGTTAAATTTACCTACTTATGTCGATATTCGATTATTAAAATTTATAAGATAAGCTTACTTGGCGTGAAAAAATTTCATTCCTGTAACAATAAAATATCCTTATTATTAGACATCAGTAAAAGAGAATAGTAATTTGAAACATGATAACATGACTGACTGACTTTTGATTCTACGTTAATCGGAGAATACTTATTACAATGGTATACCTAGTTACTTACTTACTGTTCTTAACTGTTCTTTGTAGTGACTGCATACAGGTTTCCTGTAAAAGATTGCTAAGCTTCGAAGCGATAAACCTGCCCATTGCTTACCGTATATAAATCGTCTCTACGAAACTTATTTACATAATGAGTAGTTCTAATGTAAATAAGTACCTACCTCCAATACCTGAAAATTTGCTGTACATTACCATACAATTAAGTTATCTTAAACAAATAAAGACGTAGCGAAAATACCTACATTCATTTATTTTCCCAAACTCCTTACACAATAAAGCACATTCAATTCCAAAACAAATCGATGCCAAACTGTCGAACGCCGATGTTAGAAACTAGAACACATTTACACAAAGTGTTATTTATGTTTAGTCTTTGAACTACATCGCCGTCGCATTAGTTTTATTTCTGCTCGATTCCACCGTACATCTTCATTAATCCTTACGTTTCAAATGAAGACAAACGCATCCACCTAATCCTTGCAGGGTCGGCCATTTTACTTTATAAAGTTCACATTTAGGAACGGCATTGATTTACGCCGTAAATCTTGCTGAGCCATGGCGTTGTTTAAACTATATCGCATATCACATACAATATTTTAGATTTGCTGTTCTTTAATGGGTATGCAAACTTTCTTCGTAGTACATTTACATCGGATTTATTTTAAATAATATAACGAATAATCCTTGAATTTAACAACAGTCTAGTTTCAGGTCTCCTGTTTATTTTCAACATAATTGTGGTAGACTGTAGCGATGTATAATTTCTATAGTTAGTCAATTCTTGTATCTTTACTGTGTTAAGTTTAAAGTTAATAATAGCTTCTGTCAGTTCAGTCAGTAATATATACAATATGGATACCTAATAGATACTTTTGAAAATATTTCCATAGACCAAATCCCTGTTAGATAGTGGACTACCTGTTAAGCCCTCAAGTGGTGTCGCGGGACCTCGAGTGCAGCCAAGTCAAGTGGCGCCTGCGTATAGTTGTGCGTTCATAACAAGTTCTTAATGCTGGGAAGAGATTGGATACGAAGTAATGGTCGCTTGGGAACACATTCAAGTAATTTGTAGGCAGTTCTAAGTTGATTTATCAAAACATGGAAACGAAGATCAAAGAATTCAAAATATGTAATACCTACTCATGTAAACTATTTTACTAGCTTCTGCCCGCGACTTCGTCCGCGTAAAATTTAGCAATTGAGATATTTATCGCTATCCCGCGGGAACTATGCAATTATCCGGGATATAAAGTAGCCTATATTTCAATCTAGGGTACCAGCTATCTCCGTTCCAAATTTTATCCAAATCCATTCAGTCGTTTCAGCGTGCAGAAGGAACAAACATACACACTCATATCGTCTGCAAAGAACTCGTTTATCGCTGTCCCGCGGGAATTTTCTGGGATAAAAAGTAGCCTATGTGCTATTCCACACTTTTGTCTATCTTTGGGCCGTTCTGGCGTGATTGACAAACATCCATCCATCCATCCATACTTTCGCATTTATAATATAGTTAGATTATTCTCCAAAATTTTGTGGTGAATTAGCTATTTACCCAGTGAATGTTCTCTAAACAACTCGGATAAACCATCACGCCACCTAGTATACCGAAATCGCAAGGATTCGTTTTGTTCGCGTGGGCTTCACTGTCTTTACTTTTAGGAGTGACTTATTTTTTACTTTTAAGGACAATATTTATTAATTCCCGATACAATTTTGTTGAAACAAAGCGTATTTAATTATGTTACCTTTACGAATTGAATTTTGTGGTAGGGCTAGAGTAGAGCGATAGAGCCGCTATTGAGTATTCTGCAACCAAGCTTTTCCAGCGGAAAGCGCTGCAGATCACTATTTATTATACGTTTGTGACGTTTGTATCATTCATCAGGTACAGGCGGAATCCTCTCAGACTGGGTTCAGTGTAAACCAATATAAAATATACGATTGGAGAGCCCGCGTGCGCTGAGTGACATGTAAATTTATCCATGAAACTGAATCCTGCCTTGACGCTAGACAGATCCTTGTAGTGTATGAAGTCTAGTACCGCGGGATGGCCTTTACTGCGCTTATAACATGTACATACATACTTCTTTATCCATTACAGGGTAAACAGAGTCTAAGGCCACGTTTAGCTAGACTGTGGGCGCATAGGTGGAAAGTGGAATCAAAATAATGATGTGTTGCTATGCTAGTGCCACTCGCATCGCCTATAAAATAATTCCTATGATTTTCGCCCACATGTAACATATAAGGACAAAATAGGTACACAATTTGTAAGTATAAGAACCTACTTACCTAAGTTCGTTTATGTGCAGTAGCCATATAGCACTAGGATATTGAATACTGCCGTTATATACATATTCAGGACTTTACACAGCTGTACTAATATCGGAATACAGCCCTGGAGGGTAACTTTATCCGCCTCTAAAATTCAACTTTTCAATATTTATTTACAGTATATGCTAAATTGTTTGACCATAAATAGAAACAATTTAAAATAAAAATACGGAAAAGTGGGTTTTTTAGGGGTGGATCTAAGGCGGACAAAATTAATGGCTAATGTAACCCGAATTTACAGTCACCTACTCGATTTCAGATTTCAAAAGCAGCAAAAAGGACCTGATTAGAGGTAGGACATAAAGATTTGTTCAGTATTACCTTGCCAGCCGACCACGTGCGACCCACTTCGCTGTTGGCAATAAAATTGCCCATGCGTCCCAAAAGGTCCACTCGAATCGCAATGGCACCTACAAACATAAAAAATTCAAGGGTCACAAGTACCACCTTACGGTTTTATGGTGTCCCGCACCATGATAACTAGGCGACTCCTTGTTATTGGCCAAATACATTATAATATGTAATATAACATAACCATAGGTTTCTGCTCCGTTATTTGGTAGATGGTAAAATAGGTGGTTTTTTTTCCCTTATTATCAATCTACTAATTAGAGACGTAATCATGGATAACTGACACTTAAGATAACTGGAACTTAACAGAGAGTGGTGAGACAGGCCCCAAGTACATATACCAAAAATCCGTAGAACGAATAAATATAAATATTACATGTTTCTGAGGAAATATAATTATTATTATGTAACTGAATTTACAAAATAAAAAAAATTGGACTTAGCTACTAGAAAATAAAACAGTTGTAGTCTGTACAGTAAACAGGAAGTTCTGTTACGACACGAGTTATGATCCATCTAACTAGAGAAGTACTATATAGAGTCTAAACAGTAAACCCTTCCTGAAAATTCAGCCTACTCAAGAATATTACAATTAGCCAATAATTTAAGGTCTTTGTTGACAGGTGGGTGTTTTTGAGGCTAAAGGGACTACTTATGCACCCTCACGAGCTCGCTGGAGTAAGCCCACGCTCTACGCCGATAAATCGCCTGAAATGAATATTAAAACGAACTGCAGCACGTAACATTCCTTCGTAACTCGTTACAATTTCTCTCTGTCCATCGTTTCCCGCTGTAGTAGTTATTTTTATGCAAAAATATACTGCAAATAACGTCTCGGGGCGACAGTGACGGATGGTCGCGCCGCCGCCTGAAATGGCGCGAAACTCGCGCGCTCAATTTCCCATCTCACGCCATAAAGTTGCGTTGTTGTCTATTTTGAATTTTAATTTGTAAAACAGAAGCGGTTGAGCTCGCTGCGCTGCAGAGATGAGGTTTTAACTTATTTATGATTAATTTTGCAAAGCGTTATATTTTGGGATGAAATTGAGAATAATTATTTTAACGGTTTTCAGACCTCAAAACTCATTATTTAACAAATACGGGGCCACATAGATTTCAATGAAATGGATATAACGGATTTTCGACAAGATTTACATAACCATTTTATAAAACGTTAACTTATTGTTTAATTTTATCATGGGACGGATAGTGCCTTTGATACTGCATAGGAATGAGTGGAACAGGCTGAAATACAAAGCAAATCCTGATTCAACGACCGAAAAGCCTGTCCCTACTCCTACGGTTGATATTGAAGGGATGATTGAGCAATCCCGAAAGTGGACTCGTACTTGGCCAGACACCGTAGAAGGCCATGTTAGAAAAATTATGCGAGATAAGAAGAAACTTGCGGCTCTAGAAGCGGCTGAAGTAGAAGCATTCCATAAAAAAACTAAAAGAGACAAATCGGCCGAATTTGTAAAAAAAGCCAGGGAAATGATCTTCGAGAGAACTTGTTATGGGAAGCAACTGATGAGGTAGATTCGTATTCAAGGATTTTAATAGATTACAATGAATAATTCGAAATGCTTTTATCACTTTTTTGATACAGTGCCATTGGTGAATCAAAAGCTCAAGAAGTACGAGACGCTCAAATCAAATTTAAAAAAGAAATTAAGATAAATGAACAGATGGCAGAACAGTCCAAACCGGAAGTGAAGAATATTATGTACGCTGAATTTGAACGAGAAAATGCTAAAAAACTCATTTTGAAACAAAGAGAGATAGAGAATGCGCAATTCAATAAGGCAATGTGAGTTGACGGGATCCAGTGGTTTTGAAGATGGGTGGATAAATATATTAATGTTCTTTTTTTCACAGAGCCAAAATGAAAAATGAGGACGCATTAAAGGCTGCTAAAATCGAAAAAATGCATAGAATAGAAGATGCAAAAATAATTGAAAAGTTGCGTAAATTGGAAATAATGGAAGAGGTAATTTCAGACTTTTATCTCCTCAGTCAACAACTTTAATTGTTGAGCATACATGGAACGTTTTCAAAGTGATATGATTGCTTGTTAGTGTTTAAAACACGGAACTAAAATTTGGCAATGTCAATATGACAACGTTTTAAAGTGGCTCAACTATTAAGTTGTTGACCGTATCCGTATAGATCTACTAAGGCTAAGTAGGTAGCAGAGAATACAGAAAAAAAGAAAATAATTATTTAATTGTAGTTAGTAAGTATATTAACTGTCTTATTTTGTAGAAAAGGAATCATTGCCTTGATAAGGAAGGAGTTCTATGGTACGAGGCTGAGACCAAAAAGATTCGTGACCAACGAGCTAAGAGAGAGCTACAAGAGCAAGCCCTAGCGGATATATGGGCGCAGTATCAGGAGAGAATACGCTGTAGGGAGCAACGCATTCTTTACCAAGTAAGCAAATCACTGCTAAGAGATACCTACTTAAAGACATCGTCGACAATTTAATTTGAGCTTTGAGCAGTAGTTTTTAAACCATACACAGATAATTCCACTTTCGCTTTTTCTTCTTTTTAAAAATCGGGCCCCATTACAGGGCCCCATTACAAGACCCCAGGGCAGGATTGTCACAAGTAATTTCCGGGCAATATTTGAATGATCATGTCCTCTCCTATCCAAAGTCCTTATTTTCTAAACCTGACACTAACTAAGCTAAGTTACGAAAAAGGTATTAGTTAGGTAGGTACTGGTTGCGATCCTACGTGCACATCGCCTAAATACCCTAAAACTAAATTACACACCTACATAACTAAAAGAAGTTAATTTTGTTAAGATGAACAAAGAGAAACACGACACTGAACGTTTCAAAGAGAACTATGAACTACTGCGTCGGATTCAGGAGGAAGAACAGAAAAGCTACAACGAATTCATAGAAAAAGGCATGATTAGGTGTAAGAAACGGTTTGTAAAACAAAATTATTGAGTACCTAAGTATTTTTTATGATATAGGTAAAAAGTCTTCCAATAAACGATCGATGATCTACGAAAATTATGAGAAAAGGTTTTGTGATAACTTAACTAAAACAGTTCTCATCGCCAATATCATATTCGTAGGTAGATATGGGTATATTCATAGAATCTAATTCAGTGTAGGCTTAGTGTAGGTGTAACAATTTGTGGCGTCAGAAACGTCATCCATTCCATAGGGATCTTATATTTAATATACTGGCAAGACTGGCCCGGTCTTCCAACGAAGATCGGACCACTGATTGGTCGAGGCAGGCGCGAATTAAAGTAGATATATGACTTTGATTAGGTACTTACCTAATCGAATACTGCGCAGGAATTAACTAGGTAACTTGATTTTCCACAATTTAAACAGTTTGGAGAAGACTGAACAGGAAGATCTTCAGAAGAAAGAATTACAACGGCTCATGAATATTAAGGAGGCGCGAAGCAATAAGCACTACGCTGATAGGCAGAGGGCGCGCGTGAACCGCAACAAGTGTGTCTGCTACAAATCATGCTTCATTCCTGAACGGAAATCAGAAACAAAGAATTATAAAATTCAAACAGGTAACTGAAAACGTATTTTTGTAAATACCTCGATGTATCGGACGCGACTTTGCAGTCGACGTCTCGAGGACTGAAGTGGCGGGCATCAACATCTTCTAGCTCGACAGACTAGCTAGCTTGCCTAGGCTAGGTTAGGCTAGTTATCTTGGCTAACTTTTCTTCTTCTAGAAGTTTGAATCGATACGAGGTAACTGAAACCTTAATATAATAATAATAGTTATTATTATTCGCAAGTGCTGCCGAACTTTTCAACCTCGCGAAGGATCGGAGGAAATATGCGGAGCTGACTGCCAAACTCCACTAGTTGGAGAGACACTATAAGAGAGAGAGAGAGATTATTCGCTATAGGTACAACCCCCGGCGCTGATCTTGTATGCGCAGAAGTATAAAATAAGGTATCCGTAGGGAGAACACATGCGCAGCTCCCCTCCACGTGAAACGTCAGCGCACCGTCAGCGCTAGACTTACGTGCCGGCACGTGTATGCACAAAACGCGCGCGATTCGAGTGCGAGGTGTGTCGAAAGGGGAGGCACACCTCATACCCCAACTGCACTCAGATAGCGTAGCTACTGTAGTAGGTAGGTACTTTATTCATAGGTAACTATACCAGAATTTTTATTCGGGGTCACTCGAGTGATACGGTAGCTGCGAGCAAGCAAGATTTGTAACTCATTGTTACAGAATATAAAATGGGTAGCAAATTGCGGCTATTAGTCGAACCGATAGTGACAAGACAGAAGTACAATATGTGAGCTCTTAGAATACTATTCGAGTTTGTCTTGCTGTCCCACTCACTCGGGTTTGATACTTGAAGGCAGCAGGAGACAGCAAGACAACCCCGAAAGGCATACTAAGATTTCACGGACTGTACATATTTGTGTAATGAGAAATCTTGGGGATAATTCCTCCTCCTCCAACTCAATTTCTCTTCTTTTTCGCACAAAATCGTTGCCACATTCAAGCATTTTTATCCAAAATGTGTCAATTTCTAAGTTTGCCTTAAATGCATAAAATTATATCCTACCTACCTACTTAATTAAAAAAAGATATTTGAAGAGTGATGTCTCTTAGTACAGTCGACGTCAAAGATATCTTTACACTTTAGCGCCTTGTCGTTGTAACTTCATGTTTGAACTTTCATATTATGAAGCTGTCAAAGTGCTTGGAGCAATAAGGCACTATAGTGTAAAGATATCTTTGGCGTCGACTGTACTACGAAACAGACAGAGACGACAACATAGATATCATTACATCAGTAAATGATAATTATTGACCATGTAGTATAATCCATGCCATCTAGAGTCCAAGCCAGAGTTCCTCACGCGTGGCAAGCGTGCATGTAGGCGTGAAGCGCAGCCCGGCTGGTCCGGCGCGGAGGCGGCGCATGCGCAGTTCGCGCGCGCGGCCGGCCACGCGCGCGCAGAGTGTCGCTACACGGCCGCAGTCGACAAAGTCGTTCAGGTAAAATACGTAATTAATCTTTACAAAATTGAGGGCATTTTGGCCAGATTTCAACCTAGATAACGTCGGTCGAATGGGTGGTTTATCACTTTTCATCCAACTTCCTATCAATTGAATGTCGCTACAGTCAAAATTTCAAGTTGACAGCTACGTCTTATCGACTAAAGGGGAGGGGAGGTAGGGTACAATTGTACTTTATGGTCGCTCCCCTTTCAAGCAGGAAGAAAGGAAGTGTGATATGTTTTGCATGCCAGTGCCATCATAGTACATAATTTAATGTTGAAGTCCGTAAAAGTGTGACACGGCCGTTAAATAACTGAGTTCATTATAATAATTATAAATAGTATAATTTTTTATTTATTTCCAGAATTATCGGAAATCAAACAACGTGGAAAACTTGCAAATACCCAACTACTGAATAATTCTGATGATTTATTATATTTCGAAAGGGTTAAAAATAAAATAAAAGTTTCGACAATCATTATACTACGTTTATTTTACGCTACATTTGTTATATACAATATCTTGTTGTTACCTGTCTCCGTTCTTAGTAGCACTTGATTCATCCCCGCTACATTCATGATTATTATTTCACATAGTTGAGGTTTACAATTGGAAAGTTGAAACACTAATTTTATCCTTACATAAGAAAATAAATAACTTCAAAATCACAATGTACATAGTCGAATTCACAAGTTCTTAAATTAGTGAGTTGGAAAGATTCAACTATTTAGCATTTCTGAAGTATTTTCTTCTAAAAAATGATTGCAGAAAGGCAAAATAAAAATTTGTTTATTACCCTAAAAGATACACGTCGCTCGGTTACTGCTGATGACTATGATTACGGTTGCCACAGCAAACGAGCGACGCATATCAGGAATATACTTATGTTAAGTCGCGTAAGAAGCACCACAAACAAGTATTTTCCATT
The DNA here is from genome assembly GCA_963854515.1 of Pandemis heparana. NCBI lineage: Eukaryota > Metazoa > Arthropoda > Insecta > Lepidoptera > Tortricidae > Pandemis > Pandemis heparana. The sequence continues at coordinate 10,759,469 of OY978021.1, forward strand.
TGCCAAGTGCATCACACGAAATGGCATCAAATAACCATTTTAAAAATCGAACATGCTTAGCTAAACGACGACGCGAATTAGCGCTAAACGAATCAGTTCATTGAATCCACATTTTAAATTTGGAGCGTACTCGTCCTCTGAAGGAAAAACAATTGAAACCCGCGATTACATCGATACAAAAAGGTTGCGCTTTAAATTCCTTTTTTGTTTTCTTTTTAAAAAACAAAATAACAAATGGAAAATACTCATCCGCGTGTGCCAGCCAGTTTAGTAGAGCGAGGTCTTCTGCTTGATGACGGCCTGCACGCACTTGGCCATGGTGGGCGAAGCGCGGGAGATGGCGTCCGTCATAAAGAAATCTTCTAGGGTTTTTAGTTGCACGTCCAGCTTGCCGGAGACCGGCTGTTGGAGACTCTGTGGAGGAGAAAATTTGATTGTGAATTAATTGTTCGATGTAAATTTTCGTTCCGAACAAATCCCCAAGTCTTAAGTGTATTGAAGTCATGTAAAAGAATCAAAAGCAATACAAAATCTCGGAATTTCGGCCACAAAGTTCAAAACGATGAACTTTACTTAAATGAAGACCATAATTCTCATAGATTCTATCTATCCCACGGGATTTTTGTAAAATGCTTTCTTACAAAGTCGAGCGAGAGTCACATGAGACTACAATCCACTACATCAAACTACTCAAAATTCAAAAATTCAAAAAAAAAAAAAACAAAATTATTTATTTTTTAACAAATATTATTACATAATGGTGACGAATCCTCGGAGGAATTCGCTCTCTCATACAAGGCTGTGAAATACTACTAGTGGTCTACTCACAAATTACAAATTCGAAGTCCATATCACACCGTCCGTTCCTATCACTCTCCTATTGAACACTATCTGTATGAACGGGACAGCACTCAAAATAAATATGCTCTTAGAGGATCCTGATATCCTGGTACTTAAACTCTCCCTCCGTCGTACGTCTGTCGCGAAATTATCATTCACCCATCCCAAAAAGCGCTCAGCGCCGCTAAAGAACTTTTCACTTCAAAAAATCTAGTGTCACATGGTACCTGTGCTAGCGCCCGCGCCTGCGCGAAGTAGTTGTTGGGCTGCACGTCTCCGTAGGCCACGAGCGCGGGGCTGACCTCCGCCAGCCGGTCGCGCACCTCGTCCAGGGTGTCGTACGGGAGCGGCTCACCCACCACCTCTGACAAAGCCCTGAAACAATGTCCGTAAAGAGCTGGCTAAGAAAACCGAAGGCATGGAATGTGTGCAAAAAAGATGGAATTTTTGATGAAAAATCACATTTTCACGTCTCATGCTCAAAATGCTGGATGTAGGCTGCATAAAATGTCATTTTATGCTCTTGTGCATAAAGTAAAATCTTCGTCTAAGACCAAGACAATCGGGTGCCAAACAATCACAAAAAGCCACAAACAATCACTAAAACTTTACGACAGCATAATTTTGTTTATTTTTTTAAGTTTATTTTTTATTATAATCTGCGGTCTTTTAAACTGTTTAATTAGTACCTAAAACTAAGTAACAATAATTTGACAAGTTATTATTGAAACAAATAAATACATGAAAAATAAAACTATTTAAAATATAAATCAACACCTGCCTACTCGAACCTTACCGCAGTATCACGTTTAAAAAAAAAAAAGTTAATTGGCGGGAACTCAGGCGGGAACGTCCTATTTTCTCTTAGTAGGATTTATATTGCAATTTGTTACTGTTTTACGATTAATATTCAATAATTTCGTCAAGTGAAGAGAAAATAACACCTGACTCCTAACACAGTCAATTTGCCAGGAAAAACACTTAAATATATCGAATTGTACCAATGTCACATTTAATTTAAATTATTTTTTTTGCAATGTTTTTGTTTTGTTTCTTCGCAATCTAAGAGAAAAGCAGAGTATAACTCGTTCATAAAACCCATTTTCCCCTCGACGTGTCTATCCACCCTCGCCGTACCGGCTCGGGTGGCTATATGAACGTCTCGGGTGAAATGGCTTGTTTTATGCTCTTGTTGTACAATTTACTAGTTACTTGTTTTGTGATAATAAAGCAAATAGTCGAATGACGATTTATATACTTAGTTTAAAATAAAATAACAGTAGTTAGTGAAAGTTTCTTGGATATTTCGTTGGAAAATGTATCGTTTGAATTTTTTGTAGAATTTTTAATTGACAACATTTCATATTTCTGAGCCTATAATTTTAATGGTTCTCTATATTTTGTTTGAAAAGATGAACATGCTGACAGTTTAATTTTTTCGCTAGGGCTTGTATTTAATTTATAATTAATTTATTAATTTGTGCTTATTCTAAAAGGGCGTAACTCCGATACTATCACAGAATACACACTTATCCCTTTGTCTTTTTTCTATAGAAAAAAAACTGACGTTAATTTCAAATTGTCAATGTCAGGCCCTATTCTCCAATATTCGATTTTCGAGGTTCGCTTCGTGCTGTTCCGCTCATACTAATAGTCATTATCTTGAGAGTGAGAGAGAAGGTATGCAACGAACTTCGAAAATAGAATTTCATAGTTGCCCCCCTTGTACTTTGAAGTTGTCAAAAATACAAAATTATGATCGCTTATTTTTTCTCGTGAAAAAAGCAAAGGCGTTTCACCTATCCTGTGGTAGTTTTGGTAATATTTGGACATACTTTTAATTAATTTTTATTTTTTATAATAAGCGACATTAAAATTATATAAACATATTGCAGTGATCAGGAGGCAAAATGCTTTCGAACCATATATACATTTTCAGGTGTTATAAAAATGAAATGTTGTCAATTGAGGTTTACGAGATGTGTCCGTACATTGGTGAAATTCTTAAATATTATATTTAATTTGTTGTAGTGGTTAAATAATGTACACTACACTCATCAAAAATGTCTAGGGGTAATGATTATCCCAAGGCTTTGGACAAGTTCTAAGAATAACTTTTTGTATTTTTTTCTAGCACAAAATTTTTTGGACTCCAAAATTACGATGAGGCGTGAAGCGTGTTTTTTTATCTTGTCAAATCAATGGCGCTCCATCTGAGCTTTACATTAGCACGGTACCTGATGATCTTCCAGTCCTCGCGCGCCTTGCCGGGCGGCGTGACCGCTGGCAGCGTCTGCTGCGCGCGCCCCTCGGCGTTCACGTAAGTGGCGCGCTTCTCGGTGTACGCGGCGCCCGGCAGCACGATGTCCGCTATCTCTGCGCCCGCGTCGCCGTGGTGACCTGACCACAATGCCAAATAGGAGGGTCACACCGAAATGATCGAAAATAAAAAAAACTACATGCATATTATACCTAAATTATGTTTTATTTGTTTTTCGAAGTATTCTTCCCTGCAATTAATGCACTTTTGCATTCTCTGGAACCAATTTTTGAAACAATAATTCCAATCGGAAGTAGCTGGTTCATAAATGGCCGATTTATAAGCTTCTACTGCCGCTTCAGGGTCTTTAAACCGCACATGAATCGCAATCTTCAAGTCTCCCGTTGAGGATACTTTTGCTTAGTGAATACATAAACTGCTCGGGTAAAAAAGAAACGTGCGTCTCGGCACACCCGACAGAAGTGATAACTTAAGGCGCTGTCAACAGCAAATGACCTTGAGCAGCGCCACTCTTCACACATACGGTTCGCGTGCCTGTTAGTGAAAGAAAAGAAACTATTCAGGCAGCTTGGCGCGCGTCTAAAATCTTGCAAGTAAGACACAAATAATAAGAAATAAAAAAAAAGTATGGATGATTATTTGTGAAATATGACTCGTTAGCGGTTTAGGTATGAATATGTTGACTTCATGTTTTTAATTGCAGACCCATACGTCGAAAAAATAAAGACATAGAACCGTTTAATGATGATTTTAAAACAACAACCTTATAACCTTACAGCTAACCTTGGTAGATGACAATAGCGTCCTTGGGCAGACTCTCGCGAGTGACGACTCCGCCGTCGGCTCCAAGAAGGAACACGACCTGGGGCCCGGCCTGCAGCGCCGCGCCCACGCCCGGCTGGTACCCGATGTCCAGGGCCGCCACTTGCGACGCCGTGCGTTGCAGCACGTTCAACACCTGAGGTTACGTTGGAGTGATTCCCATTTTACAACCTAGCTATCCAACCCAGATTGGATTTTAACTCACAGTGCCATCTTCCAACCTGCCTCGGGACCTGTACTTAAGATCAGTAGGCTTATTGTCTAACTCTCTCGCAATCGCCATCGTGTTCATTTTGACAGTTCTTGTATGAATGTGACAGCTAGCTGATTCCGATGTCAATTGTCAGCACATACATGAACTGTCAAATGAAAACGATGGCAATTGCGAGCGAATTAGACCATAAGTCTACACTCTACAGGTTGGAAGATGGGAAGAAAAATTCATTTTACTAATATTATAAAGGCGAAAGTTTGGACGTTTGTTGCTCTTTCGTTGCAAAACATTTTTAATAGATAGTGATTCAAGAGGAAGGTTTATAATGTATAAATCTACGCAGACGAAGTCGCGGGCAGAAGCTAGTTGCATATAAAATAAAATAAAAATAACATCAGCAAACACGAATAAGTAAAAAACGCGAACTCCCTCCTACATCCCTTCCATCACCAAAAAATCATATTCATATTAGTCATATCACAATGGAAGTTGTCGGAAACCCCTCACCTTCCACTCGGGGTCAGCGAGCTTGTCCTGCAGCCGCAGCGCCAGCTCCTGCGTGTGCGCCAGAAGCGCTGCGCCCTCCGAGCCCTGCAGCTGGTCCGCGCCCAGGATCACCACGGGCCGCTTGGCCTGCTCCAGGCGCGCCAACACCTCGTGGGACGACGAACCCGAAGCCAGGTCTTTGACGATCGACGCCGAGTCACCCACGTGCTGAAAGGAAAGACGGCATGTATAGTATGAATCTTCCTAGGTGAATTTTTCGCTTCGAGCCCCAATCTTTCAAACAAAGGCCATTGTCGCAATTATCGCAAAAGCGCAAGCTACCGTACGCACGTGCCACTACAACATTGATATTGAAAAACAAACGGTATAGTCATAGTATTAAGGTTCAAATTAAAAATAATATCTAGAATATCAGTGACATGTGTGAGTGTGAGTGAGTGTGTGTGTGTTAGTTTGAGACTGGGTCAATTGGTGTAATTTGTCCCACCATATTTATTTATTTATTCATTAAATTTGAACCTTAATACTATGAGGATACCGTTTGCTTTTCAATATGAATTGTGTAGTGGCACGTGCGTATCATCGTGAATATCATGACTCCTAAGATTTTCGCCTATTCCGTCGACAGGCTTTTAACATCTGCACGGAAGAAGCAGCTGGTACATTCTATGTTTTTCCTTTGCTCCCAGACCAGGGGGGCTACTCCGAAATTCGATTTTCAAAGTTCGTATCACACCGTCCCTCTCACTCTCAAATTAATAACTATTAGTGAGAGCGGAACAGCACGAAACGAACTTCGAAAATCGAATTTCGGAGTATAAGGCCAGCATGGAAGTGAGTTGCGTTTGATAGAGTGCTCGTGTATACTGACCATGTAGTCGTAGGTGAGGTCGACCTTCGGGCCGATGAAGGCGACGTCGGTGTCGCGGTGGATGAACGCCTTGCGGATGCGCGCGTTCAGCAGCGGCGCCTCGAAGCGCACGTTGCTGCCGATCAGCAGCACCATATCCGCCTGCTCCACGTCTGGGACGACACAACAGTTTATAGTCTGGCAGATAAACCACTGCAGCCAGATGACACTTTCAAATGTCATTTTACGAAATAATGATAGGTAACCACATTTATTTCACTAGTGCTCGACTGAGGTCACGTAAAGAATGATTTGATTATTGAACGAACGAAATATTTTATGAATGTCAGCAACAGTGAAACTGATTCGTAATAATTTAAGTTTTTGCGTAAAGTACAGAGGTAGAAAAAATATTAATGTGATAATTGTTGTTTTATTTATGGCAAAATGGGGAATGAGTGAAAAACTGGTAACTGATTTGACATGCTTCCGCACATTTCCTAAACGTTTTATTCTATTTACAATGTTAGATAGGAGGCATTAGCTTTACTTTATGTTCTAGTTTTCATTATTTAGATTATTTTATGTATTTTCTAACGGGATAACTATAATAATAAATCAAAAATCCGTCTATCTGCTATCGGCCTTGAGAAAATAAACAAATACGATATTTAACTTTATTCTGCCTGAACAGAGATCTCTCTTATACAGCTTCACCCTAGTAAACACACTCACCATTCTCATACTTATTGCTTAGTACGTCTAGTATAGTATGTATAATTCTACACATACGAAGGCGCGGGCAAAAGCTATCACCCATAGGAAAACGGACTCGCCGAGTGACGAGTGAGAACCGTTAAAACTAACAATGTTACTGCCGCAATATTATAATATTAGTACTGACTTGCGATCTTGGTGTTGAGCAGGTACGACGACCGCAGGTCTGTGCCTGCACCGGCCAGCGGGAAGTACTGCTCCGTGCAAGTGCGCTCCGAGCCCAGCCGGTTGGCGAGGTCCTTCAGCGCCACCAGGGCTTCGGCGTCGGCCAACGCGCCCGCTACCACCAGCAGCTGGTGACCAACAAAATGTAGACGGCTCACAACTGTTATAATAGGGTAGGGCTCATAACTCTATGGGGCCCTGAACTGTCCAAGAATGGAGTATCATCATCATCATCATCAGCCTGAAGACGTCCACTGTTGAACAAAGGCCTCCCCCTTAGCACACCATAATGAACGACAACTCGCCACCTGCATCCACCGGTTTCCCGCAACTTTGACTATGTCGTCGAATGGAGTATAGAAGGAATAATTACAAAAACGGATAACTGACGTAGAACAGCCGAATAATGCTCGACATATGTTTTGAACTAATCCTTCATAGTCCTTCTTCACACACTCACAGTGTTCGTTTCGCGGCCCCGGGGCGAGCGCTCTTTAAAGGACTAGTCCGAAACATATGTCGAGCATTATTAGGCTGTTATAAGTGAGTTATCCGTTTTTGTAATTATGATTGAATCTCACGGCAGTTTTATGTATAGAAGTGTTGATGCATTTCTTTATATTGAGAAAGTATGGATGATGAATTTGCCACAGGCCTCGGACGTTAGACAAATTTTATTTATCCTAATTAAATGTAAGGACAGGAGGAATTGCGGTAAAAGCCTGCTCTGAGTCCGACCCACTTCCCACTACGGCAGTTATGTCGTCGCTCCATCCAGTTTAGGATTAGTTTTGTAATAAATTAATTAGTTTAATTAAAGATTTAATAGGAGTTTTAGTTTCCGAGTTATCTTTGGAGCTTCTGGCTTCTTCCATAACTATTTCAATGTTTGAAATAAAGATAAACCAAAAAGCCCTACCTTATCAGCCGGGCAGTCGCGGAGCGCGCGCGCGGCGGCGACCATAGCGTCTTCCCAATCAACAGGCGTGAGGTTGCCGCGGCTGTCCTTGAGCATCGGCGTCACCAGCCGTTGCCTCTTCAGTCCGTCGCACGCGAACCGCGACTTGTCCGACAGCCACTCTTCATTGATCTCCTATCAACAAGTTCTAGTCAGTAGAGAACGTAAATCACCGCTGTACCTATAGTATGAATCTTCCCAGGTGAATTTTTCGCTTCAAGCCCTAATCTTTCAAACAAAGGCCATCGTCTCTATTATCGAAAAAGCGCAAGCTACCGAGACGCACGTGCCACTACAACATTCATACTAAAAACAAACGGTATCGTCATAGTATTAAGGTTCAAATTAAAAATAATATCTCGAATATCAGTGACATTAAATTGAGGGCCACATTTTTTCCGTTAAATATAATATTAGTTTATTAAAAAGTATTATGTGTTACCTCGTTTGTCCTCGGCAAGATACGCAATACTTCGTTGGTTCGTGTAGCGACGACGATATTACTGCCCAAAGGATCCAGCACATCGACGGAATCAATCTAAAAACAACGCAAATACAATGTAAAATTCAAAATGTTTTTGTCATTATAGTATTTACATCCTACCCTATGCTATCCCATACTACAGCAGACACTTACCCTCCTGGTTTCCCAAGGTCTGGCCGCGAAGCTGTAAGGTTTGGAGGTGAGGGCTCCCACGGGGCACAGATCAATGATGTTGCCAGACAGTTCAGACAGGAACATCTTCTCCACATAAGTGCCAACCTGGTCAAAACAAGCAAAATATATCATGAATTGTGTAATGAACAGATAGAATGGTAGTATAAAATCAATTATTGTGGTGATCCTTGGGTTAAATAATATGATTATGATGTTGGTTGAGTAATGCAAAATACACACCCATCTAGACTAAGTAAATGTTAAGTACAACAAAGTCTACCTGCATGTCGCTGCCTCTGCCTGTGGTGCCAAAGTCATCGACACCGGCCACCTCCGAGGCGAAGCGGATGCAGCGAGTGCAGTGTATGCAACGCGTCATGATCGTCTTGATCAGAGGACCTACGTCCTTGTCTTCTACGGCCCTATACATTTTATAAAAAGACATGTGAGTACATAAAGCGTAATTAATAGCATGTAAACTTTTTTTTACATCTTTAGAGGAAACTAAATTTCTCTTTTTTTTGCAATACATAGAATGAAAGTCAACAATAATTCCAGTCAGTTTATCGAAAAATAAATGTGATTGCTGTGTGTGAAAGTGATTTGTTTTGTTATGGTTTTGCTTGTTCCAGCCATGGTTTTTTAAAGTGTTTTTCAATACAAAAACATGTCAAGATTGTTTACCTTCTTTCTAATGTTCTAGTTAAGTTACTCGTAGTTCAGTTCTTTGACTTAAAATGTGTATGAATAAATGTATGTATGTATGTAAACTCTTTATTGCGCAAAATAAACAAGACAAATACAATTGACAAACAAATGAATAAATAAATAAATAAATGAATAAATAAGTTCAAGTTCATCTCAAACATTTCTTTATTGAATAGAGAATATCAACCTAAACACATACTAACCTCTTTCCTGAGAAATGAATGTCAGTAAAACGACTCTTGTCAGAGCCAAAAGCCATGGACTGATCCTGAAGGTCACATTCACCACCCTGGTCACAGATGGGGCAATCCAAAGGATGGTTCACCAGCAAGAACTCCATAACACCCTCGCGAGCCTTCCTCGTAAGGTCAGAGTTGGTTTTGACCCTCATGCCTTTCATCACTGGCATGGCACAAGCTGCTACAGGCTTGGGAGACCTCTCAACTTCAACAAGACACATTCTGCAGTTGCCAGCCACCGCCAGCCGCTCATGGTAACAGAATCTTGGGATCTCTACACCCACTTGTGCTGCCGCCTAAAAGAGTTGAAAGCATAAAATATTATAAATTTTAGAATTATAAATCTGGTTAATTATTTAAAGCTTAGTTGGTTTTAAATATTAATCAAGGACTTAGTTACCTATGCCAAGAAATATGCAAGTTTGTATCGTAAATTTATACTGAAATGACTCTTACTTTATTTTAACATGCATTATTTTTTTTAACCCTCTAGTTCATACGAAGCCATTAATGGTTGCCATTATATTTGTTTTTTTTGTGAGGGTAGTTTTAAAATTTATGTCACTTAGCAAAGACATTTTGTATTACTAACACTGAATAAAAGCGGTAGATTTTTTTTACTTCAACATTTTAAAATATAAGTTGGTTTATTATCACACTGAGTGCAATCGGCGCACGCAACGACAAATTGCTAGTATTATTTTGTTTTGAACTATAATAAAAGGCACAACAGAAGGTAAATTAAGAACGAAATATTTTTTATAATGATTTTATAACTGTTGTTTTAAGCATTATATACTTTCTTGATTTAATTATTTATTATTAATTAGACATTTTAACACTTTTATTACTAAGCCATAAATGGCTTCGTATGGGTAAAATACAAATATGTATTTGATATTTTTCTTATTAGTTTCAAATTACGGACGGTGCTCATTTTTATGGAACTAATAACACATGATTGATTTGTGTGTGGTAAACGCCTTGCTTTTGTGGCGTCGGTGCAACAGTGAGATATATTTACCGCTTTACAATTTTAAATTGGCGATTGCCGAACATTTGTGTAAAGTGGGATTAGTATCCAAAAGACGGGGCAGACCTGTAAGAGCGCTACTGGATCAACTTGCAGCACTCCGACATCTAAATAGTCGACCTGGCACGTTCATGTCTGTCCGAGCTAATATAACCCCAAATCTAATTGACATGGAAGGAATGGTTCCAAAAAAAATAAGAAAACGACCAGCCAGGCATCAAGATTTGCTGCTTATGGCCACCCGAATGGATTCCATAGATCACTTGCCAAAATGGAACAAAAGTCATCAACTTTGCCAAAATAACTGTTCGTATAGATCTTACACAAAATGTTAGAATAGAAGTGCAATGTTTTGTTGTGTTATAATGAAAAAGAAACTGCTTTTCAGAGTTTCACAGCCATTAGTATTTTCATGGACAGTACATACGAAGCCAAATCTGACTGATCTATATTTTGACTGAATGCATACGCAGCCATAAATGGCGTCTCTAAATATCTTTTCTAAAAAAAGTTTTTTTTATTTTTTTGAACTTTTTCTGTCAAATATACTTAATAATAAAGATATTTACAGCAACATATATTTTTTTTCACCCATCTTTCATACTTCATGCACTAGAGGGTTAAACCTAAATACTATGCAATGTTGCAATAGGAATTACAAGGGTATAAAAGAGTTGCTATATGTCCATCACCACAACTGTTAGTAGAATCTAATAATTACCTGCAATACAGTAGTGCCTGGAGCGACGTACACAGGTTTGTCGTCAATGAAGACTTCGACTTTGTCGGGCTGCGCCGGCACCTGGTCGGCGAAGCGGCGCGCTGCGAGCGGCGTCGCACGGGGTGCGCCCAGTGCGAGCGCCCGGGTAAGCGGCTGGCGCAGCATTCTGTGCACAACACAAGAACACCCTCAGCAGATAACTTACGCAAACACAGACTAACAACCACTTTTAGCACTTGTATACTTGCGGTAAGATTCTCACAGTATGCTTATTGTATGTATTAGTACAAAAGACCTAATTAACTAAGTTTTTACTGCGATAATTACTCAAAATTATCTGTTATTGTTACATAAGTTCGAACGGCTAACCTATATAATAAGTAATACGTTGCTATACTGTGAATTGTAATAACAAAATGATTGAGTTTATATAACGTAATTTATAATTATTTCGTTTTATTCCGTCGTTTCACGTAAAAATCGTACCTAAAAATACAAATTTCGATTAGTTTAGTTGGATTGAAATGACAGATCAAAGAACTGTCATTTGCATGTAAGTCACAACTCAAGTCAAGTCTGTTTGAGTGGCAATGGCAAGCGCAGTTATTGCTAGTTACTGTTAAAGTGAACAAATAGTACCCAAAATATTACAACGGCATAACCAAAATTAATCGATTTTTTTTATCTATAAATTAATATGTAAATAATTCTTACATAAATTAATGAATGAAAAAAAACAAAATTATTGAAGTTAAGTGATAGCGGATTATGATAGCGGTTAGAACAATGCCTTAGACAGTTAAAAGAATTACTTGAGCAAACAATCGAATCGAACGCGAACCATCGAATGAAAAGCAGAAAATAGATCGAATGGATTATGTGCGGTAAATGACGATCGTGTACATCACTACATTTTCTTTCTCTTTCTGACAGTTTGTTCTCTCTTTCTTTCTCTCATTTGCTCTTTGCCGGGCCGTGTGGTTAAGCGAACAAATCAGTTTAATCCATAAAAAATGACTTTCGGAGACGTTAAAACCGCCCAAGGTCTCAATGAATTGAACAAATATTTAGCTGAGAAAAGTTATGTGTCCGGGTATGTACTGAACATACTAATACTAACCTATGTGCATAACCTAAAGAGTCTACCACGTCAACCCTTTGATCTTAACCTTGATTATTTCTGACTTCAACCTAAGCAACAGCTGTGACCGTACTTACATCTAGACAACTTATCGCTCACGCTCCATTCAGCGCTTGCTGTGGTGAAACAAGACCATGAATCGTTATCTTATCGTAAACATTTTCTAGATGGACACCGTCTCAAGCTGATGTGCAAGTGTTCGAGCAGGTCGGCAAAGCCCCGGCCAGCAATCTAGCGCACGCTTTGCGCTGGTACAACCAGATCGCGTCATACTCTCCCGCAGAGCGTAAGGCGTGGGCCGCGGGAGTGAGCCCGCTGAGCGCTGGCGCCAAGCCCACCGCCGCGCCCGCCAAGCCCGCTGATGATGATGACGATGATGTCGACCTTTTCGGCTCTGGTGATGAAGAGGAGGTAAATATAACTTATCTTCTACCCTACAAGTCTAGTAGATACATCCAGTAAAGCTGACCATTTGTTTACTTCTTTATAACTGTTTCTTCTTAGAAACAAAAGATTTCGTAGATTTCTAAAAGTTGCAGTGTCAGATAACAAAGTTCACATTTTATGGCTATATACACTTTGGGAGGAGGCTCTCATAAATTGTGCCCTACTTATTTCCAGGATGCAGAGGCTGCGAGAATCAGAGAAGAGCGTCTGAAGGCGTACTCTGAAAAGAAATCCAAGAAGCCTGCCCTTATTGCCAAGTCATCCATCCTTCTTGATGTCAAACCCTGGGATGATGAAACCGACATGAAGGAGCTGGAGAAACACGTCCGCTCTGTTGAAATGGACGGTCTTCTATGGGGTGCCTCCAAACTTGTACCTGTAGGTTACGGCATCCACAAACTGCAGATCATGTGCGTGATTGAAGATGACAAGGTCTCTGTCGACCTCCTCACAGAAACAATCCAAGAGTTTGAAGATTTCGTCCAGTCTGTTGACATTGCTGCGTTCAACAAGATCTAAATGTCCAAGCCAGTAAATTATTCTTAAGTTATGTTTTGAATTAAAATCACATTTTCTAACATTAAAAACTTTTATTTTCAGATACTATATCACATAAAAAAGCTATGTATGTACTTAAATTGATAATCAGAACATCAAGTAACTAATCAGTCAAACAGACAATAAATAAGACCATAATAAAATATACCATCTACTTTTTATTTAAGACTTGCACATTTTAGACTTTGGGTGTACATGCTACAACTGTTTAGCTTCAATCATTTATACTAAACAAGTATAAATGATGAAGATATTTGGTTATAAAGCTAGCATCACATTGTGAACAGTAAATCCACAATCCTTAGAACTGTGCATAACATAAAGACATGCCATTTTTATTAAATTCATACAATCACTTTAAAAAACCATTGACAATAAGTCATCCAGATTTCTTTAAATGATTGATTATTTTCAAACAAAACTAGTAACATCTGATGCTATCAGTATAAAATTATCACAATGTATCCCAAACTATTTACATTTGATCAGACAAATACACCGAGTGCTGGGAGAAACTTCAGGGCCCTAGAAATTAGAAATTCATGTCAAAACAATGTGTCCCTCACTATTCACTGACTAGTTGTTGTTTTGACAGAGTTATTATCACTCATTCCACTCGCACAGGCACTGCGCTTGCACTCGGAACATCCCCAACATTAGCTTGCAAGAACATGCTAGGAATGTCACTGCCAAAGTAAATCTTATTGTTATGGGCCAGAGCATCATACTTCTTGAGTTCCAAGTATTCTTTCGTCAGCAGCTGCTTGTTTGCCTCGGCCTGTTTCTTGAGATGATAGAAGTCTGCCTCTGCTTTCGTCTGCTGCTTAGCCTTGTGGATGCTGTCTTCAATGAGCTCAATTTTTTGTAGAGATTCCTTTTCCATGATTTTCTGTTCATATTGGATTTTCGCCACCTGTGCCTCTTTCTCTGCTTCGATGACTGCCTTACGCCGCGCTGTTTCTGCTTCTTTTTCCACAACCTAAAATCGGAAAATGTTGTTACGCTATCAATGATTCAATTTTAATTCGAAAATTTCTATAAAACAAGTCTAAAGAAATAGTTCCTAAACTTATTCAGGACAGTCAAAGTGACATCAGAAAACAGAAAATTTGTTTTTTCTTTCTTGGCACTGCCAAAGCCCAAGCAGCAAAAATTACCTTCTGATGTTGTGCAGCAATCAAAAGCTTGGACTTCTCGGCCTCCATAAGTTCATAGTTTTTGCGAATTGCTTCAGGAATCTTGGGCTTTGTGACTCGTACAGCTTGCACCCTCAGTCCTGGTGCCATTTCATTTAGATCTTTTTGAAGAGCCTGATGACATTACAAAGATGCTTAATAACTATGTTAATGTGGTAGACCATTGTGTATAATATCTTAGGTTAGGTCATGTACTCACTGTCCTCAAGTTCTCATCAATCTGGTCAAACAGGTCTATGTAGACTTCGTGCAGACTATGTGCACTACAGAATTGGTTTAACTCGTGGTGTACTTTGTTGAATATCAGAGTCCTGTCATAGTCTGCTGTGAAATTGCGCACAACATCCAGAACTGTAAAAAATATTGAAAGATTATAATTGCGGTGAGTTCTTTGGAGTTCTGTAAAACCTTAAAAGGCAGCTGCAAGTTGCAAGTGTTGCCACCTTAATAAACATTTAATTTACTTACCAGTGTGTGGTTCGAGCATGTTGACAACTTCAATTCTTTCAAAATATATCATCACACCTCCGCTGGTCCCACATGGTACATTCTTTACTTCATCAGTTTGAAGAGTTGTCTAGAACACAAATAATGACAGATTGAAAAATAGACAAACCAAGCAGTGTCCTCGCACTTAACATTAATCATTATCAACAAGTAAACAGCTTAAGGCTGTATTATTTAGTTTCATTTTTAGTATAGATAAGTACCTGGATGGCTTTGTAGGAAGTGAGTAAAGGAACCATCATGTGGAATCCAGGCTGACTGGTAACAGGCAAGAGAGCCCCACCCTGAAAAATACATGTATATAATAATTAACATCAATTACTACTTATTTATTATCCAACTGATCCTGACTGGCCAGCAGATACTGTATAGTACACACACTTATATCATGTTTATATAATTTACTGCATGAGTTCAGATGAAAGATATCAAATTTCCAGCCTACATACACCCCATTCATTTCTAATGGAATTTTGCACATCATTCAGAAAAATTCAGAGGCGCAAGGCTTGGTTTGACCCCATCATTCTCAGCTTGAGATCCTTTTTCCTGCTCAAGACGCGCTTTTTATTGAATTTCGGCAACCATCATTAAGCATTTCAATTGAATTGTACTGGGAGCAACAATATTGAATCTTACCCGGTAGTAGACCCCGACGTGGCCTTCCTCGACTTTGTGCAACGAGAAGTGTACCGTGATGCCCACTGCGAGGATCACCAGCGCTAGTACCGACGTCTGGTCTGCCATCGCTTTTCAATCCCCTACTTCACGGTTAATAGTGTCTAGCAAACTATCTCGCCAGGAAAAATATACCAGGAAGCTCGTCGGTTAATTATGTCGCTTAATTGTTTTCTAATACACTTTAAATGAGTAAATAATGAGACTAATTACTAATGAGGAAAGACTTTATCAAGAAATCAAATTCATAAGCGGGTACTATTTGTATAGCGTAATTGAGTATTTTAAGAGACTCGCTGCATAGTAGAGATACGTTTTATTTCGTAGCACGTCACAAAGTGGTTTAGTTATTGAATTAAACACCGGGATTAAAATACGAGTCTACACGCACCAGTGTTGCCACAACTGAGTTCCCAAAAGGTACATGTACAGAGCTGAAAAGGTACATTTTGGGATAAAAAGGTACATAAGCATTTTTTTAGTCAATTCTTAACACAGCTTCTATCGCTCTCAGTTTTGCTACAACTGTTTGGCGGCGGTTTATAAAATGTTACACATAGTTTTGGATGAGATCAAAAGGTACGTAAACTGGACCCCATTACACATCACACATTGGAGGCTAAAAAGGTACGTCAAATGTGTAAAATGTACGCTAACGGCAACACTGACACGCACAGTAGACGAGCGAGCGATATTTTTGACATTTAATTTTGACAGATAACTCAAATTTAGAATGGCGACGTTCCAATTCTACGTTTAGTATAGATGGCCGAAATCAACCGAAAACATTTGAAATCCCACGGAATTTCTGAACGTAATATAAATATTGGAGGGAATTTTCCTCTGCTAAGGGTCGTGCCACAGTGAACTTTTCTTATAAAAAGGAAGGCAAACGAACAACTGATCACCACCACCTATGGACACCCACAACGCCAGACGTATTCAGACGCGTTGCTAGCATTAATTTCACCGGCGGTCTTATTCTCCAAGACGGAACACAGCAGCGCAAGCATTGCCACTTGCACGAGGTCCTACCACCGCATAAGGAATAATGAATCTTTCTCAATTAAACACGATATTTTTAATAAATTGGTATATTTTGTTTACAAAAATGGAAAAAATAAAACAGAAAACTAATGATCATCCATATTCATTAAGAACTAATTTATTTCTAAAGGAAATGTATAAGTTGACCCTAAAAATTTTACCTAAATAGTTATTTGGAATCACTATTAATTTGATTAAAATTCTACTGTTGGACGGTTACACTTGCTTGATGTTGTTTTCCTGCGCCGTCCACATAGGTCTTCCCTTCTGAGTGAATAGCGTCGAGCACAGCGCCTATTGTTGCTTTGAGCGCTCTGTATTCTTCCAAAGCTTTCGCACAGAGCTCGCCCTCAGGAGAGTTCCTGGGCTCTATGAACAACATCTCTAATGACCTCTTTAAATGTTTCTCGGCACTGAGGAGTTCATCCTGAAAAATAAAATTTTGAGCATAAATATAATGTACGTTACCAAAACGTCAAAAACATCTTTGTAACTTTATTTATGCCACAAGCAATAAGGTCGGTGATACATATATTTGACATGATGGCTGTATCGATATTTATGCCCTCGACTGTAATAATAGGTTAATATGTACCTAATGTTTGTAGGACGTTATTCATATACGTTACCACGTAAATACGTACCATATACTCCGATGCTGTTATTTCGCGGGAATCGAACAATTTCTTCGCTAGCTGTACCATCGTGGCGTGCATCTCGTATAGAGTGATAGCTGTAAGTTAATATTCCAAATTAATGCACGTCTACAAAATATAAATCTTTTATAAATTTAAATTAGTTATGTACGTTTAATAAATTATTGCTGAAGCTTTACAGAGGCCACAATATATAGTAATAATAAGATCTTTTACGCCTCTACTCTTGCGCGCTCTCGTGCTAATAATACAGAATACGTATAACGTGCACTAAGCCGGGTACCTACTCATCTGGGAGCTCAGGGAGCTGTAATCGTAACCTAGTGTGAGGGTTTTTGGTTACTGTAACGTTACAGTTACGGTTACAGCTCCAGATGAGTATTGGATCTACTTGTGCGCTGATAGTTTCAAAAAAAGACATGTACTTAATAGAGCCCTTGGCGGCCTATTTGCCAAATAATTAGAATTTCGTATTTGGTAAACTTATTGTATAGTAACCTTTGATCCTGGATATCCCGGGGCGCAGGACCTCCAGCACGGGCAGCAGGCCGCGGCACAGCGCCAGCTGCCGCCGCAGCAGCCGCTTGGTAGGCCGCGGCTCGCGCGCGATGGCGTCGCGCAGCACGCCCGCCAGCCGCTGCTTCGCCTCCAGCACCAGGTAGTGGTTTGGAGCCAGGATAAGGGACACATTTTTGATGTACGCCTCCAGTTCTTTTTCGTCTTTTTTATCTGAGGATTAAGGGACAGACAGTGCATTTCGAGTGCAACGTAACCGCCGAGTGCCGACTGCCGGTACATTTTCTATTGCAGTTCCATTGCAATCGGTACCTACAACTGCACGCTAATGCGATCAAAATCGAAATGTATGACCAGTCGGCATCCTTGTCGTATAAAAATTAAAAAATCAAATTAAGCCTACCGTATTTTGTAAAATACTTTCTTTGAACATCTTAGTCAACATCAAGCGATAAAAATAGTTTATTTGGACGGTACCTACTTATGACGGCTAGCTTGTCCTCGCAAGCTTGTACTTTGAGTCTGATGGCCGACGCGTCGGCTTCCTTCAGGCAGGTGTTGCAGGTCCACCGGTCACCAGCCGGCGAGACGTACCCCGTCTTACACTCCGGACAAATGGCGGAACTGAGGAACGTTCCCAACTCAGTGGCATCGCTGCAGCGGACGCATGAGCATTTGAAGTATTTGCCGTTGAGCAAATGCTCTTGGCGCAAAGCTGTGCCCTACGAAGCATAATAGTTTATTATAGTTATAGAAATATTAAGATAACAGCTGTTGAGTTTATCACATGGACGAAATAAGGACTGACAATAGGCATAAAAAGCGCGACTTATAAAAGTTCCCGGAAGATATCACTACAAAAGTATCAATCAACAATTTATAAGTCGATGGTTCACGTCACTCGAGTTTTCTACTTTCTATTCGACATTGTTACGTCATTTCGCTGTTGTTAATCGTTTCGCTTTCGATGCCTCGTGCAATTTAAGAGAGCCATTTATATTGCACGAATTTTGACCAAGCCTTATTACTCCAAATCCGATTTTCGAATTTTGTTTCCTTTTCCTACATACACACTCAAAGTCATTAATTTGAGTGTGAGACTAGGGCCGGTATGACACGAAATTCGAAAATCGAATTTCGGAGTAACTTCTATAAACATAGAAGGTGTTCGCAGTTTTGTATAGCGATTGTCATTTCATGTCTTCTATGGTTTATCAGGAGCTTTAGCTCACCTTCATCGGGTCGGTATAATTGAAATAAATTGGTTCCCCTTTCTTGATGTCAGTGCTGGCGTGGCAGACCAGCAGGCCATCATCGTTGATGGACATATGGACGTTGGCGATGCAGTCGTGGGCCAGCAGCGCCGTCTTCATGAACACTCCCCTCAGGGGCTCGCAGCCGACGGTGGGCGCCGCTGGCCCGCGCACGTCGAAACTGTTCACATCTATCACTGCGCATATCTTTTGCACCAGATCTGTGTCTTCAACACCTTCGAGAAGGCCTAGGGATTCGATAAACTGTAACCAATTTAGCTCATTAGTGTCGGAGAAAACAAACAAACAAATGTATGCGAATCTGACTCAAGCTATTTTGTGCTACTGCTAAGTATGTTCTCGCTAATGTAATCCTTACTATAATATTATAAATGTGAAAGTAACTGTCTGTCTGTCTGTTACCTTTTCACGCTTAAAACGCTGAACCGAATTAGTTGAAATTTGGTATACAGATAGTATCCGTCCCGGAGAAGGACATAGGATAGTTTTTATCCCGGAAAACAGCATAGTTCCCGCGGGATAGCGAAAAGCGAATTCTGTGCAGACGGAGTCGCGGACAGAAGCTAGTGAATTATAGTCGCAGAATTCACTCTTTACAGGTACCCTACATTCTACTCTCTATAATATCAATGAGCATGACAGATTTGTCAAGAATAAATGCCTCGAAATTTCGAGTAGAAATAGGTAAGTAATTACATATAAAAAATGCACCGTATACCTAATCTGAAACGCTGATGCTTGCTAAAATCCCGATTGCTTGCTAAGTATTTGCTGAGCATTAGAGGCACTCAGACGCACGAATGATGCTTTATCGCAAGCGAACCTTACACATCAAGCAGTGGCGTAACTACAACGTCAGGGGCCTGCGCCAAATTCATCAGATAAGGCCCTTCCTCACTATAAAGAAGTGTATCATCTTCCCTTCTGTGCTCAAGACCAAGCCAGTTCGGGGCCCCGTAGAGCTGGGGGCACCTGGCATTTTTCCAGCCCTGCCACCCTACCTTAACAGTGTTTTGATGATACGCCCACACGCTAGTGTTGCGTCTCTGGTCTAGATGCATCTCCATTTGCATGAACTCGGCCCAGCCCTCCGGGTCGGACTCTCTTTTCAGCAACGCGCGTAGTGCAGTGAGCGAGCCCACGTTTGGGACCATGGTCATGGGATTCAAGCCCTTGATCACCTTCAGGGACCGGAACAAGTCGCATTCCGCTTGGTTGTGCCATTCTGAAAACGGAACATAGAGTATCATCAGTTGGAATCAAAACACGCACTCCATATCAGGGTTTCTTAAACTGGGGTCCATGGACCACCTAGGGGTCCGTAGCATGCGTGCCAGGGGTCCGCAGTGTTGTATCTGTGGTTTTCAGAGGTTTGACGTATGTCAGACAGCAAAAGAATGAACAGTTAACGCTTTACATATTTACCTAAAGTTCCCCATTGGGGCCATTGATCGATAATCAAAATGGACAGCATCAAAGGAGTGGCTTGATTCAAATGTTGTATGTACTCTTTATTGTGCAAAATTAACATAAAACAAATACAATTTGACAAACACTGAGATACACAAAGGCGAACTTATCCCTTTAAGGGATCTCTTCCAGTCAACCTTCAGGTCGATGAGAGTTTTAGGTACATTAGAGGGACGAGTTTAAAAATTCAAATCCATAATTACGTCAAAATACTACTACAAGAGTTCAATCAAACTAACACCACTGCTGAAATACTTATTCCGGAATAATCCTAAGACACCTAAAGAGATAAATAAACAACTGACTGGCGATATGTTCCGGGCAGCCGTCTCCCGCGCAGACAGGCGCGAGGCCGCAGCCGGCGCATGCGCGGAAGCGGCCCACTAGCGGCAGCAGGCAGCCGAAGCAGACCAGTTCGGAGTCGCTGTGCGGGCCCAGCACGAACGGCTGCTCGGACAGCACCGTCTCCCCCGCGCGGAGGTCACGGGACGCTACTGCATACCTACATATACAGGGTAGCGATTGACAAAAAACCGGCCAAGTGCGAATCGGACCGAGGATTCCGTACAAATTCGCCAAGTTAATATAAAATCCAGTGTTAGCAGAGCCCTGCCTCCTGAGCAAGATGTGGACAGTGTGAGGTCATTTTATGTTGGTTACTTATCTTACTTGTCTATGTGACAGATGGACAAAAAATATTCTGTTTTTAGTAAGTATTCGTTTAGCGGCAATAGAAATACCACATCTGTGAAAATTTCTATCTGTCACGGTTCATGAGATACAGCCTGGTGACATACAGACAGATGGACGGACAGCGGAGTCTTAGTAATAGGTCCTTTGGGTACGGAAACCTAAAAACTACCCTAATTTACCGCAGCGCTAAATAGCAATAACAACTTGACCCGTTCTCTTCGTTGGTATTTACACAGTCACGTGTCTGATTAACTGGTCAACGTGTCCCACAACAAGACTCTTGAATCTTGATTGTATAAGACGATCAATAACTGGCATCTTTGTGGAAGTCCATTATGAAGACCAAAAAAAACAGTTACCATCAGTCAAACAGTCACAACAGCTACGTCTGTGCGACACGGATATTTACATGCAAACTCGCCCGCCTCC
Source organism: Pandemis heparana (assembly GCA_963854515.1). NCBI lineage: Eukaryota > Metazoa > Arthropoda > Insecta > Lepidoptera > Tortricidae > Pandemis > Pandemis heparana. Next base: position 10,780,854 of record OY978021.1, read on the forward strand.
GCTTCCACGATAGTCAACATCTATCACACGTGTTCATTTTAATTGTTCCATTATGTATGCCAAAACAACCAGTCTTTTCAAAATTCAAATATCTTATCTTCCCGAACATACCGAATCTTCAGTCTTCAGTTTCACAATCTAGTCATTACTAACCTGCCAAGTTTCTCAGACCGTCTCAGCTCGAAACGCGCACTCATGATGCTCTAACGTATTACAAAGCAATAACTTATGAATTATTTGACACTAAAGCAAGCGGAACACGGAACTGCACCGCTCCCGTGTGCTAAACTAAATACAGCCGCCAGTAATAACCGAAACGACGTATCGGTCGCTATTTATAGTTCGCCCGACAACAATATGCTGATTGCTGCCATACCTGCTCACAATACATCACTGTCCTGGCCTAGTTACTTGGAAAATAAATGTATCGTGCGTTATTTTTGAATTCCCCGGCGAGTATCGGTCGGCGATCCCATCCCACTCTTCTTCCTGCAAAATGCAGCATTCGCACTGTGAATAACTAACTATCCTAGCATTAACTCTATCAGCTACTATTTTTCAGCATTACTTGTGGTCCACCTGAAAAAATGCGGTCATTATTTTTTTGGTATAATACAAAAATAGGTAGGAGTTCAGTTGCCTAAAGGGCAAACTACTCAGAAAAAGGAGCTCCGCCTTAGGGCCTTTGGGTGGACCTCCGTCGAAATCCCGGTGGACTAACTATAGGTGGATCAGGGGTAAGGTAGGTATTCATCTTGGATCAGATCTAGCCTCTTCTGAAGCGAAGACATCCATGATCAACCAATGACATTAGCCAAAATCCTATTCTATAAGAGCATGATGAAAGCGATTTTTTTAAGGCGGCGGCGTGCAGATTTTTCTGAATGAAACAAAATAGAGTTTAAATACCGAAATCATCAACATTGGTGAACAACGCAATTAAACAAGGAGTTAAGTTATGTATAAACATTGCATTTATTATATTAATTCTATAAACATTACTTACCTTAGTCAAAAGGTATAAAATAGTTCTTATCAGTAGTTAGGTATTTACAAAAGGCTCTATATAAAACATGAATTAACATTTCATAATATTTTCAAGATTTATGTTTTAGATTATTTTTACATTGAGAATGCAAAATAAAAATCTGATATTGCCTAAAAAATACATATTTATTCGCTAATTATTTACAGAGTTAAAACTTTAATTGCATAACCTAACATTCCATTAGTGACTTAACGACAAAATTCCAGAGCAGTCTTCCAGTAATGATAATAACTTAATTGCTATGCAATCCATGTTTCTTTACTCGCACTGATTTTATACTTCGATCTAATCGGTGTACCAAGTCTCCAGTATTTCGACTTGTCTTAAATACATTAGGTTTCTAATAACTTTTGTGTCAGATATCCATGACATCAGACACATAAATGAAACAGGCAATAAACTTAAAAAAAAACTAACAAACTGAAACAACGACAGGAACGCCTATTTACTCATTTTCTTTTCAACACGATGATTTCCGATGGATATCAGCTAAATGGAAGTACTGGGCCCAATTTTTGAAAACACTCCAAAGTACCGAATGTAATGAAAATTGTGCTGAATGTTTAAATAAGAGTAGATTAAATTCCAGCTGAATTGAATCTTATGTCAGCCAATTGAAAATATAATTGACTAGCGACCCGCCCCGGGTTCGCACGGTATATTATGCATGTATTATACATATAAACCTTCCTCTTGAATCACTCTATCTATTAAAAAAACTGCATCAAAATCCGTTGCGTAGTTTTAAAGATTTAAGCATACATACGACTTTGTTTTATACTATGTAGTGATTCAGTTCTGTTGAAATCCAGATTTTTACCACTTAGGAATGGTATTTCCGAGTGGTGTACTTTCAAAAATCAGGGCCCTGTAAGGTTTATAGCCACGCACGGTTGGCGCCTCGCGGATCGCTAATACGAACGCAACATAAATAAAATAGGTGTATATCGTTTAGTCGTATTATGCCAAAAATTGCGACAGAAAACGTTTTGCAATATCATCATTTCATTTCATTGGTTGTTTACTAGTTTTTGCTCGTCAACTAAATAGTTACCAAAAATAATCTACAATCAAAATGGTTCCATCCGTTCAAATCATAGAGACCAAAATAAGACCAAATTTAATAAAAGATCACCAAACCATAGTGAGAAAATAAATGCAAATCGTTTTGCGTAAATCTCATAATATACTACAAAGATTTAATTTAAATTGATTAATATTTTGGTAAGTAGTCATTTATTATTATGGAGTTAATACGTTGATTATAATTTCACACTAAAACGGAGGATTTTAATCTTGGCGTTCATTTATTATTTTTGGCAGCAAGTCGTCATGTTAATTATGTAGGTATGTTATTATTATTAGTAGGAAGTTGAATGCACTTCAGTCAGTCAGTCCCTTTATTTCGTTTAAATTTAATGAGACGGAATTTTGCTGAAAGTCGTCATTACTAGAGACTCGTAAACAGTGTTTAATTTGGCCAATTATGATTTGGCCAGCATACATCATACAGCAGTGCAAACTCGTCGCGCCCTTCATTCACACTTAAAGCTAATCTTAAACATCATTATCACGGTTTCAGAATGGCAGCTAGCTCTTAATTCTAGACGACATCAGGTATCACGCTTGTTTCTGGAACAAAAGATCTTCACTTTAGCTCTTCAGTCTTTAGATCTTCAGTCGCCATACGTTCATTCCCTGAACGTCTAATATCCGCAAGTGTATTTCTCCGAATGTTTAGTCGCCATACGATACGTCCAATCCCGGAACGTCTATTGAAGCACCCCGCATCGCGGGGCTCCTATTTCTATTCGGTTTACCCTTTGGGTTTTTAAAATACCCAACGAACCTAATCTAAATTCACGGAATCAGACATTCGGGGAGGTAGACATTTGCGGAAATAGACATTCAAAGAATTAGATGTCATGGACCAATTAGACATTCGGACCTAATGCGGTGGTAGCTTAAATTAGCACATCTGTTTACCAGGATTTTTAAATCGTGTTTAATAGTAAAGGGAAACACATTGGTAGATGTCCAAAGTGTACGGTTCGAAAGAGTGATTTTTTATGAATCAAAAGTTACAATGAAGAACTCGTACAAGAGTGTTCAATCCAACTGACCCAACCCACCTGCTGCTCAAAATCTAACTAATATTATAAATGCGAAAGTTTGGATGGACGGATGTTTGTTTGTTACTCAATCACGCCAGAACGGCCCAACGAATCTGGATGAAATTCGGCACATAGATAGACAAAAGTCTGGAATAGCACATAGGCTACTTTTTATCCCGGAAAATTCCCGCGGGATAGCGATAAACGCAGGCAACGGCTAGTGTATAATAGGGCAATGGTAATGTTACCTCTGGGTCGGAGCGGCGTGGAGTGGTGCGCCGCGTTGATGATGTCCTGCAGACAGCGCGAGAACTCGTCGATGACGTCACGCACCGGGTCCGGCGCCGCGGCCGCGCCCGGCTCGCCGCCCGCCGCCATCAGGCACTGGCACACCGCCTCGATCACCTCCGTCGTCATGAAGCTGCAACACACACATCATTGGGGTCGTCGGTCGTGCTCCACCAGCCTTTCACCTGGGTGGATCACGGCCACTTTTTCTTACCGATAGTCCACCTCAGTACACCTAGGTGAACCACGGGCACTGTTCGACGGAGGTCCGCCCGAGGGCGGAGCCCCTTTTTCTGGGTATTTTGCCCTACGGGCAAATGAAGACACCTAGCTAACCTAACCCACCTATTACGGAAAAAAACTCAGAAATTTTCCGCTTCAAATTTTCCGAAAAAAAAACCGGTTTAATTAAGGTTTCTATTGGTTATTTTTCTTAATACTGGTGGATAGACTTACTTTGCCATTGACATCGGTCTCAGTTCAGTTCAGTTGTCATAGTTGTGTCATTATGTCATAGTTGTGTCATAGTTTTCATTATGTAGTGTTATTATGCTATATATGTATCATAATCCGAAAAAACGGAAAAAAACGAAAATTTCATAAATTCCCGGAAAAAACATTGGATTTTTTCCGAAATTTTCAACGCTAGTGGTCTCACTTGATGTGCGGCATGGCGGGCGCGCGGAACACGCTGCGCCGCGGGTCGCGCTCGCGCCGCCGCCGCTCCAGCGTCTCCTCCACGTTGCGACACCCCACGCACTTGCACATCGCCGTGCACGCTATCTTCGCCTAAAAACATATTACAAAGTTCGTTTCACCGCTTTCTAAAAGTTCCTGATGCGTCTCTATTTATTCCCAAATTAGTTTTTAATTTTAATACAAGTTTTTTTTCCGCTGACTGTATACTGTACCTACTTGGATCGTCATCCATCCTACATGTGTACCAAATTTCAAGGCAACTCGATCACTAGAAGTGAGGCAAATTAGACATGCAATTTTCAAGGTCAAGTTAGTAAAAAACTTGTAAATAAGAACACAGTCTAAGACAGTGTAACCAATTTCGTTCTCCTCGGCGGCTTTTTGTTTAATCTTCGTGAACCCCGTGATTTTTGACATGTAGATGAAATCAAGATCGATGAAGACATTGGCAAATAAAAACATAACCCTCCTGGCGCAGTCGGGTAAAAAGCCACCGTATAAACCACTCTGTAAAGTGGCCCGTTTTCTGAACAATACAATGCATTCTAAACCATCAGAGTTGACCGAGACGCGGGGTGCGGGGTTTACCTCGTAGCACTCGCAGTAGTTCTTAAGGCAGCCGCTGCGCTTGCAGTTGCAGCCCTTGTTGTGGCGGCGCACGATCTCGGGGCCGCCGCTCTTGGATTTACCTATCTTGGGCCTGCAAAATTAAACAAAAATGCTATCGCACCACCTCACAACAATGTGATCAAACGTCTGCGGCCCCAATGAATAAGATAGGAATGAAAAAACCTGAATCCAAATCGGTTCATTTACTTGAGAGCACACACACAGTGAGAGATGGAGGGGGACAGAGAAAGAGGGGGAAGGAGGAGGGAGAGGGAGGAGGGAGATAGAGACATCGACGTTTGACGTTATACAAATCAACGCACGTAAAAAGAGCTGCTGGCGATATACCTGCGCATGAGCGAAATACGGACCAAATTGGCGGGAGCGGTGGGGGACGCTACTATACCAGATGCGCACACGTATCCCCTCCACTAGCCACCCAGAACTCTTTTTACGTGCGTTGACTTAGAACACCCATTTTTGCGTAGGAGTTAAAATGTGAGAGTAAAAGGTAGCTTAGCTATTCAGCTTTTCGATCTGGAAGGCTACTCCGAACTTCGAAGTTCCCTCTCACTCCGATATTAATACCTATTATTGTGAGCGGAATGGCGTTACACGAACTTGGAAAATCGAATTCCGGAGTATAAGGCCTGACCTGAAAGCATTGGGGTTCCGGTCGAGGCAGCCGCGGATGGCCTTCTGGCGCAGCTCCTCGTTGTCCAGGTTGTTGTGACAGTTGTTGCAGTTGCAGCGGTTGCAGAACTCCCCGTTGGCGAAGCAGTCGCAGTACAGCTTGAGACACTGCGACTTGGTGCAGTTGCAGGCCTTGCGCGGCCGCATGCCCAGGTCCGTAGAGACCAGCTCTACAAATAACAAATTTCAACTCAACAGAAAAAAAACAAACTCGGGGGAGCGCTCGCTAAGAACGCACTAGTATTGAAATTACGCGATTTTTCATGTAATTTACTAGGTAAGTAGCTACACTTAACTAGTAAATTACATGAAAAAAAAAAGTAAAAACAAAATAGTAAAATGAATTAATTTACTATTAAAATCACAACAAAGTGAAGATTAATGTTTTTTTTGCCTTTTTTTTCATGTAATTTAGTACTTAAGTACCTACCTTTAACGTGAAATTTTTAGAGTTTGGTTTTACTTTTTATCTCAGATTTAGCAAGCAATGTGAATGAGTGATACCTTAAAAGAAAGAGCAATAAACATGCATGTTTTTAAATATGTTTGAACATTTCCAGGATTTTTTTTTATGGCACACAAAAATGACTGTGTTCCAAAATAAGACATTTTTAGTAATTTCGAATCCATCCTCCATTTTGTTTCTGTGGCAAGACATACACTTTAAAATTATTTCATTTGGTCCAATACACATTAAACAATCCGAAATAAAAGATTTTGTTTACAAATTAACGCTCATTGGTGCAATATCGACTCATTTCTATCAAATTCTGGGTATTTTCATAAAATTTCAAAATTTACAATTTAAAAAAATATATCACATTTCGGCTAAGACATGTATGGCTTAAAATGTTCAAAAATACCTCGGCTATCACCCCCTTAAAGCTTTGCACCTGGCTACCAAACACCCTGTATTTCTAGGCTGAGATGCGATCAAGTTAAGAGTCGTCCACCCAGGATTTTTCTTGCAAGTGTAAACTGCGCTTTACAGCAACATAGGTAATCGATATTTACTTGTGTTATAGCTCAAGCAAATAAGAATCCATTGTATGGGAAATCTGGCAGAATATATGGAGAACATTTATCTATTGGGATGGATACCTTATGGGGTGAAGTCAAAATTTATCAACTCTCCCCCCTCCTCCGGGGGGCGCGTCCCCCCACCACGCCCCCCAAAGTGTCCCGAAACACGGTTTTTTGAAGTTTTTGAGAAAACTGTTCGCGATACAGAAAAAGTGAGTAGGAATGAAATAATTTACAATAAATTTACTATAAATCTACCATACACATGAAAGCGGTATCTCTTATGGTTTTGACGCAAGAAGACGCAGAAAATCATAATTTTTTGTTTTTTTACAATATTTTTTATTAAAACTTCAGTTTTCTCAGAAAATACTCATTTTACAACTAAAAAATGTATGACTTAAATAAACAATGGAATATTCCCTTTGAAATGAGGTATCACTTATTTATATATTAGTTAAGTTGACCATTTTATGATAGTTTAAATATTTAATTTGTCATGAACAATTTTTTTTACTTGAAGATTAGGTATGTTTAAAATGTTTTTTATATAGTTTAGAGTTAATTATAAACCATGCTAGTGTAATTTTGTTTATTTATTCTCAGTTATTCGCAAATAATTAGTGTGAATAAATTCATTCATTTCCAAAAAGGTACTAAGATGTTTATTTAATATAATCAACTATTTATTTAAGCATACCCTTTTATTTAAGTACTTCATTAAAATAAACAATGTTAACACTCTTATTATCTGGGGGCACGGTAGTGCCCCAGCTAAGATAGCCAAGTGAAGCGCAAGAAGTGCACTAGTTACCTTTCCTCGAACCGCTTTGTCGTTATTTTGTACTCTCATAACTTGGTTTTGGACTGTACCAGATAACTAAAATTCTCGGGATATGATGTGAATAGTGGATTTATTACAAGCTCTTATATATTAAATTTTATAGATATCCAAAAAACTCTGATTTCGTCACTCACTCACTCACTGGTAGTCAACAAATTTACGTCCTAGAAAGTTAAAATTCGTAACTATAAGAACTATTGTAATGATATTTATAATCACACAAACGAATAAAAGTCGCTCACGTATAAAAGTCGAATGATGCTCGACATAGGTATTCCAGACTAGTTCGTAGTCCTTATTCCTGGACCGCTTGCCCCGGCGGCAGCGAAACGATCACATATTACAAATAAAGTAAATAAAGTATTATTATTATTATTATTATTATTTTATTATTATTATTTGTTGTCACATATTATTGATTGAGTCTCACGGTAATTTCATGTTTAAAAAACTATTGTAATTAACAGGAAAGTAATGAACAGTGATTTTTTTACCTTACGCCTATATGACGGTAGCAAAACGGCCAACGACATTATTTTTACTAAAATGTAGACTTCACAAACTCTTAAACACTTGTAGATAACTAACGAACGTAAAAAGTTTGTAAGTTGTTGCTAATGACAAGTGCCTTCAGAAAACACCACATTTGCACACGCTTAATTTCATCCACTAATTCAGTTTAATTTACAGAAAATTCTGAAATATAAAGTTTATTATTTTTAACAACTCCCTTTATCAATTTTCAGACCGCTGGCATCAAAATTTGCGAAATTTCGTACAAAATATCCATTCGCTAGTTTGTTTGACCGATTGAAGGAAGAGTTAAAGTTCCAAATTTTAGATTTTTGCTGTTGATTGTATACTAATCTAGCTTACAAACCAAATTTGAGCATTCTAGGAATTTAATATGATGATCACTAGTGACGACCACTAGTTTTTTAGATATCAATAAAATTTTAAATATAAGAGTTATGCAATTGAAACTTTACACTTGTAATAAGTTTACTATTCACATCATATCCCGAGAATTTTAGTTATCTCGTACAATCCAAAACCAAGTTATGAGGGTACAAAATAATGACAAAGCGGTTCGAGAAAAGGTAACTAGTGCCCTTCTTGCGCTTCACTTGGCTATCTTAGCTGGGGCACTACCGTGCCCCCAGATAATAAGAGTGTTAACAATTGTTTATTTCAATGTCTCTCTTCAATTTCAATGTAAGTTACTTAAATAAAAGTGTGTACTTAAATAAATAGTTGATTATATTAAATAAAAATCTTAGTACCTTTTTGGAAATGAATGAATATACTTATTATTTGCGGATAACTGAAAAAAAATAAACAAAATTACACTAGCGTGGTTTATAATTAACTCTAAACTATATAAAAAACATTTTAAACATACCTAATCTTCAAGTAAAAAAAATTGTTCATGACAAATTAAATATTTAAACTATCATAAAATGGTCAATTTAACTAATATATAAATAAATTATACCTCATTTTAAAGGGAATATTCCATTGTTTATTTAAGTCATACATTTTTTAGTTGTAAAATGAGTATTTTCTGAGAAAACTGAAGTTTTAATAAAAACTATTGTAAAAAAACAAAAAAATATGATTTTCAGCGTCTTCTTACGTCAAAACCATAAAAGATACCGTTTTCATGTGTATGGTAGATTTATAGTAAATTTATTGTAAATTATTTCATGCCTACACACTTTTTATGTATCGCGAACAGTTTTCCCAAAAAGTTCAAAAAACCGCGTTTCGGGACATTTCGGGGGGCCTGGGGGGGAGACGCGCACCCCGGAGGAGGGGGGAGAGTTGATAAATTTTGACTTCACCCCATAAGGTATCCATCCCAATAGATAAATGTTCTCCATATATTTTGCCACGTTTTGAGCTATTTTTACTGAATTATTAGGTTAGAGTAATATTTACCATTTTCAGAGAGTGCTTGAGGTGTCTCCGGCGCTTGAAAGTTGTTGAAAGATTGAGCCTCAAAATTGTTGTACCTGTTGACTTCATCCTGTAATGGTAAATTGAATTTTAATTAATGAATGAATAACGAGAGAAAAAGTGTGATGTTACAAAATAAATTAGTTGTTTGGCATACGTTAGGTTGAATATTGTTACCCAGAATAATAGAACCCAGTGTCAAATATTTGAAAGGCATAAAGCTTCTCTTTCTTTAACACTTGAGTCTATCTCATTGATTTCAACGCAGATCTAATCTAACGTACATACATACATAACATAAATCGCGGCTTTAACCCTTACGGGATAGACAGAGCCTAGGATAACAAGATCTTAAATCAATGGCTATGTACATATAATATTGGTGATGGTTTTCTCGAACCCAAAGAGCCAATACAAATGGATACCAGATGTCCCCATCCTTACCCTCGTGGCAAATTCGTCAGGCAGGATGTCGGAGGGCTTGAGGTAGTTCGGTATGACGATAAGGGGCTGTTCCATCCTCTCCTTGTACGAGCGCTCGTCGCCGCTCTCGTCTTCCAAACTGTTCGAGCTCACGTTGTCTTCCGGACTCTGACAATCCATAATGTTCATCATTCACTCATTTGTTTTACTTAGGCCCTGTTTCACCACTCCTTAACTGTCAGTTATCTATGATTCCGTCTCTATTTATTACTACGAAACAGACTGAGACGTTATCATAGATAACTGACAGTTAGGAAGTGGTGAAACAGGCCCTTACACTCTCTAACTCTATAGACTTAATTTCAAAAAGTGACCGTTAGCGGTTAAAAAAACAATTAGGTTATCTAGAATTGGGTTCGGTAGGTATGCAGTGAGATGCTATCGCAGTATTTTATGCAATGAAAATGATACAGTCAAAACTAAATTTTTAGCCACAAATCACACCAAACGTAATTTCTAATACCTAAATTATTTTCTAAAACAAATAGTTTATCCGATAGCATGCTTTTCTAGAAGCAGACTGAAGAAAACGTTTCAATGTCATGTTCGAGTATAGAAAATAAACTACACCTAAATTAAACTAAATCAGAGTATCAAAAGAAGCAACTTTTAAAACGCATACCTGTCTCTGAAACTCGACTTCAACTTCGTTGACGGGCAGTTCTGGCGGCGCGGGGTCCGGGTCCTGCAACGCGGGCGGCGGCGGCAGCAGCGGCGGCGGCGGCTTGCGGTCGGGCGGCGGCGTGGGCGGCCGCGGCGACAGCGGCGCCAGCAGGCTCTGCCCGGACCGCCCTGCTGCGGCTTGCTGGAAATTCAATTCACAAACAAACTGGTTGCTTACACTAATTTTTAATGTTTTAAACTACCGCGATTTTCACTCATATTTAAAGTACTAGCTGTTGCCCGCGACTTCGTCTGCAAAGTATTCGTTTATCGCTATCCCGCGGGAATTTTCCGGGATAAAAAGTAGCCTATGTGTCATTCCAGACTTTTCTCTATCTATGTGCCAAATTTCATTTAGATTCGTTGGGCCGTTCTGGCGTGATTGAGTAACAAACAAACAATCATCCATCCATCCATCCATCCATCCATACTTTCGCATTTATAATATTAGTTAGATTAAACAATTTTTACTCTGTTAAGTCCCGACAATAATACTGTAAATACACTATTTTTTTCCTGCGACATGCATACATCACACCGTCCTTGTATTTCCTTGACATGTCTCGCAAACTTCGTGTTTCATATGACTGATGTCTGAACTGAGTAAACATGAAGATTGCCGAGAAACATTAAGGTAATTAAAGCACTGTATACTGTATGCTGTTTGACATGGTATTCGTAAACAACAACGTCGTATTTCTATATGATCATGAATAAAGTAATCAAAAAATATTGATGCTGCAACGGGAAGTTTTCGACAACTACCTATTCGATTTTTTTACTTATTATTGAATATGCTCTTCCATCAGCGAAACACGAATTGAAATTTTCTTAGGAGATGATAAAAATTGAGGATGTGTTCATCTTCCGTGGAATGGGTGAATTTTTGTCTGGACACGCCGGAGGAAAAGCATCTTCAAATATTAATAAAATACTAACTGGCAGAGACTGCTACCGAGTTTACGTAGGGCTAATTGTTTATGTCGTAGTGCCGTAAGTAAGTTAAAATTAATACAACTACACATAATAGTTCATAATAGTTAACAATAGTCCTTGATGTTCGTTTCTAAAGTAACCAAATCAAAGTTAAAGTTTGTTTGCAAACCTCTATGAATAATACATTCAGGTAAATCTTGCTAATGTAGTCGACGCTGCGACGCTTAAAGTTATTTCGAAACTGCATACTAAATAAAAAATAGCGGTACATTTCAAAAAGTATCATAAAACTATAATAAAATGAACTTACAGCAGCCGCTATCGCCGGCTTCGAACCCACCGGCGCTATCCGCACCAGTTTCTGTTGCGGCTTCGCGGTCACTGCACCAAACATACCACAAAAACAATTAATTAATTAAATTATTAAACACAGCCGACGACGCCACGGCGCGCTCTGACATTGGCGTCCCGCATCTGACTTAACACATTCAAATATATTTAAAGACTGCGTTCCAGATTCAACAAAATTGAATCGAAATAATTTCAAATAGAGAAAAGTAATTCGTAAATGGAGTGTTCATATTTTTTATTTATGAAAATCAAACTTTTTCAACTTGTATAAATTTTTTAGGTTACTATCGTTTGTCAATAGACTTGCTTACGCAGCCGCACAAGAAATAAATAAAACATAAAAATAAAGAAAATAATATAAAAAAAGAACATACATTTATTGACCGAGGTGGTGGTCCCAGTGATAACCAAGGGCGGCGGCTGCCCGCTCTTCATTTTTTCGGCAGCCATTTGGATCACATTGCCTACAGAAACCAAAACTCCGCATTAACTTACTAATATTTTTACCAACACTACAATATGTACCAAAAAATATATAATAGTTTCTAAAACAACTACTAATGCGGTGCGGACGTTATGTCGGAGTATTTACAGTGCACAATAGCAAATATTACTATCTATGTGCCTATTATTATCTATGTACAAAAAAAGTAATAAACCAAAATAAAACAAGTAATAAAAAAGTCAAACAGTGCGGTATAAGTTTCGGCGATACGCCAGTAATCCTGTGGTACAGCATAGTCTTGGAGTTACCTTTGGTGTCGGTGAGCACGATGGTCTTGGCGGGCGCGGCGGGCTTGGCGCGCGGCGCGCCGCTCGTGCCGCTCGCGCCGCCCGCGCCGCTCGTCACCAGCCGGATGTACTGGATCTACAACAAACATCAACATTTTCATGGCACTTCAACCGCTTCGTGTAACCTATGCAAATCAAATCTGTAATAATACTTAAGAAAAATTACTTCGGGGAGTTACTACGAGAAATTTTGATAGAATAAGGGCCTGTCTCAACACTCCTCGGTTATATATGATTCCGTCTCTATTTATTGCTACGAAACAGACAGAGACGTCATCATAGATAACTGACAGTTAAAGAGTGGTGAGACAGGTCCTAACATTAGAAGATTAGAATTATATTCATGAATTTTCGTGGCATTTTAAAATGTAAAGCTCAACTGGAGCAACATATAGTTCCGTCAATAATCGGGTGCCATGATACTGTCAGTATATTTTTAAAACAATTTGATCCTACATCATTCTCCTAGTAGAGGAGTCCACGTGAATAAGGATAATTTTAGTTTCACACCGAGTCAGTCGCAGATAGTCAGCGCCAAGTATTGACTTGCACAAATTATTTTACCATCGACTATAACAACAAGTAAATAAGATTCAGTCCGTACGCCTTTTCCCGGAACGTTGATTTGATGCAACTGCGTCCTTTGGCCCTGAATGTTGTACATTATTTTTCCGTCCTGGTCTATCTGGAACAAACAAAGCATGTCAACCACAACCACCACGCGTCCAAGCACATTTGCTCTTCATTACTTTTATTACCCCTCTTTATGTAGACAGAGATCACTCAATCGTGCAAGTTAAACACTACCTACTGAATTTGAATCCTAATTTAGACTTGTAAGAAAAATCCTAAGTAAGGGTGCGACCACACCGCCGCTTAAAAAACGGTGACGTTACGGAATCGCAACAAAATGTATGAAGAAATGGTGAGAAAACGTGACGCATACGACACGTCACTGCGTACGCGGCGGTTTGGTCGCACCCTAAATATGTAATTCACATCACATTGGAGCTCTGAGTCAACGACTTCTAGCCCGCTCCCATCACGGTCTGGTATTGTAAAAAAACTCGCAGGAGTTTTCTTGCAAATCAAAAACGAGACAGGCCAAAATTAAACTCTTCGGTTTTTTAGCATGACAAAAAGTTAAACAATCTTGACATATCTTGGGTGGTAGGGCCTTGTGCAAGGTTCGTCCGGATCGCTACCACCATCTTACTCGCTAATCCTGCCGCTAAGCAGCAGTGCTGGCACTGCTGTGTTCCGGTGTGGAGAGTAAGACAGCCGGGGAAATTATGGGCACAAGAGGCATTTCATCTAAGTCCTCTAGGTTGGCAACGCATCTGCAATCGGAGCCCCTCTTTTGTCCGAATTTCAAATGCCATAATGTAATGTCTGTTTTCTCTGAAACCGTAATTTTTTCAAGAGCATTGTAATGGCAATCCTGTAGAATTCTATAGGTTTTTCATAACAATCCGGAATAATTAACAAATAAAGAGAAAAAAGAGTTATGGCAAATGATCATTATGGCAAACAATACATTTATGGCATATGAAATTCGGGCAAACGATAGACCCATCTGCAATCCCTCCGGGGTTGCGGGTGTCTATGGGCAGTGGTGATCGCTTACCATCAGGTGACCCACTTGCTCGTTTGCCTTCCTATTCACATAAAAAAAAAAAACTTCTGCCGAACAATTTTCTATAGCCCGAGCGACCTAAAGCTCGGTTGTAAAGGGAAATGGCAACTTACTTTTTGTTGAGGTTTGGCGGGTGCCGTAGTTTTGTAAATAACGTTCTGCGCGGGCGTCGCCGTTATAACCACTTTCTTCGTGCCTCCTGAAGAAACAAAAACTCGTTTATTAGTTTATGATTTATTACGACGTTAGCGTGATAATGGACAAATTTATAACTGGATAAACTTTAGAAATTACCAAGATCAAGTTAGGATTTTTTAGACATCATAATTTCCTGTAAATTTTGTATCCCGCTATTGTCCGGTGTTTTACTTTCGGCAAATAATATGCATGTATGCATAGCAAAAAAAACATAACTACAACAACATTAACATACCTGTCTGTACGGTAGTGGGCACAAACTTGGGCGAAGGTGATTTTATCTCCACAAACTGTTGTTTTTTGGTTATTCTGACAGTTTGTTTCGTTGGCGACGTAACGAACACCTGGGGCAAACAAATAAGATATCAGCAACAGTTAATGATGATAAATAATAACGGGTGGTGCGCCTGCCGCCCGCACCGCTCTAGGCCCCCTTTGTCGCCTACCCCGCGCCCCTGTGCCGCGCGGACGAGGACTCACTAAAGCGGTCGGTTTATAGTGTGGACGCGGCTCGCAAGCCTGCCGCGAGCGGAACGCCATGTCCACGCTAAGATTTTTAATTACTGTAACGTGCAACAGTTACGGTAACAGCTCGCATGAGTACCGACAGCTTAACACTCATCATCCATCAATCATATGAGGATATAATCTTACAGTGTCGTTTATTTTTTTATTAAAAAAGCCTTAAAAAAAAGGCCTGTGGTTAAGGTTAGACCTGTGGCCTCTCAAGCAGAGGGTCGCGGGTGAGAATTCAGATTTTTTCGGAATTTATGTGCCAAATTACATTTGAAATGTACCATGAGCTTTTCGGTGAAGGAAAACATTGTGAGGAAACCGGACCAATCCCAATAAGGCTTAGTTACCCTTCTGGGTTGGAAGGTCAGATGGCAGTTTCTTATGCATGCAGATGGTAGAATCTTGGGATTAGGTTGTCAAAGCGGACCCCAGGCTCACTGTGCCGTGGGAAATGCCGGGAAAAACGCTAGGAAGATGATTTATTTTTTAGTTTACCTTGTTGGGTAGGTTGATGGGCACAGTCTTCTGGTGCATGGTGACGAAGCGAGCGGGCGCGGCGCTGCCGGCGGCCACCAGCTTGGTGATCACGGCCGGCTGGTTGGACGGGTCCGTGTTCGCTGCGCCTGCGCACACACACAGTGAGGGTGCGACCACACCGCCGCTTAAAAAACGGTGACTTTACGGAATTGCAACAAAATGTTTGAAGAAACGGTGAAAAAACGTGACGCATACGACACGTCACTGCGTATACGCGGCGGTTTGGTCGCACCCTAAGGGCCCACATTGAGCACTAGTAAAAGTGATATCAGACGGTCCATTTTTTGTTCATTTTCTTATTTCATTTTTCATCTTTCACTCAAAGTGACACGTCTGAACGCAAAATGAAAGAAAAGTGCCCTATGAATTCATTAGTGAATTGATCAAACGGTGTTGGATATTTTCATTCGGCAGTATTCACTCGAGTGAACTGTCTGATATCAGCTTAACCACATAGTGGGCGCCACAAGTAGCGGACGTGTTTCTCCATACATTTTATATGGACTCGCCGCACACGTGACGCCTGTGGTCGCTACTCGCTCGTTCTACAAATAGGTCGGTGGCGGCGTTTTGTGGTCGCCACTAGTGATTCAATGTGCGGGGGCCCTAAATGAAACCAGGTCTACTATCGAATAGAAATCGCCAGACAAATCGCTAGTCTGTAAAGGCCCTGTGGGTTTAGAAGCCCAAAATAAATGTTATTTTAATTTATTTAACTTTATTGTATCTTTTGATTATAGTTATTTTAGCCTTTATTCTCTTATTTAAAGCATAAAATATCATACCTTGCACAATGAATTTTGTTAGCACCGGTTTTGTTTGACCCGATATAGTTTTAGTAGCAATCAGTTGCCCCTGAAACAAAACATTCGAAGTTGTAATTTAATTTTAAAAAAGTGAGTTCCGTTGCTCAGAAACGGGTACTCATATCAGCTCAAAACAACTGACCAATATTTATTAGCATTCTTAAGAGGGTGCATCCCTACTGAGCTGGCAACGTCGCATTTTTGTTGATTTTTTGCGATTATTTCACAGAAATTGAATGAAAGTTTCAAATGTGCGTCTGTAGTGCACTTCGTTTCTAGTGTATTAATGTGTCCAATGCAATGATTAACCGTGATGGACTTTTATTTTCGTATTAAAGGGATAAAATATTATATCTCGTTTAATAAGAAAATAAAAGTCCATCACGATCAATTATTGCATTAGACACATTAATACACTAAAAACGAAGTGCACTACAGACGCACATTTGAAACTTTCATTCAATTTCTGTGAAATAATCGCAAAAAATCAACAAAAATGCGACGTTGCCAGCTCAGTAGGGATATTAACATCTTTAAAGTAAAATTCCGACCGACGCCCAACCCACGGACCACAAAACTTTACAGCTTCCCTTCATGATGTACTTATATGATAAAGAATCGAGAAAAAATTGCGAGTAAGGAGTTCTGTGACATGATCAAAGTCACAGGAGCAAGCTATTGGCTGAATATAAATGATTATGGTCTAGAAGTTAGTTACCTGCTCGCCCTGGTTGGTGCGTATGTACTGGATGTTGGGCACGCCGCCGGACGCCGTCACAAGCTTGATCTTCTGGTTGGTGCCGGCCGGCATCATCACCAACTGCTTCCCTATTTGAGCTGGAACAACATTTTAACATATCATTGCTAGACCTTTTTCACAATAATACTGATAAAACTGCACGTCTAGCACGACAGCGCACAAGAATCGCGTCGCGCGCGAGATAGATTGCCCGTCTTTTTCTTACTGTTCGTTTTAGAAAAAGACGGGTAATCTATCTCGCGCGCGACACGACTCTTGTGCGCTGTCGTGCTAGACGGGCTGGTTCGAGATAAACAGAATTAAAGGCATTTACAGTTATAGCAGCGACAAGGCATGTTTATTTTGACGCCAATGTAACTCAGCTAGACCTAAAAAGATATGTCCTTCAGTTCCAAGAACGTTTTCGAGTGGTACCAGCAGTTAAAGTATCCTAACTGCCTCATCTGAAAATGACATCCGTTTTTTTCTTTTAGGTTATTTAAAATAATTATAACAATGATGATGACAGATGTAACATTGACCTTTAACTTGGAACAGTCGCAGTAGACAAGGAAATTTGCCGCAAAAATCAAGAAGCCTTTTAGTATGAACAAGTTTATCCAGTAAGTAGGTTTAGAAGTTGGCGGTAATTGTGTAGTGAACAGGTCCTTCAATATGAAGAAGTGCACGAACCATTTTGTGGCTCAGCCAATTCGGGGCTCTGTAGTTAAGGGCCGTGGCATTTCCACCATCCTGGCACTCTGTAAAGCATTGGCAGGGCAGTAATACCTAGCACGGTCTTCCCGGGCGGCAGTTTCCCCTGCGGGCGCGCGAGGGCGGGCGCGAACGCGAGCCTGGCCGGCTTGGGCGCGATGGCCACCTGCCGCGGCGCAGCGCTCACCACTATGCTCTCCTTCTTGATGGCCGTGAAACGCGGGGGCATCGCCGCCTGGCAACAACACCCGGTATAAGTGCCGGCACGTAAGTCTAGCGATGACCTTGTATGCGCACAAGTATAAAATACAGTATCCGATGGGTACGCAGATCCCCTCCACGTGACTCGTCATCGCTAGACTTACGTGCCGGCACGTATAAGAGCCCTGCCTCACCAGGACGCCATGACGACGTCGCTAGCTATAGCCCGACCGCTTTACTGAGTCCTCGCCCGCGCGGCAGAGGCGCGGGGTAGGCAACCGCGGGGGCCGAGAGGTGCGGGCGGCAGGCGCACTACCCGCCCGCACCGCTCTCGGTTCCCTTTGTCGTCTTACCCTGCCCCCTTGTACCAGGCGTGGACTCAGTTAAGCGGTCGGCCTATATGTATATCTTATACCCATTGCCAAAGTGTAGTCCTAATTTTATTATTTTGTAATGTTTTTGATTGTACCTACACTATGGCAATAAAGAGTTTTATTATTATTATTATTATTATTATTATTATTATATAAATCAGAAGTCGCCAAAACCAAGTGAGACATTTCTATATGAATTGCTTGGCTACGGTAGCGGGGGCAGGGCCCTAACACCAAATGCTACATCATGCGGTATCCTAAAATTGCATTTTTGTTTTTCTGCAGTTTACTTCAGTTTCAATTTTTTATAAAAAAACGATGATTGAAAGATTAAACCAATCATGAGCTTTTTCATTGCTAAAGAGCTCGGAGTTTTTTTTTTTCATATTATGTTACAATTATACACTTTGTCAAGCATAATGCAAAGGAAGGACATTAAAAGTAAGGAAACTTCGGGACAATTTTTGTCTTCTACAAGGATGGTGGTAAGAGCGATTCTGAGTAGAAAAGGCATGAAATTGGTAAAAAAATGAAGGATTGGGTATTTTTTGTGAAAAAATTGTCAGATTATGGTTTTGGCGAACCTTTTTTAGTAATCTTATATGTACTTTGAGACATTTACATATAAAAATCATAATGGGAAAAGTCATTAGAGGATTGTCGCTAAGAAAACTTAATGAATGATATGATAAAGCAAATAAGAAAAATAAATTAGTATATAATTAGTTATTAATGTTGGTGTCACTGAATTACCTTGACCGCAATTATTTTTGGTTGTTGAGGCTGCGGTTCCACTTTAACAGCGCTCGAAACAAATGACTGTGGATCAAACTGGATATCCAACATTGTATCTGAATGTGATACAGATGGTTCCTGTAAACAGACAGAAAAGTTAGCAAGCCAAATAAAATAAAGTAAAGCGACGAGTTGCACTCCGGGAGTGCCGGCGTACCGTACTGGCCGCTTACAAAAAAAAAAGTACATATTATCTATTTTGACAGACCTCTAACAATGTGCTGATGCCCTAGTACTTTTGCTCCATGATTCAACAAAAAAAAACACTTCAAAAATCGAACGCGATTCATTCGTATTTCAAAATAAGCTCTTAGAGGATCATGATATCCTAGTACTTAAACTCTCCCTCTGTCTTACGTCTGACGCGAGTTTAAAAAATTTTACCCATCCCAAAAATTGCCCATAACGCCGCTAAAGATGTTTTCACTTCAATAAGCACCAAGTTTAATCACTAAGGAACAGTAGACATTACCACACCATATGACTATTGGTAACTGCTAAACTCGCAAGGTGATCAATTGCCCAGACAGGTCATCGCAAAAGAATCGCAACACAGTAATAAAATAATAACTATTCAACAGAAATGCAACTAAAAAATTACAATATTAACTCTATTGAATATTGTACTATAATTACAACACAACGGATAACTCACGTATAAAAGCCGCAGAAATGCTCCGACATTGTTTCGGACTATTTCGAAGCCCTTCATCAGGTAGCGCTCGCCCCGGCGGCAGCGAAACGAACACTGCGCGCCAACGTGCAACGTGCAACGTGTGCGCGTTTTATAAGTGAGTTATCCGTTGTGTTGTAATTATGTGTGAGTCTCACGGTAGTTTCATGTTGAAAATATTGTACTATGTCCGTGTGTTTGCAATGACTTGTCTGAGCTATGGTGATATCCATAGATCAACCCCCCCCCTAATAAGACTATTAAGACTTACACTGGTGGTTACCGTAGTGTTGGCACCAGCAGACTCCTCGTGCTGACTCACAAACTCTTGCAGAGTAAATTGGTCATCTGAGTAACCTGAAAATAAACTTTACACGCTGAAGTCTAAATCCATAGTTTCTTGGTATCGGGGTCTATAACATGTGTGCCAGAGGTCCGCAGTAACTCAGTTAAAAATTTGCATATAAACTTGGTATTTTTTAGAGTTCTATCTCAAAAGGGTAAAAACAGGACCCTATCACTAAGACTCCACTGTCCATCTATCCATCTGTCTGTCACCAGGCTGTATATAGATAGTTGAATTTTTTTTAATTGGTGTTTGTTTTCCTTTCCTATAAACTTTCGAGAATCTGTGGAATTTTTGAAATTCTGAAAGGAGTCCATGACTGCAAAAAGCTAAAAAAAACACTGGTCTAATCAGCAAGTGTAGTTTCTGTCGCAAGTGTTTACTGATAAGCCACCAGCAACAAGCTTCTCTTTACATTGAAAATTTCACTGCTTTGATGCTAAACAGTGATATAACATTTTGGATTATCTTATATTTTCAGATAGTTTTGGTATTAATTAGATTCTATTGAAATTAAAAATACAGAACAAAATAACATGGTCAAACGGAATGATATCAACATGTCCCTCATTTAGACTCCACCACTATCCAAAATTATATTAAACTTCAGTATAAAATTTTGTTAGTGGCTTGGAGCTCAGTGAATACAGCAAGAGATGATACAAATGGAGATGAATTACTGCAATGAATATTACTAAATAGCTACTATAATATTGGACACTAAGACATGAATGACAGTATTTGCGAAGATTAAAAACAAAAAAAATAGTTTTAGTAATAATTGATAGAACCAGGTATGATCCATGAACTAGATGTGAACTAGAGCAGTGCTTGCTTGCGAAGTAGCAAGTTGTTGGTATAAGTTGATTTACCAATAATTTGTTCATTTTCGGTATCCATAAGCATTGGTTGCTCCTCTATGGATTCAAACTCCATTGGCAAGCCCGCATTGTGCGAGGTATCCAGTGAGATGTCAGATTGGCTGACCACAGCATCTCCAGGGGGCTCAAAGTCCACCTATAAATAGTATTATCAATCAAATTTAGTTGGACATCACATTCATTACAAGTAACCAAAACAAATTTATTCAAACTTTGAAATGACATTGAGCCACTAATTCAAGGCTGTCTTTGGTGAACATCATAATTATATTTAGTTTTTCTTTAATCATGCCCATTACTAACAAATGTAGTCAATAAATACAAAAGAAACACAAAACAAAATCAAACGAAATATTACTAAACAAATCAAGACAACAAAAACAAGTTCAGTACTCACTCCCATGGCACTGTCCAAATTCAGAGAGTCGTCTAAATTATGATCCATGTTGAAGAGTTTATACTTTACACCAATTACAACAACTTCTTAAGTCTTGTAGGGTTATGATCACGCAAATAATACCAAAAATACGCATTTATTTTTGAGTTCAAACGAGGCCGCCATTTTAAATTGTCAAATCTTGAAGTCCCTCGCAAAATCGCCACGGTTGAAAACAAATTGTCATATTCTTACAACAATAATTTACGGCACAATAATAGTCACTTCTTCATTAATTTTCCTCTCGCACATGATCTATATAGAAAACTAATGTTTTTAAATGTTTTTTCGCGTTTTTATAACGCAGAAAGTAAAATATCAACACAAAACTGCACAAATCCCGGTGGCGCTTCTTTCAATTTTATATGGATGTCAAACTTGGGTTTAGCCAACATTGAGAAAATTAAACATCGCGTTAGGTGCGTTCAAAATAACATTGGACTAGCAAACTATTTTG
Source organism: Pandemis heparana (assembly GCA_963854515.1). NCBI lineage: Eukaryota > Metazoa > Arthropoda > Insecta > Lepidoptera > Tortricidae > Pandemis > Pandemis heparana. Next base: position 10,802,665 of record OY978021.1, read on the forward strand.
GCAAATATTAAGTTATTTTTAATATTTTTAAGTGGAAAATAATAATTTAGATTATTTAATATTAAAAAAATATATTAAAATGGATTTAAACTAATTAGAAGATTACTTAATTATTTGAAAGACTTGGAAAGTAAAGTTAAAATACTTAAATCGAAAATTTTTGGCAACACTGAATTACCAACATGGCAGGAAAAGACGCGTTCAAGATTATTGGAATAGGGGTGTACGTGATGATACTTTGTCGGTTTTTTTTTTCAAGAAACTAACGACTCGTCATTTCAATCGATTGTTTATTATCGTTTATCCGATTTCAATCAGATGTTCAGTACAACACTATCTATGTCAGTGTCAAACAAAAGTAGTAAAAAAAAGTAGAAAGTCAAGTCAAATCATCAAATCAAATCAAATCGTTCGTACGCACGACGAGAAATAAAAGTAAATAACATAATTTAGATTTAGTTATTTTCTTTTAAACTCATAAAGGTTATAAGGATGCCATTGAATTTGCAATCAGTCCGGCAGTATTTGAATGAGCTGAGGAATTCCGGTGGTTTACACAAAGATCAAGCAGAAAAGTAAGTGTAATGTGCGTTTATTACTTTATTCAAAACTAGCTTCTGCCCGCGATTTCGTCTGCGTAGAATTATAAATATAAACCTTCATCTTGAATCACTCTCTCTATTAAAAATAACCGCATCAAAATGCGTTGCGTACTTTTAAAGATCTAAGCATATATGTATAGGGACAGACAGGCAGACAGCGGACAGCGACTGTGCTATACTATGTGAGGATTGTGTGACTGTAGTTATTATTACACTATTTATTTGGTAAAATACAGTCTTAAATATATTGTAACAATGTTGTCCAATGTGTAGCCTGAATGCAGGCATGCAAATTATTTGTAATTATTATGCGAAGTTTCATACCATCCTTCTTACTGGCAAACAATCTGTTAACATCCATATCGGAACTTAATTTTCAGTGTCTTCATTACATCCTTTTTTTTAATTTGTCCAACATTATAAAATTAAAAAAAATAACTTGTCTATAAATAATTAAAATTCCAGATGAGACGGTATACTTCAAACTATTTAATCTTTCCCCTGATTGTTTTACCATTGCCCTGGCTTTCCTGTCCCTCCTGTCTTCCCTATTCCCTACTCCCTGCCTCTCATTCACTGGAACAGGTGGCGGAGAGGGGGCTGCAAGAGAGTGATGAGATGCATGTGTGCTTTTTCGTTCTCAGTAATTCAGTTCACTGCTGTATACATAGTTTTATATCTAACAACATGTTTCTTCTGCTGACTTTACTTACTAATCTAGGACATTTTTATAGGATATGGATTGTTGCTTGAAATATTATATTATTGAATACTAACTGTTCAATAACTTAACTTATTTTATGTTTTTTGTCTGCAACAAAATAAAAAAAGTATTTAATTTGCCTATACCCACATGTGATGTCATGTGTGGGTATTCTATAATAATCTCTGTAATGAATAACATTTTTGACATTTCATAAAAAGTTCTGTTGTTGTTTAATGCTTAGTTAGAGTAAAGAAAGTGGTACCTGACTCAGAATGTGGTAGTGTATTAGTAATAAAATTGGAAATTAAACAATATAATTCGCTTTTTGAAACATGTTAAATAATCATATTATTATTTGTAACACTAACTTCTGTAAACCCCTAAAGTTGTACCCTATTTTTAATACATAGTCCAAAAATTTAGAATACTCTACTTTTTTGTCGAAAATTAGACTCCTATTATTATTTTTGCTACCATATAATTTTATTCAATGTACAGTAATGTTGTGTGGCAGTAATTGGAAAACTGCTTATCCTTATTTGATATGTCCCATGGTACAGTTTGATTCAGTACAGTCAATTAATTTGAGATGTACCTATGGAAGTCACTGTCTGTGCGCAAGCCTGAGTCGCACCTGACGGGTTTTATAACCAACTTAAAAAGAGTAGGAGGTTCTCAATTTGTCTTTTGTGATGTCTTCTTTCAAAAACCTTAAACCATCAACATACATACATACCTACAGTCACGCCTCTTTCCCATAGGGGTAGGCAGAGACTACTTTGAACCATCAGTGTTGTTAAAAAAGTTAAATTTAATGTTAAATATTATTTAGTTAGGAAGATGTTTCAAAAGTATATAAACTGAGGGTAGGTTTAATAATTTGTGTTTAGCTCCCCCACCCCCCAGATAATTTGATCACCTAGACAGCCCCAATGTACTTACTGTTTTTTATCACAACAATGTTTCTTTCTAAAATAATTTAAATGTTATTGCTTCAATATTTATGTATGTTTTTGTTTGCCTAAGGTACCGCAATGTTCTCATGGAAATTCTGAAAAATCCAGATGTAGATTTAGCACCTTCTCTCAAAGCATTCATCGAAGCAAGTAAGTCCAATCATAAATCAAATAGACCAAACACTGTCAATATACCTAATTCTTAGTTACAATCACAAAACTCAGAGAGCTTCCCTAAATCATGTGAGACTGAGACTACGTAAAAATATCACGAAATGGTATTTTTATTCGACCATATAAACACTGTTGGAATAATGGTACAATTTGTGAACATATATGGATAACTCACGTTATTACGATCAAGAATAAAGGTCGGACCACACCGCCGCGTATACGCAGTGACGTGTCGTAGGCGTCACGTTTTCTCACCGTTTCTTCATACATTTTGTTGCGTATACGCACCGTCAACGTCTTTTACCCGCTGGTGTGGTCGGACCTTTACCAGACATGTTTCGGACTATACTATACTCAGCACCATATTTAGCGGAACACAAAAAAGGTTAGCAAAACGCATAGTTAATGCTTGACCAGAAAAAAAATATAGTTACCTACACTTTTTCTTGTGTTCCGCTATACTTCATTTAATTAGTATGAGAAACCACAATAACATTATATTACGGCTGGTCAACTATTTCTTACCTAGCAAACAGTACAGAGCTTGGCAGCCGCAAAATAAAATTGTTTTAATGCCACTTTATTTGCGTGGCGTCAATTGTTACTCTAGTATTAATCGTAAAGAGATTACAGTTCACGAGCCGCAATATAACATTATTGTGGTTTCTCATCCTAAATTAAATGAAGTATAAATATGCCGCTGAGTGGATATGCAGATATGTGTTGTGTCAATCTCACGGTTGTACAATTTTTTCTTTTTCCAGTTGTAAACGAGAATGTGAGCTTGGTGATATCCAGGCAGCTTCTCACAGACGTCAGCACACACCTGGCGCTGCTGCCGGACCCCGTGTCCCAGGATGTATCGCACTTTGCCCTCGATGTCATCCAGCCCAGGGTCATTTCTTTTGAAGAGCAGGTATTACATTGTGCCTATTTGAATTTCTTTGTATGTTAGCCGTTGCCGTTGCCCGCGTCTTCGTATATGAAGCATGGAACAGAACAATATAAAGTTATCCAGTTTGGTGCAGCCATTCGGAAGTTCTGTGCGTACACGGACTTAAATTTCGACGATTCATTTTTATTTATATACACATACGAGTTTTTCTGGGTTTTATATATATTTTAAAAACTAGTAATTGACTTGCAGGTAGCCAGTATTAGACAACACCTGGCAGACATATACGAGCGTAACCAGAACTGGAAAGAAGCTGCCAATGTCCTGGTTGGAATACCTTTGGAAACTGGACAAAAGTTAGTTTCACTTAGAATATAACGTATTTGAACTCTTGCTCAGTAATATTAATTACACAAGTAATGCCAGAAGTTAATTAATATTTATGAAAAATTTACAGTAAATTTTTTTATATTATCTCGAAAAATCTTAATTTTTTAAAAGTATCAACTTCAAAACCATTTCCTCTTCAGTTTATATGGGCGTTGTGACAAATGACGTCACATAATATGTCATATCGGATCTCTCTTTCCAATCGCCGACTAATTAGTAGTTTAAAACTCTTATATTTTCCGTATTTCTTGACCAATATTATCTTTAATTTCATTTTTGTCATCTCTTTTACGATATTTGCATATTTTATAAAGAAATGTGATACTTTTTTTGATGTATATTCCCTATTCTTTTTTAATTAAATCTTCATTCGATCTCCAGACAATACTCGGTAGACTACAAACTTGAAACCTACTTGAAGATAGCTCGTTTGTACCTCGAGGTCGACGACCCCGTGCAGGCCGAGGCGTATGTGAACAGAGCCTCCTTGCTCCAAGCGGAGACCACTAACGAACAGCTGCAGATCTACTACAAAGTCTGTTATGCCAGGGTCTTAGATTACAGGAGGTAAGTTTGTGAACCGTTTAAAGTGCAACCCATTTTAACGCATTCGCTGCCACCTGCCAAACCCGAGACTTCTTCAGTTGCCTCAGACGCACATGTGCGTTCAAATGCCTGTAAAATTATGACAGCGGCACTGAGCAAAATTATTTATTCAGACTACAAAGATCCAATTATTGTTAGTAATTACTTATGACTATGTTAGTATTCATATTGGACAAGAGACATTGTATTTTTAATTAAATGTTGCATCATGGAGCACTCATTTCTTACTATCGTCTTCAGAAGGCTGCCACGAATTCTTGTCAAAAGCGATGCTACTTTTTTGCGCAGTGAAGCATTAAAACTGTCCACGCGGGCTATACATGGTGTATCAGACACCCCCTAACAATAATCAACTGGGGTATATAACCATAGCTATAGAAGCCAAAAAAAATTTTGGAGTAAAAAATAATTTATATTTTCTATAGGCAATTTTTTTTTTTCATATTTTTTTTTAGCTTCTATAGCTATGGTTATATACCCCAGTTGATTATTGTTAGGGGCTATCTGATACACCCTGTATATGTGTCGGCAGCAGTGAATGCATTAAGGCACTGGTGCCACCGAGGGCGAAGAGGTGATCAGCTATCGAATATTATTAACGAACAATAGATATAGATCCCGTGTCGGTAAAAGAGACAGATATATTTATAGTTGATCGTTGGCTGTTCTCACCGGCGAGGACGTCTTCCCTACTACCATGGCTAGCTCTAGTGCGCTTTATCTTACTGTTCGTTTTAGAAAGAGACGGGTAGTCTATCTCTATCTATCTATCTAGTGCAGAAGGTATGCTAAACGATACATTTGTGAAATTATTGTACAATTTCGGACCAATTTTTTTTAGGTAGTTTGATGTTAAAAATAGCCAACTGATGCTGAACATTTTCCCGCAGGAAATTCATTGAAGCTGCCCAAAGATACAACGAGCTCTCTTATCGGAACATTATACACGAGGATGAGCGCATGACCTGCCTGCGCAATGCGCTCATCTGCACGGTGCTGGCTTCTGCCGGTAAGTTTGAATTAATCTACCTATACTGTATTTTTTTGGTCCGTAGAATTCTGACATTTCTCGGTATTACCAGTCATAAAAACGTTCCTTAAATCCGTGGTAAGAAAAGGGAAAAAATAATAATTTAGTACATTATGTTGAAGTTGAAATACTTAAAATAACAATCATTTTTACATATTAGTAATTAACAGATATTTGGTTTAATTTTAAATTGCATAATTTAGACATAATTAATAATAATTACATAATTACAACACACCGGATAACTCACGTATAAAAGCCGAAGGATTGCTCCGACAATTGTTTCGGACTATTTCGTAGCCCTTCATCAGGGAGCGCTCGCCCCGGCGGCAGCGAAACGAACACTGCGCGCCAAGGCTCTGCTCGCGCGGCTACTCGGCGCAGCTGACATCGGCGCACAACTACCCTCAATTTTATCGTCATTTTTATTATAGTCTAAAGTAGGGCAGCACACAACCACTGATCACGTCACTTTGTAAAGGTAATAATTAATAATCTTTTTATTTTTTGGGAGAATATTAATTGTTTGGGGTATCAGTTTGAGTATTGTCATATATTACAAACCTTCGGTCTACGATTATAATATATTGATTTATTTCGTAATATTTAATAAAAAGAAAACAGAACGTAAAACTTCAGCAGTCAACTGTCGTTCTTCCGGCAAAGTATAGGAAAATATTTTAATTGCTCCTCCCCCAATATCAAAATTACATTAAACCGAACAATCTCCTCACGTGTGTAATGTTATGTCACTACGTCGACATGGCAAAATATGCCTTGCTAAAATAAAGACGTGATTTATGTATGTACGTGTGTAGTCTTGTGCCCGTAATTTCCCCGGCTGTCTTACTCTCCACACCGGAACACAGCAGTGCAAGCACTGCTGCTTAGCGGCAGGATTAGCGAGTAAGATGGTGGTAGCGATCCGGACGGACCTTGCACAAGGCCCTACCACCCGCTTCTCTATCTATGTGCCGAATTTCATCCAGATTCGTTGAGCCGTTCTGGTGTGATTGAGTAACAAACATCCATCCATCCATACATACTTTCGCATTTATAATATTAGTTAGATTAGATTTTTATTGCCCACAACAGACAAAAATCTGGTACACATAGTAAACTTGATATAAATTATCCCGCGATATTACGTGTCCAACAACTCAGTTTGAGCTTAAAACTGTCTAAGGATCAAAGACGTACGAATGATATTCTATACTTAAATGATCCTTGAACTAAACACGTTTGATGTGTGTATATGCAAGAGATGCCATGCCGATAATGTCCGTCCTAGTTCCAAGGCCACTTGGAATCACATTGCATTCACTGTTTCTTTCTATCAAACGAAAAAAGATGAGGGTAGATAGAGATGGTGAATGCGATCGCGGCGTAAAGGCCGCTGTACATATTGGGCCAGCGCGTGGGCCTACATGTAGAGACCTACTAGGATGTATGATGGTAAACAGTAGGTAGGTAAACTGCGACATTTGGTACTCGTTATTTTGGCCCAACGCGTTGGCCCAATGTGTACAGCAGCCAGACAATAGTTATGGTATGGCCACAGTACTCGAAGCTTGTCTGTCTCCCCTCAGGCCAGCAGCGGTCGCGCATGCTGGCCACGCTGTTCAAGGACGAGCGCTGCCAGCAGCTGCCGGCGTACTCCATCCTCGAGAAGATGTACCTGGACCGCATCATCCGCCGCTCCGAGCTGCACGAGTTCGAGGCGCTCATGCAAACTCATCAAAAGGTGCCGTATACAATTACTAGCTGTTATCGCAGAATTAAATAAAGCCTGTGACACTTTTTTGGGCTTACTATCACTGAGCATGTAATTTGAAAATCAAACTTCGAATCGACTTATTTCTGTTTCTATCTCTCGCTTTTTTGTATAAAAATGAAAGTGACAGGTTGAAGGGAAGTTCAAACCTTACGAATTTTTAAAGAAAAAAAGTTACTTTGTCTCACGCTCCCAGCAAAATCGAATTTTGCTCACTGTCTCAAAGTGAGCAAAACCCGCCTCTTTGAGGTGCTGAGGTGAAATAAAAATCTCGCCTACTTGACAACATTAAAAGACCACTAATTCTCTAGCATTTCTAATCGTATTTCATATGTAAACATTTTCACCACTTTCATTTGGTACTTTCGAGTGATGTGCTTCCAAAAATGGATCCCCAGTATCGATATAGATATTTTGACACGAAACCCGAGCTCTTGAATATCTAAGATGATAGTTTTTGTGATAAGGCTTTTTAAAATTCGCAACAATTCGTTAATTGAGCGCCCGCGGATACTACAATTTTTCGAGATGAAAATCCTATGTCCTTCCCAGGTTCTCAAACTAACTCCATACCAAATTTTCTCAAGATCAGCTTAGTAGCAACACGTGAAACAAACAAGCTCACATTCGCGTTAACTACTAGTAATACGTTACGTTACTTTAGTTAGATGTCTACTGTGACACTCCCCACAATTGAATAACTACTTTGCTATCTCCGTGATATAGTGAAGTTAAGTCGTGTAAAACAGCTACACTATCAACTATCAAGCAAACAGATACACTATATACACTAGAGCTACAGTAAAACAGCTAGCTACAGCAAAGTAGTAGTATAATATTGTCGACGCTAAGAGCCCTTATGGTGCGCCCACACCGCCGCGTATACGCAGTGGCGTGTCGTAGGCGTCACGTTTTCTCACCGTTTCTTCATACATTTGGTTGCGATTCCGTAACATCACCTTTTTTTAAGCGGCGGTGTGGTCGCACCCTTACACGGTAGCGATTTGTCCGGCGATTTCTCAGCCGCTCAGCGATTTGCTCGCCGCGTGCACGCCGCGATCGCTAAGAAATCGCAACTATGTAAGCCCTTAGCTACATGTTATTGTGTAGGCGACGACGCCGGACGGCTCGTCGATCCTGGACCGCGCGGTGTTCGAGCACAACCTGCTGTCGGCCAGCAAGCTGTACAACAACATCACGTTCGAGGAGCTCGGCGCGCTGCTGGAGACGCCGCCCGCGCGCGCCGAGCGCATCGCCGCGCACATGATCAGCGAGGCGCGCATGCACGGGCACATCGACCAGATCAACTCCATCGTGCACTTTGAGAGTCAGTTGCTTATACTTTACCCTATCCTATACTTCGATTTTCGAGCATTAGAAAAAAGGTAAATAATTTTGGCAAGTCATATTATTGAAAAACAGTTTTAAAAAATAAATAACAGCAAGTATACATTTAAAATCCCTGAAATAATGTCATTGTTTTGATATGGTTTTATTTATTTTCCAGTTATCGATTTTTAAAAAGTGGTTTTCAGTAAAAAGACATGCCAATTTACTTTATTTTTAATGCAAAAAAATCGAAGTATATACACTAGAGATGGAATATTACTTCATTGAAAATTAAACCTAACCTAAAAATTACATTTGTACAAGCTTTATTGATGACTGTACTTTTTGTTGACTGTACTTGCATTGCCGTCTGCCCTGCATATGTGAACCAAATTTCAAGTCAATCGGACCTACCGTTGGGATGTTTTGAATCCCAATGTGGACCGCATGCTTCAAATGTTTGGCCATCCCTGCTTTAGACAATATTGGCATTTGCCGCAATCTTGTCAACGACTCGCTGGCGGAGTCTAGCGGAAGCGGAACTGAAGTATATATAGACGCCCTTGTCTTCGTTTCATGTGAAGACCAATAAATAAACCGTCTAATTTTCCTAAGCACTATCGTGTAGCAACACACACTATAAAGCCTTGGGATAATCATTATCCCTATACAAATTTGATGTTTTGACTCGGTAGTAATATGCCTATATTGAAATGTTCAAAATTGACTAGGGATAAAAAATATACCTATACATTTTTGATGAGTGTAGTTGTGTAGTTATATTTCCACTTTTAAATACCGCTGGACTTCCAAAATTGCCATAAATTGAAGCTGTAATTTTTAACTAGGTACACAGTAGTACTTTCAAAATGTTATTATAAAAATCTGTATAAGGTAGGCGGCTTTTGGTGTGTACAGTAGGTACTTATCAATTTCCAGGTTGATCACTTATGTACTTTTTTCCCAGCTCGAGAGATCCTCCCTCAGTGGGACAAACAGATTCAGAGTCTGTGCTACCAGGTGAACAGCTTGATCGAGAAGATTGGCGCCGTGGAGCCGGAGTGGATGGCTAAGATCGTAGAGGAGGAGATGATACAGTAACCTGACTGCTAGTTTAATGTTAACCTTTACCTGTGCTTTTAATATATTTACCTGACTAAGTACACACTCGTTTCATTCATCAAATGTATTTAGTTGGCAGAATAGAAACTGCTACCAGCGACAACTTAAAAGACAAGTACATTACTTCTTCATCCGAAAAAAAAGATGACCAGTTGAGGCGTTCACAATTTGCTGATCAGTCATACATAGACATAGGGCAATTTTTAGATAGATTTTATTGCTAGTCAATGAAGCTCGACGTACGTTAGAGCTGCGTAGGCACATACAGTTAGCACATATAGAGATCCCGTACTTGCATGTGGTATTGTACGAGTATACAAGCTAATATGGTGCTTATGTAGTTGGATTTAGGACATGTTTTAAAGATTACGGAAAGTAAACTAGTCGTGCTATCATACTAATGATATAAATGTGAAAGTTAGTTACTTTCCCGAAAGAACAGGGGGGCTACCCTGAAATTCGATTTTCGAAGTTCGTATCACGCCATCCCTCTCACTCTCAAAATAATAACTATTAGCACAGAATATATAATAGTACTAACGTACAGAATGGCCACGCTCCGCCCCGCACCTATTCGAGTTACCCCACCCCTCAAGCGCAGTCTGCCGGAAAGCTGCTGGCAACTAGTAGGGCTCGCGACGCGATGTAGATGTATGTCGGCCGCACGTCACAAGTTCGGGAACCTAGGATAGTACCTACTTCATTTTATAAAACATTAGAAAATTAATGCTTTCTGAAATTATCGCGATTAATACATGAAATAACTACAGAATCATTCGCTTAAATTTGTTGTCGTACATCTATTGTAATTGAAAATAATAATGCTTAAATACACAGACAGACACATTTTAAGTAAGTTTAAATAAATAGATAACGATTAAGTACATTTATTTGCACACATCTAAGCCATATCTTTAGTATATTTATGTCATTGGTAGTGTGTTCATTTCAGAACGCGGATTTTGTACGCCGTGGCCGCCGTGTGCTATTAGTGAGAACGGAACGGCACGAAACGAACTTCGAAAATCGAATTTCAGAGTATAAGGCCAGATCTGGTTGAAATTCGAGACATAGATTATAGTCCGTAAAAACACAGGTTACTGTTTATCCCGGAAAATTGTGTCTTGCAGGATAGTGATAAATGCTAAACAGCAGTCTTCTATACGGACATAGATAAGTACGCGTACTATATGTGCTAATACCAACACACTTGAGGTAGATCTCTTTTATTTAAGCTATAAAGTATTTACTTGAAATTAACACAGAATAATTTGTTTAAATAACTTTATTCAATATTTAAATGATCAAAATCAAACAGATTAAGAAAAAATTATATAAAATCTTACATTTCAAAGGATCCTATTTCACTACTGAGACACAACGCAGGATCGGGACGAACCAGGATGGTGAGCAACAGGCACAGGGCTAATGAAACAATCGATCGGTGATTCCAACAGACTATTCATTTAATTCACAATCAATAGGGTAACACACCATAGGTGCTTATTTACAAGACGATACGGACTTACGCGTTTCACGTAATTTGCACAATACAATTGTTTAGCAATTAAATAGGGATGCATTAAATGTCGCGTGCTTAGACATACATAATACCTAAGAGCGTTCGTCCGAAGCGGCGGACCGGCCCGGGCGCGTTCGACGCTAACAGGCAGACAACACTCGAGAATACTAATTGATTGAAATTGATTTTTCTATACGCTTTGTTTTCTATTATTATATAACAGTTGTAGTGGCATTATGTATCTACAAGTCTAGAGGCCGGCGCTTAGGGCTCGAGCTCGAGTGCGACGCCCACCTTGTGCCCGCCGGCGTTGAAGTTCTGGCCGTCGATGGCCGCCGACAGCGTCAGGGTCACGCCTGCAACAAATAAACACATTCATGGAACAACTACTACTTGCACGGTGTGTCATTGAACCTTGATGACACTTCTTTTTAACGCTGGGTTAGAAGTTAACTGGGAGTTATATAGTCAACTCTGGCCTTATTCTCCGAAATTCTATTGTTGAAGTTCATTTCATGCCGTTAAGCTCACACTTATAGTCGTTAAAGCTTAGAGTGAGAGGGACGCTTGATATAAACTTCGAAAATCGAATTTCGGAGTCTTCCTGGTGGTAGTAGATTTTTTGTGGATACGTCACACATGCCACTGGCACTGTGTATAGAGGCGTCGTTATGTTGTGGTTATATAACACTCGCCACACGCAAGATAACGGAGATAAATCACGCGCGCCAAAATCATACGATTCCAAGATACGGTGAGTAGCGTATTGAAAAACAACTGTCTACGATGTGTTACACGATATGATGGATGGATCTAGAATCTTATCTAGTATTTTCTTCAATGCCTTAGTTAGATTATGGACTTTCGCTTTTAATTTGATTTCATATTAATTGCATGTCTGTTGTTAATTTGTTATCTGTCTTATTAATGTTTATGCAAATGAAAGTAAAACTAAATCAAACATTGATAAATGGATATCATTATCAGTATAGAAATAAGCGTTGTTAACTGTAGTAAGAGGGTTTTAGTGTAGCTGATAAAATAACTTATCTATTTGGTGCAGTACTTTTGCAGTCCATTATAATAAAGATAGTCTTTACAAGCTCCAAATAAGTTCCAAAGTTCAAAGAGTGATTTGATGTATTTCCTTTTTTCAATTGATTATTAGAAGTGTCTTTAATATCAAACTTAATACTTACGGTAATCAAAAGGGAGATAAAAATAAACGGAGGTCATCAAATAAACACACTACGTAGTTGGACAATAAAATGTAGTCAACAAAAACAATGACATCCATTTAGCCGATGTATGATATACATTGTGTACACATCACCAACTGTGTGTGTAATTTTAATTTGTTTCTCTGTTTGTTATTCAAACAACCAATGGCGTAATAATAACGTACGGGGCCCGTTCCCAGAATCCTTCCTTAATATAAACAAGTGCATCATTGTTCTTTCTAACCTCTAGGTCTGGCCCCATAAAACTAGGTGCTTGTGGCATTTTGTCAGTCCAGCCATCCTATAAGTTAAATATGTTTGTTTGTGTGAGGGGTGTTACCTGGGCGCAACTTCTGCTGGTAGCCGAGGCCGATGAGCGACTTGTTGTTGATCTTGGCGTGCAGCGATGCGTCGGCGTCGAGCGCGAACTTGGCGCCCACTCCGAACAGCGTGTCGGCCGAGCCCGCCGACCACTTCATGCTGACGCCGCAGTCAAGCTTGTCTGACACCTTCTGGTAGATCGAGCCGCCGAAGTCCTTGCCGTTATCACTGGACCAACAAGCAAAATGTTATCAATTTATGAAACGGACCATAAATTAGTAAATTCCAATTTTTCTACTTCCCCAAAGTGACATCCAAAAACGAATCTACAATTTTCTTAATGCAGTGCTTGTTTAGTCAACTTTTCCTTGAACTGCATCACACAGGACCTATTTGTATTAAAGAGAATTTGACAATAAAATGTCCAAATAAATGTTATTCATATCTCAATATCAAATATTTAAATATATAAACACACAAGTCAAATTAAAAAAATCTTCATCATCATCATCATAAGCCTGAAGACGTTCACCAACGACAACACGCCACCTGAATCCACCGGTTGCAAGAAAAAATTACAAAACTAAAATTTTACCTAATTTTATAGTTTAACTTAGTCTGTTTATAATTTTATATAAAGAAATTCATTCATGTTTAATATTTCATCACTTAGTTATTGTGTATTTATGATAGCTATTGAATGAAAATGACGCAATAATGTAGAAACTAATGCTTTTGGTCTTATGAAAATTTCACATAGGTAAAAATTAAGTCAGTTCTATGAATTTTAGAAAATATCAATTCTACTACCTAAGTAAATATCTGGGGATTGATTTCTCTTACATAAGTCAAAAACTTAGTAATAATATGCACGAAACACGTCACAATGTCTAAGTAGCTAGATTATGGCATACTTAGTGAACAATAGACCACAATATTAAGGCCAAACTCATTCGAGTGTGCACTGGATGAAACTGGTTCATTTTACAAGGAACATCCTTCATTGTGTCATATGCTTATGTAATATCATAAAATCAATACAAGTTACTGCAGTAACAATTTTGTCACATAACCATAGGCAATTGTATTGAACAATGCCAGTCTTCTTTCTGAAAATGCAAATTAAATAGATTTGTGTGTAGCTTGTTTCATCAATAAGTCATCTGCTGTAGGAATGAAGCCTTGCACAAGTGAAAAATGTAAGAGAACTAAAGGTAGATTATCTTTTGAAGAGCACACAGTAGAAAATTGGGTTCCCTCTCTACCTAAATGTAGAGAGTAAATATTTCTACTTACACATTGGTGTGTAAGTTGAAGTCCTTGGTCTGGTAGCCGAAGGCAAAGTTGTTCTTGGCGAACTTGGCCTTCTGTGAGTCAAACTGTGTGTGCGCACCAGCGAGCCAGCCCTGGTACTTCAGCACAGCAGCCACATCCACAATGGGTCCGGCCAGGTCCAAGTCCAAGTTGGTGTTGATGGCAACTGTGTCGTTGGCGAAGGAGGACTTTAGTTTACCAGTCTTGCTCCTGAAATGGAAGAATAAATTGTAAGTTTTCAGCTTCGTGTCAATCAATGTGCAATGAAAACATTATAAAAGGAACATTAAAACTTTATCCATATTGATTTATGACATTTATTATATTTATAAGCAGCAGAATACAAGGCTACTAATGTAGAGTATCTCACCCAGTCTGTGGCGCAAAAGTTCCCTCCAAAGTAACCTTAAGGCCCTTTGCAATCTTGTCCTGGATGGTAATGTCCGTGGCAAGTGTGTTGTCGGTGTTCCATTTCTCTGTGAATGTCAGGCCGTAGTCCTTCACGGCGAATTTGGACGAAAGGCTGCCAAACACCTGTGACAACAGTTCTTGAGTTAAGATTTCTTTAATTTAATATTATTAGTATCAGACATTTGAAAATACAACAGAGTTCATTTTGTTTACTATAAAAAAGAATAAGGAACTTTTGATTGAACATGTTTAATGATTTTAGTTGAATCTGGCTTAACAAACAGAACTATCTAATAATCTTACCTTTCCATTCCTCAGGTTAGACTTGACATTATATGTGAAAGTGACTCCATGTTTGCTTTTAATCTTCAAGTTAACTTTTAATGCACCCAATTGGAAACCCTTGGCAATGACACCATTATACATTCAGGAAAACCGCTAGATTTTCTTGAATGTATAAGTAAAAATGGGGTGTATTATGTAAACTATGATGTGTATTCTCTTACCTTTCCACTCTCCTGGTTAGAGGTGATTCCGCTGGTGAATTCTACTCCAGATTCGCTCTTAGTCTTCAAGTCAAGTTTGAACACACCAAAGTGATAGCCCTTGCCGAACACATCATTGGCCTTCTTGCCAAGATCGGCATAGTATGGGGGAGGAGAGCCACCTTCAGCAGCCATCTGTAAAGTGAAGCACTTGAATAATCTAGCTCTGAATAACACAGCTATTGTTTATTCTAAAAACATCAGTTTAAAGAACAATGCTGTCTAATCACATAACCTTATGATTTAGTGCTGTTAATAACTAGCACAAGGGGTAAGTAACAAAATTAAGAATCAGTGCCAGCTGTGTCAGGGTCGGGCTCGACTTTGCAAACTATTTACAATCCGCGTTCAGTATCAGTATTACATAACACTCAGGTAATGAGGGGTTTCAGCGTAAAATGTTACAGTAATAAGATCATTAGTAATACTGCTCCTTCGAGACACACCTTTAGGCCTTAAACTTGACCTTCATAGTTGGTGCCGAAATTCACGTCGAAGGTGGAAATCACATGCGTCGGTCGGTCAACCTCCACTGACGTTTACGACCCCTCGATTCAATCAATCGTAGCATCACGATTCATGACACAGATTTTCAAATACGGTATCGGTATATCACACCAAAATCACATTGATTGAGGGACGGAAATAGAAAACTACTAAAATAATTCAGAATATTCTCAGGGTGACGTCGATACTTCTCCATTGAAACCGGCTGAAGCGTATACTTTAACCTAAACTATATTTTATCTCTTAGGAACTCACGAACTAAATTTGCATTTTTACAAAATTGTATGCTTAAATAGTACTTACTGCGGTTTTAATTTAGTCACAAATGGAAATAGAGAACGTGGAATCAGGCAATAAAAATTGCCTATAAGAGAGGAACCTCCTGCACCGCACCACAAGACAAATTTTAGGTTACTGAAATTTTCGACAGAGCGCGCTGTCATACTATTTCACACCGGAAAATGTGTACTTTACTGCTGCCTCTTAGATATTTTTCCTGATTTTATCGCATATTATGAATCATCAAGGCTTACAAAAATCATCAAAATAATTATAATTGAAACTTAATAAACCATAGCTATCATAAAATCTTTTAATAAAAATAGGTTACGAATAAAAAGTTCTACATCGACACTGCTACAGTTGACGTCAATGTCACAAGTACAAGCCAATGCACATATGTATTTTTTGCAATAGTACCATTTATTGATAATGGTTCACAGCTATAGGAATAAATAATATTCTAAGCATTTTTTGCTAATATTTTTCACGTTTCCTTTCAAGTTAGCGTAACTCTGGAATGTTATTAAAATTGGCGCGCTATTATGAATACTAGGTATCCAGTACCAGTATCGCGCGCCACTGTAAGATCGTAATAAGGGCAGCTTAGCCTGCTAAGATATATTTTCTGTGTCAAGTGACGACTGATGGTTGGTATCTAACGGGTAGCTAAAGTAAACTTATCCCAAACCTAATTATTTAAATTACCTAGCCTACAGCACGCCACAGCCTACCTAACTCTTTCGTAATATGTATAATCATTTAAGTATTTAACAAAAACTTACAATCCATGACGAAATTTTCCCACCGTCATCGCTGACATCATCGTCGCGGCCGTCGTCGCCGGGACAAGGCACCCGTTGTCCGTCATCGTCCAAACAAATCGTCATCTCACTCAACGATCCATCCTGGACAGGTTTTTAAATATTCTCTCTTACTACAGAATTTTAAGATCGTAAAAAAAAATCATTTTTGTATTTATTTTATACGTTAATATCTAATAATAATATTAATAACTTTATTTCAGACAATCATTATACATTATCCATATCTAACTATCCTATCTATCTAAGGTAGCAAGTCTACGCACTAAGTAGGTATAACTATAGTTTGTCCTCGACAAAGAGATTTAACATAGTATTTGGTCCTCGAACATCCCCATAAGGATATTCCAATTGATTTTTTGCAGGAAATAAGTGGCAGCAGTATGAGTATGTTAACTGGAATATTCTATCGTATCGTAGGTACCTCTCTGGGAGGCAGCGAACCTCCAAACCTGCAATCCTAACCTACTTATTGTGTTGCAGGTGCATATGGTATGGGCAAGTTGGGCAACCCACGATTTCAAGCGTAGGTATTTAATATTCGAAAACTTATTACTTGGGGTGCGGGATGAAACCTCATCGCGATCTTTGGCCATGCACCCTTCGAGCCAAATATGTTATCCTCCGCGGTCACTCGCGTCTAGCGTCTCGCGTCTTGATTTCAAAATGCTAAGGTAATTTTTAATTTTGGATTCGACTGTTGGTTTAGGTAAGATATTTTTGGTATTTTTAGGGTTTCGTAAACGGAACTCTAATCTAATTCTCTATCACTTCGTTGTCCGTCCGTCCGTTCGTCTGTCAAGACGTTAAGACCCTTGTTTTCTCAGAAACTCGTAAAGGTACCTACAAAGTTGAAAGTAATACCAAATATTTAGGCCAGTATATGTACCTAAGTAAAAGTAACCAATTTAAAATGACCTCACACTGCCTACATTTTGCTTAGGAGCAGGGGTCTGCTAACATTAGACTTTCCGAATTTGTACGGAACCCTGGGTGCGCGAGTCCTACCGCAATTAGCCGGTTTTATTTTTTAATTTGCTGACTGTTGCATGTATAAACAAAGGAAGAGATCTCTCTTGTGGACGCACTCCACAGTATAAAAGAAAGGGATAGATTACACAACCCAAAACCCAATACCTATATTAATTTTGCAAGCATTAGTTTTGCAAGCATTTACTTTAGTTAATTTAACTTGCAATATGACTTAATTACCTATATACGTCAGGATCGTTGACATGCAAGTACATATTATGTACTTGCATGTCAACGAAGTTGTTAAGTACAGTCAACAAAAAGTGCAATGCAACGTATTTTTGACTAGTATTTTTACTACCTATGTATACCTGCTTATATGTCATGTAATTTCGCTTTGCTACAAAGTACCTACATATATGCGAGCCCCACCCGTACCTACTGTAGCACTCGAAAATTTTATTCTTGGCAAAGTGCGTTAAAGGCGTTGGAAATAAAAGAAGATTTTTGGCAAGCAGCGCCGGTCATTGCGCGTTTCCTTCAGACGGCTAAAAGAACGAATATTTTAGATAAATAATTCAATTAACGTTTCGAAAATAGGTAGCTATTACATACAGGCAAGTTAGTATATAGCTACCTAACTACATACTTACGTATACTGCGTACAACAAGATAAGTACTTACTTTTCGCAAACATGGCTTCTTTTCGTACGTTAATGCGGCAACTTTCGGAAATCTCCAAAATATAAATACATCATTAGTGTCTACCAAGCTATATAAATACTCCAAAATTGACATATTAAAGAAAATACATTAAATAAACTGTATATCTACGGCTGTAATTTTTTTATGACAATTATGTAAATGACAATAAAATCAACATAGATTTTTCAAATTAATACCGCAATCTATTGGGCTACGCTAGTTTTTTTCATTAAATTTCGGGCAACTTTACGAAAAGTTATATAGACTCGAAATCTTTAAGTTTCCCTTATTTTTAACTTATTGGTATGATTTATAAGTTTACATCCCTTAAATTTGTATCTTAGTAAAGACTCAGAGGACCTTAAGAACTACAGACATCATAACACATTTTTAGTTGCGATACTTTAAAATGTCACGAATTACATAATTATTATTCGTCTAACGTCTAACTATAAACATTGTTCCATTTAAAATACATCGTAGAAATCACAAATACTATATACCTAGCTCAGTTACCCGGGTTCTTATGAAATAGGCGGATAGACTGCGACCTAGTTCTCGACGCATCATCGATTTTTCACCATTCTTGGAATGACCTACCGAATGCCATACAAGGCATAGAAGTTCAGTGCAGATACTTAGTATTAGAATCGAATAAATGTAGGGTAGGATTGGCACTCCTCTACGTCTCTATCTCAACTCGAATGCCACCTAAGATTTGGATAAGCTCGGCTTCTAATGAAATGCTATCTTAGGATTAGCATCGAAAACAAAAGCATAATCAACATAACAAACGTAAATAAACGCAATCCGGAGCGACCGAGTTCTCGAGGAATCTCGAATGGTCGATGGGGCTTATTATAGCCAACCAATCGTGTACACATGTTATGAACTCTTCATCAGACCAGTCTGCTGGGATCTGTCGGCACTACAAGAATTCAGCGTCGCGAATAAACTTCGCACTTTTTGAGAATATTAAGTAGTTGTACTATTTATCATGGCGGAAGATCTGTGTTCATACGATGTGTCCCGGAACGATAAGTACGGCCGGTATTTAACAGCAAATAAGGACCTGGAAAGCGGGGAATTAATATTTACGGACAAACCTTTCGCTTTTGGCCCGAAACCAGGTAAAATGATAGATTTTGATACTCATTTTGTTTTATTGATTATATTTATTTACCTAGGTATGTCGCGAAATTCTTCCTATTTTGAACAAATCTCGGTTAATTCAAAAGCTCTACATACTGAACTACTGATATAGGATGAGTTTTGATTTTTGATGAAATATTTCGATCCATACCGTATAACTAGATATTTTATTGAATCAGGCGTTACTTTGCGGAGGTCCATTTTAATTCACTACCGTACAGGGTTTGCTAACAAACTCGTATAGCTATCTACTCGTCGTTGTTTTAGACATCGCTTTTATGACATTTTTGGCGAAAGAAAACTTTTATAACTAAGCAGACTCGCTTTTAATATTATCCTATCTAGGAGCTTAGGTAGTCATAATCATAATCATTCATTTATTTATGTATTTGCTTAATCAATCAATCAATCATTTATTTGATAAAAGTAGGTGTTACAAGTATAGGTGACATAATAAAATAGGTTTCTCCACTTTTTGCCATTTTAGGCGTACAAATATTTAGGAGGGTTGCACCAAACGACAACCACAGCAGAACTACGCATGCACAATTATAGTTCTAAAAAAATTGACTTAATAAGCTTGACAAAATAAATTAAATTAAAATTAATACAAATAATCAAATCAAATAGAATAAAAAGTAACAGTTAAGTACATACAAAATACAATGCAAATACATATAATAATACAGTATCTTATGCTATGTTTCCTACTCCTACTCGATCTTGAATTTACTCACTTGAGCATCGCCAGGTATTACTGAAATACTTATCTCCTTTTCCTAACCACGGGTGGAGATGAAACAAAGTAACATCATATCATAATTATTTAGGCGAAAATGTCTTAGGATCAATCACGTGTGAAATTCTCAATTTGTCATACGTGTTTGACACCTTTTTTCTTGAGATTGAGTAAAAGTTCTGTTGCGTTTCCAGACAGTCCGCCCCTCTGCCTGGGCTGCTATTGCCCTGTGGCAGAGTCCACGTGCGCGCGCTGCGGCTGGCCGGCGTGCGGCGCGGAGTGTGCGGCGGCGCCGGCGCACGCGGCCGAGTGCGCCGTGTTCGCGCAGGCGCGCGTGCGCTTCCAGCCGCCCGACGATTGGACGGCCAGCGCGCCGCAGCTCGACTGCATCACGCCGCTCAGGTCACTCAACCTATTCCTATGCCGTATGTGTGTGTAGCTCTTGAAAGTACCTAGCCTAGATTACGGAGTGCAATAGGTACAAAGGCGAACTTATCCCTTAAAAGGATCTCTTCAGTTAACCTTACAACTTTTGACAGACACGACGGGACGTTAGAAACAAGGAGCCGAAACTAACCCGAAATTGACCTAAGAAAATAATGCTATAGAAGTTGATTGCGGATGCATAAGTACAACTTCCAACTTACCCTTCGGACTTCGATTCCCCGGCTGTCTAATGTGGCTCCTACATTCATTGAATAATTATATGTATATGTAATAGAGACTAAATGTACCTAACTACTTAGATGAAGAAATTCTCGCATATATTGTTTTTTCAATGTTACAGGTTACTATTAGCCAAGGAGCGTAACGCGGAGCGCTGGGAGCGCGAGCTGGCGCCCATGGAGACGCACGCGGCGGCGCGGCAAGCTCGTCCCACCTGGGCCGCGGACCAGGTCAGACCCTCTAGCTCATGGGTTACCTAACCTGGGGGTAATTACCCCCGAGGTGGTGAAATTATTTTTTTTCGGGGGTCATGAGATACACTTCTAGCACGAGAACGCACAAGAGTCGCGTCGCGCGCGAGATAGATTGCCCGTCTTTTTCTTACTGTTTTTAAATAAAGATGGCTTTATTTAAATTGTTTAATTTTAATAGAAAAATTGAATGTTACTTATTTGTAATTCGTGTTCACTGATCAGGTGAACGTGGCTACTTTTCTCGTGGAGCACTGCCGCCTCGGCGACCGCTTCGACAAGGAGCTGGTGCAACAGGTCTGCGGGATCCTAGAGGTAAGAAACTATTATATATCTAGTTACATATACTACCCCGTATTCTTGTACTACTATGATTCAATCAATCATTATACTAAAAAACAATACGTTATTACCGAATCTACGTTAAAAAAATAATATTACCTAGGTACCTAATAGCCCAAGAGCCCACGAGTGCCAGACCTTCGTTATTTTATTAAAGCTGAAAGTTTCTCTGTGTATAGCTCTAACACACGTAAGAACGCCCCGCGACTATGGAGTTTCCATTGTGGTTGCTTGGGCAGATATCAGGTAGTAAAGGTGTATAAAATAGCACCTTACTTTCGTTAAAGTATTAAGGTCAATTTTTTTATATGTTCTTCAGAACATCTTTAGAAATGACGTTATCCATTCGCCAGACACTTTCTGCGGTTGCTGCGACAGTAACGCTGCGCTCGGAAGTTCCTTCATACATTTTCATACTGCATAATACTATCGTACTGTCGCAGCGTCACTGTCGCTGCGTCAGTGACGCCAGAGCCGCTTTGCTCGGAAGTCTAGCTGTGTATCTGCAATGCAGACACACAACACTCATAATGTAATCTGGGACTGGATCGTCGTTCAGTATGTGTCAGCAGCCTGTGATATGTTGCAGGTGAACGCCGTGGAGATTCCGTCGCGCGGCGGGTTCAGCATCCGCGCCGTGTACCCGAGGCTGGCCATCGCCGCACACAGCTGCGTGCCCAACATCGTGCACACCATACTGCAAGACGACTACCAGTGAGTCAACAATCACCAGTTCCGGAGGTTTCTCCGGAAACCGTATCATATCACCCCTCTCACGCTTTATTAACAATTTGTGTGAGCTGAACGAAAAGACCTTCGAATTTCTAACTTCGGATAGGTGTATGCCTGATGTCTGTGTCTGCCCGGTGATGACTGAGCGAGCTCCTTAGGTAGAAAACTGCATGAGGTATGATTATGTTTGGACTTCAAAGTAGTTTTCACTGTCAGATGTATGCACGAATAACGCAAGGAACTATAGAACGCTCTTGTTAAATTGTCTGTTGGTTGCCATCGTCAAGCAACTCTTTAAATGTGGGACAATGTTTACTACGAAGTCAATTCAGCAGAAGTGTCTATAAGACTAAAAGTATAAGATAAAGCTTCCAATCTATCCAGGTTGCAGAATGATTAAATATTTACTTTGAACCATGTCTAGAGTGCAAGTGCGAGCAGCGTTCCCCATCAAAGCCGGGGAACATCTCCACCTGTGCTACACGCACGTGCTGTCTCCGACGCTGACGCGCCGCGACTTCCTGTTCGAGTCCAAGTTCTTCTGGTGCGACTGTCCGCGCTGCGCTGACCCGACGGAGCTGGGCTCGCATCTCAGCACTCTCAAATGCAGCAAGTGCGACAACGGGGTCATACTGTGCACTAATCCACTGGGTAAGATTCACGGAGTCAATGAAGCCTGGTGATAAATCAAAATCATAACACGTCGTCTACTTAACTTCGTGACCGTACCGCTTTCTTGTTTTAACAGCAAGTGGTCCCAAATCCGGTTAAGTACTGAAATGAAAGCCCGTTGTTTTTTGCTCCGACTTTCCACTTTCTTCACATAATAGCTACCTAGTACCTTTAAATGTTATTCACCTAATGCCCTAATCCTAATTTAGGTATCTAATGAATCTTATTTACATTTTCAAATCTTATTCTGGTCGCTGTCAATCAGCGTCATCCATCAACTTAAGCCAAGCATTAACTTTTTGAACTAGGTACTATTTCTTTCTTCTATTCCTAGAGCGTTTGACACAAGTCCAACCCACAGTAGTTCTGACATCACGTCAAGGTCACCCCACCACGACCCATGTGGAAATATTTGAAACAGTAGGTAATTTTCAAGATTTTCACCAATTTTTCCGTACAGACAGTGAGGCAGCTTGGCAGTGTACGGACAAGAACTGCGGCTTCAAGACGTCAAGCGCGGCAATGCGCAAGCTGCTGGCCGTGGTGCAGGCCGAGATGGACCAGCTGGATGCGCTGGAGCCGAGCGCGCAAGCCGTCGAGATGCGCGAGGCTACCCTAAAAAAGGTACATCATCATATCAGCATATGCTTATGCAACCGAAAGACGTCCACTGCTGGACATAGGCCTCCCCCGCGGCTCTCCACTCGGACCGGTCCTGTGCCTTCCGCATCCACCGCGATCCCGAGATCCTGATCAGGTCGTCGCTCCATCTTGTTGGAGGCCTACCGACCGAAAAAGGTACATAGAACAACTTCATCCGACTCGACGGTTGGACGCAAAAGTGGGTGTGTACCTACAGTCCGTGAGCTTCTAGAACATTCGAGTTTCGGGTACCATTGACCGATTCAAGTATCATACCCATAAGAGTGAGTGAGCCAGCAAGGCGAACCCGAAAGTCTTTTTTTATTCCACCTATCGCACTGTGTTTGTTACTTTGTAGTGCTCTAGAAACCAAACACATGGACCAATTTTTGGAGTCACAATAACTATACCATTATATTCTCTTTGAACTATACCTAAACAGCTGTAATAAAATTGTTGAAAAAGAAAAAATAAAGTTGAAGAACTATTTAGGTATGTCAAATAATAAGTGAATATAATTGAAACCTCACTTTTTTGAACATCAACTTTAACAAGACTTTCTTCATTTCGAATGAACATTTAGATATCGCGCTAAACCTAAACGAGATAAAGCGCTAACTCCCTTCTCCTCGTGTCGTGTTTCTCATTATCATCGTGTGGGATCAGCTTCGCTCTGACGGTGTCCCGCCATCTTCCTCTATTCTTGGCATCGATCGTGTAGTGCCATCTACCCATCTTAAAGCTCTAACTAATAGCAACCATTCTCGTTTTCACAATAACTATCTATGCGTGCGCGTACGGTAGCGGATGGCACTAGTTAATCCACCGCTTCCTCATGAAGCACTGGTGGATACAGCCTAATATCTCCTTCATCATATCAGCCGAAGGACGTCCACTGCTGGACATAGGCCTCCCCCAAGGCTCTCCACTTGGACCGGTCCTGTGCCTTCCGCATCCACCGCGATCCCGCGATCCTAATCAGGTCGTCGCTCCATCTTGTTGTGGTCTACCGGTCCGCGGACTATCACCTTACGTGTGACCTTTCCAGTACAAGTCGGTGTTCCACCCGCGGCACGCGCTGCTGGTTACCCTGAAGCACGCGTTGGCGCAGCTGTACGGGCGCGTGGAGGGCTACGGCATCGACGAGCTGCCCGACCTGCTGCTGGAGCGCAAGGCCGAGCTCTGTCGGCTCGTGCTCGACGCGCTGGCAGCCGTCGCGCCCGGGGACACCAGGATGCGAGGCAAGTCACTAAGCTAACCTAGGGTTGCCATAATTCTTAAGAACTGATACGGGACTTATTGAATTGGTAATGACCAAGCGGGCAAGCGAGCGCCCCGCACCGCCCCTCCCTCACCTCTTCTCGCAACCGCTGTCGCCTGCCGTCGGCTTCCGGCCTTTAGTACGTGTATATTGAAATATTAATAAAACGGGACAAATACGAGACAAGTAACAATACGGTACGTGATACTTAAATACGGTGACAGTCCCGTAAATGCGGGACGTATGGCAACCCTAAACCTAACCTAACCTACGCTGAAGATATATATGTAATGATTCCTTGTGTTTTATCTCATCCCGACCATCTTCAAGGCACTATTGCTAGACAGAACCAAGCATTCTCACCGCACTGCAATTTTTTTATGGTTGTACATCTACGGAAAAATATTGCGTCTGTGGAATACTAGTACTTCGAAGACTCCACTTTAAAGTATTTTCATTCTTAACTGTCCTAGTTGTGTGGTAAACAAAATTCTAACCTCAATGTATAAATTTTTGTGAAGAATAAAGTGCATTATGTTATCAAATAAACCTGAGGCAATATTTTGTACATAATTTTGCTGATATTTTATCTCCAGTTCCTTTATTTACGATGAAATAGTTAAAAAATAACAAAAATGAGACGTTTTGAGGGTAGAATTTTGTTTACCAAATAGGACAGTTAAGAATGAAAAGAACTTAGGAAACGTAGCTGTAAAGTGCCATTTTGCCCTAAGGTTGAATTTCGATGCCAATGCAAGTTATGCAAGATGGTTAGAAGCTTTAGTGTCGAGTGCCGTTAATACATTTTAAGACCTGGCAATCCTAATTCAGCCGCCACTGCCATTAAGTATGTAGGTATAAGGGTGCGACCAAACCGCCGCGTAAACGCAGTGACGTGTCGTATGCGTCACGTTTTCTCACCGTTTCTTCATACATTTTGTTGCGATTCTGTAACGTCACCGTATTTTAAGCGGCGGTGTGGTCGCACCCTAACTATATCACTACATAAATGAAATGAAATGAAATTATTTAATTCGCAAGAACATACACAGGTGTTATTTTATAAAATTTTAGACATGTCAGAGGAAGGTAATACATGTCATGTATGCTCTGCCAAAATTTGGCATGCAAATTCTTAACCTAATTACTATTAGCTATTTATTTATTTATTTATTTATTTATTTATAATAATCTCATAATTAACACTAATCATATCAATCATATATTTTATTAAAATATTCATTCAAGTTATAAAATGGTCGATTAGTCAGATAGCATTTCAATTTCATAGTATAAAACAAAGTCGCTTTCCGCTGTCTGTCTGTCTGTCCCTATTTATGCTTAGATCTTTAAAACTACGCAACGGATTTTGATGCGGCTTTTTTAATGGATAGTGATTCAAGAAGAAGGTTTATATGTATAATTCTACGCAGACGAAGCCGCGGGCAATAGCTAGATGTACATAAAACATAAGAAATTCGCAAGTTACAGATGTACAATAAAATAATGGTAAAAATAATAATAGTGGTGTATAATATTGACCGTTGCAGGTATGATGTTGTACGAACTACACGCGCCGCTGATGTTCCTGGCACGCAGCGAGTTCAGCGCAGGCCTCATCACACAAGAAAAGCTGAAGGAGCGGCTCCAAGAGCCCATCGCCTGCCTGGCCGAGGCGGCCAAGATCCTGTCGCGAGAGGACCCTCAGAGCCCGGAGGGAATCACGGGACAGATCGCACAACAGTCTATGGAACAACTTCAGGCCAGTCTTGATTCTTTGTAATTAAATTAAGATTTTGACTGTTTTTTTTGGATATTTGTTTCTAAGTGTCGCGGTATGAGATGGTGCAACATGTAGAGTATGATAAGTAGATTGGCTTATAAAGACAAAAGTGATCTCTAACTGTAGAATTTGACCAGAATTTTTGCGTTTGATCTGAAACCCATAATGCATTCTGACAATAGCATGTATTTAATTGTTGTATAGAAAGTAAGGACAATTATAGAAGTTGTAATTAAATAATAAAGTTTATAATAAATTCATTGTATTTTACTATACATACAACATACCTAATAATATATTTGAAATATTAAAACTTTATCTTTTTAGGTTGTTTCTTTGCGGAGTCCACCTTGTTAGTATTGTTTATCGGGCCCTGCCCGATATCTTCTATGTTATCGGCACTCTCCAATGTATCCAGTTTAACTGAAGTCTCCTCCCTCTGGCCTTGAGTCTGCAATTTAATTAAAAGGATGTTATTTAAGACTCAGTTGATGTATACCCACAAAACCTAAACCTAAACTTGACTCAGAGGTACTGTTGTGAAGTTATGATACTTGTGTGTTGCTACAACAGTAAAGGACTAGGTGCCACTTTCAAATTAGTCAACTGCTCTTGGCTATTTTCCTAAAGTAATGTACTAAGCCCAATGATCTTCATACCAGTATTAAGAGGGTGCATCCGTGCTGAACTCTCAACGTCGCATTTTTGGTGTTTTTTTGCGATTATTTCACAGAAATTGAATGAAAGTATCAAATATCCCTCCGTAGTGCACTTCGTTTTTAGTGTATTAATGTATCTAATGCAATAATTGATC
Organism: Pandemis heparana; assembly: GCA_963854515.1. Classification (NCBI taxonomy): domain Eukaryota; kingdom Metazoa; phylum Arthropoda; class Insecta; order Lepidoptera; family Tortricidae; genus Pandemis; species Pandemis heparana. Next base: position 10,829,923 of record OY978021.1, read on the forward strand.
GTGATGGACTTTTATTTTCTTATTAAACGAGATATAGTATTTTATCCCTTTAATACGAAAATAAAAGTCAATCACGATTAATCATTGCATTAGACACATTAATACACTCAAAACTAAGTGCACTACAGACAGATATTTGATACTTTCATTCAATTTCTGTGAAATAATCGCAAAAATCACCAAAAATGCGACGTTGCGAGCTCAGCACGGATGCACCCTCTTAAACAAATAAATATTTAAGTAAGGTAAGGCGCAAGTTTTGTGTAGATTAAAGAACTACCATTTTCTTAATTCAAATAAAGAAAAGCAAGCAGTATAAATAATTTTTATACTTACAGTGGGACAATCTTTTCTCAAATGTGTGACATCACCACATAACTTGCAGGCACCTCCATTTGGATATAAACCCTTAGGGTTGTCTGGGCACTGCCTTGCTATGTGACCCTGAAATTTAACATAATTAGAATCACATCACGATAAACATGTGTAAGAGAAAGACAGGGAGAAACATAGGCTAATAGTAATGTGTAAGTATTTGAGACATTTCTGTGTTGTTTTCATTAGTGGCACGACTGAGAGAACAATGTATTTCAAACACTCACAGATTCCCTGCAAATGAAGCATGTAGCAAATCTGAATTCTTTGTCACGTTGGACTTTGCATTCAAACTGCCTGTGTTCTGTGGATCCACATTTGAAGCAAACTCCATCGGCTGCCTGAACTCCTGGTATCTTAGACTTAAGTTCTGGACAATCTGAGAGATTGTGGCCACCTTTCCTGCAGTTATAGCACACATCTCTCTTCACTCTTGCTAGGGCTTTTTCTGCCCTCCTCCTTTCCAACTTCATAGTCCTTTGCACCTCACTTTTGGGTATACCTTTCTGCATCATGCTCTTTCTAAGCTCAGTAAGACGTTCAGCATCCTTTTTCATTATAGGGAACCCTTCAAATCTAACCAGTTCAACTTCTTTGCCATTAATTATGAGTTGAAAACTATTATCATCGATTTCTTTCCTTCTAACAGGTTTTCCATTTCTGGGTTTCTTTTTTTTGGCAATATTACCATTTGGTCCACCTTTATTATTCCCATTTTGATGAATCTGCGTTGGAGTGTTAGACTTAACCAAGTTAGATGCTTCATTATCTTGTGGAGTATCTTCACTGGCATTAAGCTGCTGTTTCTTTTTATTTTTCTTCTTTTGTTTCTTTCCACTTTGTGGCGTTTTTTCGCCTGATGCAAGCTTTGGCAAATCAGCAGATTCTGATGCAATATCTTGTTGTTGAGAACTACCATTGGTGTTAAGTTTCTTCTTGTTTTTATTTTTTTTATTATTTTCAGTCTGCGGAACTTTATCTGTTGCTTCTGTTGATGTGGTGGTTTGAACCGATGAGTCAGGTGTTGCTGCTTCAACATTTTTCTTCTTTTTCTTTTTCTTGTTCTTGTTGGCTGTGTCAGCTTGTGAAGTCACTGATTCACCATTTTTATTTGATACAACATGTGTCTCGCTTTGCTTATTTTCTGTAGATTGTTTTTGGGGTAAAAGCCTTTTCTTTGGTTGCTCTTCAGGAAAGTCGCACCAAGTTGCCTTACGCTTAGACACCTTATGTTCTTTTAGAAAATTTTCGTAGTTTTCAATGCGCTGATTTTCAGCCTGAAAGTGAAATTCGGAAGACGTAGCGTGAAACAATCAATCAGATGAAAACTTACTCAAATCATAAGTATGATTATCTCAAACATTCTAATAATAATTATGATGTAAAATTAGCTACCTCTTTTCTTTTGCCAGCCTCTTCCTTTTCCTTTTTGGAGTACAGAAGTTGTTCCTTCATCACCTCCCATGGTGTGCTGTCTTCAGGGGTTCTTTCATTCGAAGATTTTGAGCCCTTAGCGCGGGCAAACCGGGTCATATTCAAGACGATATAGTCTCGTCTTCCTAGGCTCTAGAACACCTTTTAAGTATTTATAAGGTGTTGTTCGTTGTTGATTTTAGGTTTGATTTGATCTGCACGTGCGAATAAACGTAAGAAAGGAGAGCTGTCGAGCTCGAGCGCGAGCTTGTCAGCGTGCGTGCTCTATGAGTGACGTAAATAAAATTAATGTCAGTTTGACATGGATGACAACTGCGCTGTCTAACTGACAATTATGACATGTATTTTAATTGCAATTTTCACTTGTCCAAATCAAACTATAAAAAGTGTGCTAATGTGTATTATTTTATTCGGAGTACTTATTGCTTTATGTATTTCCCTTAACTGAAATGTATCACATTTTATACATAAGGAAAATATTCAGGTTAATATAAGGTTCAATTTTCAGAAAATAAAATAAAAAAATTCAGTAAGAAAATACACTGGTGCGTTTTTAAGAGGATCTCAAAGAATATTATTGATCTTCAATGGAGTGGAGAGTCTTATTCCTCCGAGAGTGGAGAGTGTCTGATCTGCCGAAATCTTCGATCTCATCCCAGCTGCTAAATTCCATCAGCATAAGGGTGTTTTTCACCCACACCATCTTGATGATTTGGGCTCTTCCATTGTGCGGTTTAAACGTTCTTTTCTACCTCGCACGTGTAAAACGAATATACAATGAAAAAACTCTCTCTCTGAGTTTTTCCATCTAGCTATGATTTGGGTACCTCCAAAAGGCGAGTGTATTTATTTATGTAAGTACATTATAGGTCATACTAGATGAAAACCCGGCTTCGCTCGGGTGAAATTTGAATCATAATACACTTGTAGGTACAAAATGTAGGTAGAATGTGTAGCCATTATTTCGAATCACTGTTTATTATTTTAATACAAAAATAGGTAGATGTGATAGCATTCACAATAACTGAAATTATCTGCAAGAATATATCCGTGCATGGCGTGAACAACTTGATGAGTCCAAAATGGCAATTTTACAGGGCGGCCATTTTAAAGTTTGAAAATCCGTTTTTATTTTGAATTGGGAATGCATGATTATTTTAAAAGTGTGTTTGGTGATTTTTCTATTGATACGAATAACCATCCTTAGCTACGGAAAAAAGTTTCAGATTTGACGACCGGATAGTCTAGTGGTTAGTGACCCTGACTATGAAGCTAGAGGTCCCGGGTTCGAATCCCGGTAGGGGCAGACATTTGTATGATGAATACGAATGTTTGTGCCCGAGTCATGGATGTTGTATGTATTTAAGCATGCACTTATCTAAAGCCATAGCACAAAGCTTTGCTTAGTTGGGGACTGGGTCAGTTGGTGTAATTTGTCCCATGATATTTATTTGTTTATTATTATTTATTTTTCCGTCGAGCCATATATTTTATAAAAATAAAAACATTTTACTCAGTCACTCGGCGGCCTCTATACGGCTGATAAGCACTGCGCCAATGACATGTCATTTTTTTTTAATTGCTGCTTGAATCTGTGGTAAACGATGACATTTATAGCTAAAAAAAGCAACGGCTAAGTGGCGCCGCCTGTAGAATGTTTGTGTTACTACCATACATGGGGAATTGACATTGTTCATTTTTTTAGTATGCTCCAATTCGAAAACCATTTGGAGGAAAACCATCAAATAACCGATTTATCTTGTCCGATTTCAAAAATACTTTACGATTGCAGATATTTTTGTAAAAGTACGTAGTGAGTTTTGACCTTTGTTTGATCTAACGACCGGGTTTTATGTTTTATGTAAGAATCGGCCATTAAATGTTTGCCACAAAAATGAAGAAAAAAAAGTTTAGCTACGGTATCTGTCACGCTATCACTGTTACGTCTACATCATAACATTACATTCTGACTTAACCTACAAACATTAGAAATAAAAGCAAATTCAAAGTATAAAACTGTAACAAACAATGGATATTTATAAAAAAATGTTTTCTGCCGGGATGCAACAATGACTCGAACAAAATCATTGTGAAAATCAGAGAAGGTTTGCAGAAGAAATGGTGTACGCAAGCTAATGTGGAATATTTCAAAGTTTACACGATGCGTTGTTGCGAAGACCATTTTAATGTAAGTAGAAGTCAGGAAAGATGTGCAGGGGTGAAACGAAAAAGCAAAAACAGCACGGAAAACAATAACAACGCCAACGAACGGAAATAATTTCGAACACGCGAACATTGTTGACATTAAACGTGAGTTTGCCGTTAAATTCACACACATCTACAGATCTATGACGTTGACATATAGACAAAACCTTTTTTTATATTTCTGTACGAAGGCGATTGGGATCTTGTCAAAATTAACAAATTATCAAACAGCGAAAAATATTTATATTTATTATTAATAAACAAAGATACGTAGAAGCATAATATTCAAGTCAGTTTCTTAAAAAAGTCCATTCTATCAAATAAAGGTGTTAAAAGCACAGCTTAAAAAAAAATAAACAATGCCAATTTCAATAAAAATTACCATAGTGGTTTAGTAACACGAACAATCTACAGACGGCGCCACTTAGCCGTTGCTTCTTTTAGCTAGAAATGTGATGACATTTCTACTACAGATTCAAGCAGTTTTTTTTTTAATTTGATATGCATTGGCGTACTGCTTAACTGCCGTATAAAGGCCCAGTAGTGATGTAACGAATATTCGCATTTGCAAATGCATTCGCGAATATTCGCATATTTCTGGAATATTCGCATTCGCATTCCCATTCGCAAAATTACTGCGAATGTTATGCGAATATAAAAAAAAAATTTAGGGTATCTAGTAGTTGTTTAATTAGGTATATAATTTTCGCCGCCCGGTAAGGGAGATAGCCCCATTGGCTTGGCGCTAAATTAAATAGCCCATCTGGCAACATAGAGTGGAATGACATTTCAATCAGATGCGTTCGTTCGTCTCAACTCGGCTATTCTAGGAACAAAAAACAAACGGAACGTACTTCGTATGTACGGGACTGGGGGGCAACTCCGAAATCCGATTTTCGAAATTCGTATCACACCGTCCCTCTCACTCTCAAATTAATAACTATTAGTGAGAGCGGAACGGCACGAAACGAACTTCGAAAAACGGATTTCGGAGTACAAGGCCTGCCACCAAAGTCACCAAGCCATAGACAAATGCTGCCAAATTCTAACAAAAACTGAATATTCGCATTCGAATTTGCATTCGCTAATGTCGAAAATATGACATTCGTTACATCACTACCGCCGAGTGACTGAATAAAATGTTTTTATTTTTATAAAATATATGGCTGGACGGAAAAAAATCGGAAACTTTTTTCCGTAGCTGAGGATGGTTATTCCTATCAAAAGAAAAATCACCAAGCACTTTTAAAATAATCATCCATTCCCAATTATTCTATTTTTTCTATGGTTATGTTGGCCAATCTCAGGTTTAAGAAAAATCGCACGGCGTATGTGCGCTAGCATGAAACGGAACGTTTGTCGTCTTCCGGTGTCAGTTTCGCGCTAGTCTGTGGTGTCCAATATGGCGACTGCGATTTGTCCGTCAGCACCGTTAGAATTTTACAAAATACTCGACAATCCGAATTTTGCGGATACATGTTGTCGACTCGAAAATTTTATTTTTTCATGTTCTATCATTCAGGCAACGTTTCGATCGAGTCTACCGTAGCCGGTCACGAAATTATTAATATAGACTAGATGAAAACCCGGCTTCGCTCGGGTGAAATTTGAATCATAATACACTTGTAGGTACAAAATGTAGGTAGAATGTGTAGCCATTATTTCGAATCACTGTTTATTATTTTAATACAAAAGTAGGTAGATGTGATAGCATTCACAATAACTGAAATTATCTGCAAGAATATATCCGTGCATAGCGTGAACAACTTGATGAGTCCAAAATGACCATTTTAAAGTTTGAAAATCCGTTTTTATTTTGAATTGGGAATGCATGATTATTTTAAAAGTGTGTTTGGTGATTTTTCTATTGATACGAATAACCATCCTTAGCTACGGAAAAAAGTTTCAGATTTGACGACCGGATAGTCTAGTGGTTAGTGACCCTGACTATGAAGCTAGAGGTCCCGGGTTCGAATCCCGGTAGGGGCAGACATTTGTATGATGAATACGAATGTTTGTGCCCGAGTCATGGATGTTGTATGTATTTAAGCATGTATTTATCTAAATTATATAAGTATTCTTATCCGTTGCTTGGTACCCATAGCACAAAGCTTTGCTTAGTTGGGGACTGGGTCAGTTGGTGTAATTTGTCCTATGATATTTATTTGTTTATTATCATTTATTTTTCCGTCGAGCCATATCCTACTACTATTATAAAGGCGAAAGTTTGTAAGTATGGATGTATGGATGTATGGATGTTTGTTACTCAATCATGCCAGAACGGCCCAACGGATCTGGATGAAATTCGGCACATAGATAGAGAAAAGTCTGGAATAGCACATAGGCTATTTTTTATCCCGGAAAATTGCGTAGTTCCCGCGGGATAGCGAAAAACGAATTCTTTGCGGACGAAGTCGCTGGCAGCAGCTAGTATTTTATAAAAATAAAAACATTTTACTCAGTCACTCGGCGGCTTCTATACGGCTGATGAGCACTACGCCAATGACATATCATTTTTTTTTAAATTGCTGCTTGAATCTGTGATAAACGATGACATTTGTAGCTAAAAAAAGCAACGGCTAAGTGGCGCCGCCTGTAGATTGTTTGTGTTACTACCATACATGGGGAATTGACATTGTTAATTTTTTTTAGTATGCTCCAATTCGAAAACCATTTGGAGGAAAACCATCAAATAACCGATTTATCTTGTCCGATTTAAAAAATACTTTACGATTGCAGATATTTTTGTAAAAAAAAGTACGTAGTAAGTTTTGACCTTTGTTTGATCTAACGACCGGGTTTTATGTTTTATGTAAGAATCGGCCATTAAATGTTTGCCACAAAAATGAAAAAAAAAAAGTTTAGCTACGGTATCTGTCACGCTATCACTGTCACGTCTACATCATAACATTACATTCTGACTTAACATACAAACATTAGAAATAAAAGCAAATTCAAAGTATAAAACTGTAACAAACAATGGATATTTATAAAAAAATGTTTTCTGCCGGGATGCAACAATGACTCGAACTATAGCCCCAACAAAGTCATTGTGAAAATCAGAGGTTTGCAGAAGAAATGGTGTACGCAAGCTAATGTGGAATATTTCAAAGTTTACACGATGCATTGTTGCGAAGACCATTTTAATGTAAGTAGAAGTCAGGAAAGATGTGCAGGGGTGAAACGAAAAAGCAAAAACAGCACGGAAAACAATAACAACGCCAACGAACGGAAATAATTTCGAACACGCGAACATTGTTGACATTAAACGTGAGTTTGCCGTTAAATTCACACACATCTACAGATCTATGACGTTGACATATAGACAAAACCTTTTTTTATATTTCTGTACGAAGGCGATTGGGATCCTGCCAAAATTAACAAATTATCAAACAGCGAAAAATATTTATATTTATTATTAATAAACAAAGATACGTAGAAGCATAATATTCAAGTTAGTTTCTTAAAAAAGTCCATTCTATCAAATAAAGGTGTTAAAAGCACAGCTTAAAAAAAATGAACAATGCCAATTTCAATAAAAATTACCATAGTGGTTTAGTAACACGAACCATCTACAGACGGCGCCACTTAGCCGTTGCTTCTTTTAGCTAGAAATGTGATGACATTTCTACTACAGATTCAAGCAGTTTTTTTTAATTTGATATGCATTGGCGTACTGCTTAACTGCCGTATAAGGGCCGAGTAGTGATGTAACGAATATTCGCATTCGCATTCGCGAATATTCGCATATTTCTGGAATATTCGCATTCGCATTCCCATTCGCAAAATTACTGCGAATGTTATGCGAATATAAAAAAAAATTGAGGGTATCTAGTAGTTGTTTAATTATATAATTTTCGCCGCCCGGTAAGGGAGATAGCCCCATTGGCTTGGCGCTAAATTAAATAGCCCATCTGGCAACATAGAGTGGAATGACATTTCAATCAGATGCGTTCGTTCGTCTCAACTCGGCTATTCTAGGAACAAAAAACAAACGGAACGTACTTCTTTTGTACGGGACTGCCACCAAAGTCACCAAGCCATAGACAAATGGTGCCAAATTTTAACAAAAACTGAATATTCGCATTCGCATTTGCATTCGCTAATGTCGAAAATATGACATTCATTACGTCACTACCGCCGAGTGACTGAATAAAATGTTTTTATTTTTATAAAATATATGGCTCGACGGAAAAAATCGGAAACTTTTTTCCGTAGCTGAGGATGGTTATTCCTATCAAAAGAAAAATCACCAAGCACTTTTAAAATAATCATCCATTCCCAATCATTCTATTTTTTCTATGGTTATGTTGGCCAATCTCAGGTTTAAGAAAAATCGCACGGCGTATGTGCGCTAGCATGAAACGGAACGTTTGTCGTCCTCCGGTGTCAGTTTCGCGCTAGTCTGTGGTGTCCAATATGGCGACTGCGATTTGTCCATCAGCACCGTTAGAATTTTACAAAATACTCGACAATCCGAATTTTGCGGATACATGTTGTCGACTCGAAATTTTTATTTTTTCACGTTCTATCATCCAGGCAACGTTTCGATCGAGTCTACCGTAACCGGTCACGAAATTATTAATATAGACTAGATGAAAACCCGGCTTCGCTCGGGTGAAATTTGAATCATAATACACTTGTAGGTACAAAATGTAGGTAGAATGTGTAGCCATTATTTCGAATCACTGTTTATTATTTTAATACAAAAATAGGTAGATGTGATAGCATTCACAATAACTGAAATTATCTGCAAGAATATATCCGTGCATGGCGTGAACAACTTGATGAGTCCAAAATGGCAATTTTACAGGGCGGCCATTTTAAAGTTTGAAAATCCGTTTTTATTTTGAATTGGGAATGCATGATTATTTTAAAAGTGTGTTTGGTGATTTTTCTATTGATACGAATAACCATCCTTAGCTACGGAAAAAAGTTTCAGATTTGACGACCGGATAGTCTAGTGGTTAGTGACCCTGACTATGAAGCTAGAGGTCCCGGGTTCGAATCCCGGTAGGGGCAGACATTTGTATGATGAATACGAATGTTTGTGCCCGAGTCATGGATGTTGTATGTATTTAAGCATGCACTTATCTAAAGCCATAGCACAAAGCTTTGCTTAGTTGGGGACTGGGTCAGTTGGTGTAATTTGTCCCATGATATTTATTTGTTTATTATTATTTATTTTTCCGTCGAGCCATATATTTTATAAAAATAAAAACATTTTACTCAGTCACTCGGCGGCCTCTATACGGCTGATAAGCACTGCGCCAATGACATGTCATTTTTTTTTAATTGCTGCTTGAATCTGTGGTAAACGATGACATTTATAGCTAAAAAAAGCAACGGCTAAGTGGCGCCGCCTGTAGAATGTTTGTGTTACTACCATACATGGGGAATTGACATTGTTCATTTTTTTAGTATGCTCCAATTCGAAAACCATTTGGAGGAAAACCATCAAATAACCGATTTATCTTGTCCGATTTCAAAAATACTTTACGATTGCAGATATTTTTGTAAAAGTACGTAGTGAGTTTTGACCTTTGTTTGATCTAACGACCGGGTTTTATGTTTTATGTAAGAATCGGCCATTAAATGTTTGCCACAAAAATGAAGAAAAAAAAGTTTAGCTACGGTATCTGTCACGCTATCACTGTTACGTCTACATCATAACATTACATTCTGACTTAACCTACAAACATTAGAAATAAAAGCAAATTCAAAGTATAAAACTGTAACAAACAATGGATATTTATAAAAAAATGTTTTCTGCCGGGATGCAACAATGACTCGAACAAAATCATTGTGAAAATCAGAGAAGGTTTGCAGAAGAAATGGTGTACGCAAGCTAATGTGGAATATTTCAAAGTTTACACGATGCGTTGTTGCGAAGACCATTTTAATGTAAGTAGAAGTCAGGAAAGATGTGCAGGGGTGAAACGAAAAAGCAAAAACAGCACGGAAAACAATAACAACGCCAACGAACGGAAATAATTTCGAACACGCGAACATTGTTGACATTAAACGTGAGTTTGCCGTTAAATTCACACACATCTACAGATCTATGACGTTGACATATAGACAAAACCTTTTTTTATATTTCTGTACGAAGGCGATTGGGATCTTGTCAAAATTAACAAATTATCAAACAGCGAAAAATATTTATATTTATTATTAATAAACAAAGATACGTAGAAGCATAATATTCAAGTCAGTTTCTTAAAAAAGTCCATTCTATCAAATAAAGGTGTTAAAAGCACAGCTTAAAAAAAAATAAACAATGCCAATTTCAATAAAAATTACCATAGTGGTTTAGTAACACGAACAATCTACAGACGGCGCCACTTAGCCGTTGCTTCTTTTAGCTAGAAATGTGATGACATTTCTACTACAGATTCAAGCAGTTTTTTTTTTAATTTGATATGCATTGGCGTACTGCTTAACTGCCGTATAAAGGCCCAGTAGTGATGTAACGAATATTCGCATTTGCAAATGCATTCGCGAATATCCGCATATTTCTGGAATATTCGCATTCGCATTCCCATTCGCAAAATTACTGCGAATGTTATGCGAATATAAAAAAAAAATTTAGGGTATCTAGTAGTTGTTTAATTAGGTATATAATTTTCGCCGCCCGGTAAGGGAGATAGCCCCATTAGCTTGGCGCTAAATTAAATAGCCCATCTGGCAACATAGAGTGGAATGACATTTCAATCAGATGCGTTCGTTCGTCTCAACTCGGCTATTCTAGGAACAAAAAACAAACGGAACGTACTTCGTATGTACGGGACTGCCACCAAAGTCACCAAGCCATAGACAAATGGTGCCAAATTCTAACAAAAACTGAATATTCGCATTCGCATTTGCATTCGCTAATGTCGAAAATATGACATTCGTTACATCACTACCGCCGAGTGACTGAATAAAATGTTTTTATTTTTATAAAATATATGGCTGGACGGAAAAAATCGGAAACTTTTTTCCGTAGCTGAGGATGGTTATTCCTATCAAAAGAAAAATCACCAAGCACTTTTAAAATAATCATCCATTCCCAATTATTCTATTTTTTCTATGGTTATGTTGGCCAATCTCAGGTTTAAGAAAAATCGCACGGCGTATGTGCGCTAGCATGAAACGGAACGTTTGTCGTCTTCCGGTGTCAGTTTCGCGCTAGTCTGTGGTGTCCAATATGGCGACTGCGATTTGTCCGTCAGCACCGTTAGAATTTTACAAAATACTCGACAATCCGAATTTTGCGGATACATGTTGTCGACTCGAAAATTTTATTTTTTCATGTTCTATCATTCAGGCAACGTTTCGATCGAGTCTACCGTAGCCGGTCACGAAATTATTAATATAGATTCCTTTTCATTTTGGTATAAGTACATATATCACGTGTTTATCCCTTACGGGGTATACAGAGCCTAAGCTAACAAAACCTTAAGGTCATGTTTAGCATGATTAAGGGTGTATATGGAAAAGGAAATCAAAACAGTATGGTTTGCTAGCCGCATCGCCTATAACATGATTCCTAAGATTTTCGCCCATTCCCTCGATGGGCTTTTACCATCTGCGCGGGAAGGGAAGCAACTGGTAAATTCTATGTTTTTTCTTTACACCCAAACCAGCATGAAAGAATCATCACCATCAGTGGTGATCACATACACCAGGTGACCCGCCTGCTTGTTTGCCAGCTGTTTGATAAAAAAAACATTCTATGTACATAAATACTCAAATAAGAAGTTTTTATTCAGCTACATCCCTAAAAGTAGAGAAGTAAAATATATGAAGATAATTCTAAATGGTTCCAATTAAAAAGAATGAAATGTACAAATGATTAAATTTTATTATACAGGTATACTAAAATAAAACTATTTGTTTTTCCGTGGAGGAGGCAGGCTGGCTTCTATAAGTTTAACCCAGTCCTCATACTGTTTGTTATCCTCCTCATCCAACTCATCACAAAACTTGTCTATGTCTTCCTCTGTAACTTGTGATTCCTCTTCGTTAAGAACAGCAGTACCCGTCTTCTTTTTCTTTTGAGATTTTGTCACCTTTGGCTTTTCTTCAACACCAACCTTTCCAACAGATATTTCTTCCGCCACTGAATCACCCTTCAATAAGTTATTTTTCTTCTTCGTTTTCTTAGAGACAATTATTTCATTTTCTACAGACTCTTCGTTGACTGGATTTATTTCATCTTTACTTTCATTTTCTGTTAATGAATCACCTTTATTCTTCTTTTTGTTTTTCTTTGAGATATTTGATTCAGTGTCAACATTCTCAATTCCTGTCGTTTCTAAGTGCAATTCTTCATCATGCGTTAAGTCTCGTTTTCTTTTCTTCTTCTTTTTAACTTCCGAAGAAGTAGATTTGTCGAGTGAATCGTCCACTGCCTGAATTCCTTCATCAATTATTGCTGCTTGCACAGATGTTTCGTTAGCTACGTCAGTACTCGTATGTTTGCGTTTTTTCTTCTTGATTTTCATACTATCCGCATTATTATTGTCAGTAATTTCAGAGTTATTCAATAATATTTCTTTACTTTTTTTAGACTTGAGTAAATTAGTCCCAACTTGTTCATCTGTATCTTCAACGTTCGCTACAAGAACTTGGGGGTCAAATACCTTATATGGTTTCTTGCTTTTCTTTCCCATTATAAGTGTATTACGGGTTGCATTAATTTAATAATAACACGCAACGCAACGAAATTCTTAGGTTAGCCTCACACGCCTGCAATGCAAGCAAAGCAATGCAATGAATTACCAATTACGACTGACCAGCAGGCTTATTATGTAACTCGCTCGCAATCACCATCGTCTTCATTTTTGACAGTTGATGGCGAGATTGGTTTAAAAATTAAAACAATCGTTTCACGTAACTCAATCGGCTTGACATCGCACTCGAAAGCGATTGCGAGCCATTTTTGAAACCAATTGAACGAATGATTTGCCAAAAAGTCGTTTCACGTAACAAAAATGACAACTCGGAATCGATTTGAAGCCGATGGCGAGCCGTCAAACGAAAGCGGGGACGACTTTGTCCCCGTCTTGAGAGAATGGAGTCAACTTGAGTTCGATTTTTTCGATAGTTTATAAGTTATCAATATAATAATTCACTTACAAAGGCATCTTGCTAATTGCTAGGTAAAATTAAATATGTTGTAGTGATGTTTTCCTTTGAAAAGCGATCGAAACTATAAAAATGGCAAGAAGTAAAGTAAGATAAGCCCGCCTTTGTATATGTATCTTAATTTTGTGAATTGTGTTTGTTTATTTTTATTTTGTACAGTGTTTACTTATATACAACTACATAAACAAAAATAGGGATATTGAAAGAAGAGTGAATGCAGGAAACATGGTCAATGGAGCGCTGCGCGCCTTTGTGAGCAGTGAGAAGGTGTCAAAGAAGGCGCGTCTGGCTGTTCACAGAGGGGTGCTCGTTCCAACACTAATGTACGGTAGCGAAAGTTGGGTATGGCAAAAGAAGCATGAAAGTAGAATAAATGCAGTAGAAATGAGAGCATTAAGAAGTATGGAAGGTGTATCACTGAAAGATAGAATAAGGAATAGTGTGATAAGGGAATGTGCTGGTGTGAAAGAAGATATAGTGACTAGGATAGAAAAAAATATGCTTAGTTGGTTTGGTCACGTAGAGAGGATGGATGAAAGAAGATTAACTAAACAGATTTATATGGGGAGTGTGAATGGGTGCGTTGGGAGGGGAAGGCCTAGGCGGACGTTCCGTGCTCAAATTGGGGACGTTTTGGAGAAAGGACAGGTCAAGAGTACCCGAAACCGACGAGCATGTATGAAGAGATTGATGAATGTGGATGAAGCGAAAGAGGTATGTCAGGATCGTAGCAAGTGGAACAAAGTAGTCTCTGTCTAGTGCCTACCCCTGTGGGAAAGAGGCGTGACGATATGTATGTATGTAAACAAAAATAAATCATCATGGGGGTGTTGTACCTATTCATTCGAAGAGGAATAAAATAAAAATGAACTTCGTATTTGTAATGTTTTATTCGTTTTAATTTAAAAAATAACAAATTTCCTAACAAGTAGGTAATTCTTAATCTTACTTCTTAGTAATATTATAAAGACGAAAGCTTTTAAGTTTTACCGATTTTATTGAAATTTAGTACAAAGACAATTACAGTCCCGGGGAAGAACATAGGATAGTTTTTATCCCGGAGTCCCGGAAAATAGCATAGTTCCTGCGAGATAACGATAAGCGAATCCATTCAGACGGAATCACGGGCAACAGCTAGTACCTAATACTAATATGATACTAATCATCATATCCAGCCTATACCTATAGTAGACTGCAAATAAGTAAAACTTGGAGGGGATAAGCGCAGTATGAAAATGATGTTGTTTTTCATACTGCGCTTATCCCCTCCAAGTTTTACTTATTTGCCGCCTAGTATACGTCTCACTGCAGGGCATAGGCCTCCTCTCAGAATGAGAGGGTTAGTGCTGTAGTTTCCACGCGAGCGGTCAGTGGGGATTAAAAACTTCACACACACCATTGAATTGTCTCGCCGGTGTACACAGGTTTCCTTGTTTTCTTTCGCCCAAAGGCTTATGACAAAATATGATTTCTGAAAATGAGATTTGTCGAACATAAATTACGAAAAACACGGATGCACGAGCTTGCGTTCGAACCCACGACCCTCTGCTTGAGAGACCATAATGTCATGCGCATAATGTAGCACCACACACTCACTGCTAGGTAAAGGGGTCTTCATTTACACGCCCCTTTGCCCGGTCCTGTGCCACCCTCATCCACAGCTCTCCAGCGGACTGCCCAGATGTCATCTGACCAACGGCTTGGCTTGGCTGTCCCGGCAAGATAAACAATGCCCCAGAAATACGTACCTAATCATGTACTAATTTTACAAATAATACTAATAAATCAACTTTATTGAGGCTTTATTACATTTTTTTGAATAACAAAAACAAGTAAGTACGAGTATAACAAAATCTGTATTGCTGGATTAATGGATTCAAAAGAGGTGGATAACAAAATAACCTGGATATTTTTTAGTTATTTATTACTAGTTTCTGCCCGCAACTCCATCCGCATAGAATTAGCAATTGACACGTTTATCGCTATATTATATTATCAGTCATTTCAGCGTGGAGAAGGAACAAACATACTCACTCACATTCTCATATTTTCACAAAAATTCGCCTTATATTAGTAGGATTGATTTTAAATTATTAAAGTTATAAACAGATGAACATAGGCTATATTTGATTCTATGCGGACGAAGTCGCGGGCAACAGCCAGTAAGTAACATGATTTAAGCATAATCTAGACAGCCATTTAAACCCTTTTAAACAACTCGCTCTTCAATTTAGTAAAGGGAAAATCTTTCATTTCAAACTGAGTAAATAGTAGGTAGGTTTGTCCTTTTTTCACGCAGCAAAGAACTACGGAAACTGATCGATGCGATTTTTTATATCGAATAGTTTAGCGAATAGTTGTCTTCACTTTTTTTGTGTTCCGCTAAAATTTAGCTAAAATTTAGTTAAAATTTATTTAATATGCCGCTGAGTGTATTTTGCTATTTATTGAAATTTATTGCTATCCCACTACTATTTAATTTTTCGGAATTAAAATTATTCTAAAGTATGTACACGATAAAATCTGTCCATCAATGTTATGGTAGTTACAGTCAGCGTCACATAGTATAAAACATCCAAGATGACCAAATACTTCGACACACCATACTATTTCTATGGTGTACGTCTACCGAACTATTTGACCGACTTGGATGCTTCAAACTATATGAGGCTGACTGTATATAACAATGAACGATATTTTCAAGCAGCACATTTTTAAATGATCAGTGATTATGAAATTAGGCACATAGTAAAATACGATCTTATTATTGAAACGTTAAAGACATAGATGCCCACAGATCTGTGAGTTTATTAGCTTTATATGTTTTATATTACTGTGCCTAAATTACCTTGAACAGCGGTTTTTGATAATCCTCACTCGTTTCCAATTTTAATGCTACAATTGTATTTTTATTTTTTTACACTCGTCAAGATATTGTATTTCCAAAAGAAATCATGATAATATATAACCGTTTTCTACTTGGGGGAGTCGGGAACACTTTCAGCCAAGCACCAAAAGTAGTTTTATATGGAAGGCATTTTTCTGTCAAAAAGGCCAAATTATCAAAGTTGACACACCTCCACACTCCCTCAATCTGAAGTCAATTAAAAAAATGTTAGCTAGGTATTGTTAAGAGACAATGTAATCATCACTACATAATATAAAACAAAGTCGCTTTCTGCCGCCTGTCTGTCTGTCCCTATGTATGCTTAAATCATTAAAATTACGCAACGGATTTTGATGCGGTTTTTTTTAATAGATAGAGTGATTCAAGAGAAAGGTTCAATATGTATTTCTACGCAGACGAAGTCGCGGGCAGAAGCTCGTAAAGTATAAAGTGGGTAGTCCAATTTAAAAATATATGTATTTTTAACAGAAAACCTAGTAGACTGTCAAGAAACGCTGTTCAAAGTAATTTAGGCACACTAAAATAACTTAAGCTGAAACTCACAGACACCCTAGCATTTTATTATGTTTGTATTTTTATTATGTAGTGTTTTATCGTGTATATATCTTTTATGTTCTTATCTCCATACCAAATCTCATAAAAATCGGTGTGCGAAGAGGTAATAGGTAATAGACAAAATTTCAAATGAGAAGAATAGGAATATCAGTCTAGGATTAATAAGATCAGTGGGGCGGGTCCCGGGCCCGGCCGCCGCGCCGGCGCCGAGCTCGCGGCAGCGCGCGCGCCTGCTGAGACACCGGTCACACAGCTGGTGAGTGCTGAGCCCACTCTGCTATACTGTGCTCTGAAAATAACACAAACAACTATAAAACAACACTTTCCTTGTTCCTCGAAATGAAAATAAAGTTTTATTTGTAGATCCATATTCATCTCTGACTGTAGCCAATAAAATGGTATGGTCATCCTCAGAAGTAGGTAACCTGAAATATTATATTTACAACTTACAACACACTTTAAATCAACTTTCCTAGTTTTTTTGTTCTTTATTGTTATTTAATTTTAGTTTTTAATAGTTTGTATTTTAATAAAAGTAATTTTAATCAATTTACAAGGTACATTGGAAACTTAACCATATAGTTGGTTATTGCGTTATTGCCACAAAGTATTTAAGTGTTCTACTTCCGAGTGCTGTCAAACCTCGAGGAGACAAATATACAAAAAAAGGGTTTTATAATTTTCCATCGAGTCGATGCGCGAGTCGTTCGAGTGTTCACTGTGTTATACTCCTTAAGGTATCCATGCAAATTTACAGGCTACTGTACTTATTTAGCTAAGAAATCTAGCATTAATAGATACTTTTAGAAAGAAAATATAACATCCTTCTTTTTTAAGGGGGAAAAACTTAATATTTGTGAATTTATTTTGAGGCAAAAACAATTATTTTGTATTTCAAACTTTAGTTCAAATATTTAAATAATGATACTTTACACTTTTATACTGTTTTCTCATTCTACAAAAATAGTGACTTCATGACCGATTCCGTGACTGAAAGGTTCTCGAGAGGAGACTACGACTACGGATCGGCAAGCGCACCGAAGGACGTTCAACTGAGGTAACTGGAGGTCTATGGGGGAGGCCTATGACCAACAGTGGATGTCCTATGGCAGATATGATGATGATTGGCAGATTGATTAACTGGAAGAGATCCATTTAAGGGATAAGTTCGCCTTTGTACATCTATTTGTTTCATTATCTGTAAAATTACTGTGTTTTATGTACAATAAAGAGTTATACATACATACATACATACATGATGATGAAGTAACCACATACAGTCACTTAAAATTAAGTCAACTTCCAAAGAGCTTACAAGGGCCGACAACGCACTGGCATCGCGTAAAGCGCTGCTGGTGTCTATGGACGTGGTGATCATGAGAGGCCTTTGCTTAGTAAACTTTAATATAAAAAAAAGCAACATACATCTTCATATATCTCAGGCAGCTCCTTCAGGCGCTCCACAAGTTCCCGCTTGATACGGTCACCCTGGATACCAAGTTGGCGACACTGTGCAAGAAACTCCGACTTCATAGATGCCTCGTTCTTTAGATAACTCTAGTTTTCTTTTCATATTCCTGGAAGTAGAGATTTCATATTTCAGTACACCAATAATTAAATAAACACCTGTGTTGATATATTAACAAGAATCTTAAGTAGATCTATCTATCTAATCAGCCCACGTCCACCCAAAGCCCTCTTCAAAAAAAATTATATAAATTAGCTCCCCTTTACAGTTGTTACCAGTCTTCCTTTATGCACCCTAAAGGATGATGTCGACTTGGAAAGGGAGCGCAGAGCATTGTCAGTTAGGGGAAATATGCTTTCACGCAGGTTTGCACGCTGCTCTCGAGAGGTGAAAATCACTCTCTTCAAAACTTACTGCCAAACTTTGTACACGTGCAGCCTGTGGAGCAATTACACCAATAAAACCTACAATGCTCTGCGCGTCCAGTACAACAACGCCTTCAGGGGATTGTTGGGGCTGCCCTGGCGCTGCAGCGCATCGGGGATGTTCGCTGCGTGGAACACGAGCGGCTTCCAGGCCGTGCTGCGCAAGCGCGTGGCGTCCCTGTGGGAGCGCGTGCGGCGCAGCTCCAACTCTCTCCTGAAGGTGGTGGCAGCGAGGACCGATAGTCCTATTATTGCTCATTGGATGTCCGTACATGTTAAATCCAACGAGCATTTCATGTTTTACTAACCTAAATATTAAGTCTTATTGTTACTAACATTATATTATATGGATATGGATTATTTAATTAATTTTTATCTGAAATAAATAATTTCATTTTCATTTCATTTCATATGTAATACAGAAATTATGATAAAGACTACACACAATACATCACAAATGTCTAAAAAAAATCACTTGTTAGTTCTGAAGCAAACAAGAATAAAATTATACTTAGTGAAGTCAAATCAATGCTTTTAAAAGTAAAGGATCTGCCAGAGAATCTGGTAGTGGGCGGGAGAGTGTTTGATGAATCTGACCCGAGAGACATCTAATGAGGCTGGCATAGTCACACAGGTGCACTTAAGCCCCATAAAATTTTTAGATTAAAAAAAAAACCATCAACCTTCCATCAAGTGAGATAAGGTCAAATGTAAGCCTATTTAATGTAAAGAAAAAATGTATTTGACCCATGAAAATCTAACTATATTAAAAATGTTCAGCTTTATATATTATAATATCTAGGTTCCTCTGTTTGGAGTATTACTTGCTATTACAAAATATTATGTTTATTTTGAATAAATCTATCATAATTTACCACTTACGTCAGTGGCTGCTCATCTAAAAAATGACAACACTTTTACCCAAAACCCTTTCATACATAATTCTTTCGAGTGAATGCTGCCAAATGAAAATATCCAACACCGTTTGATCAATGCACTAATGAATTCATTCTGCACTTTCCTTTCACTTGGTGTTCAGACGTGTCACTTTGAGTGAAAGATGCAAAATGAAATATGAAGATTAACACAAAATGAATCATCTGATATCACCTGATAAAGGTGATTTATATATGAATGAATTCAATGTTTTCGCGTTTACTTTAAAATGCTCAAACTCAACAAGGACAACTATTCAAAAACTTTTTAATAACATTTGGTGCCGGCCTCTGTAATATTAGTATTTATTACCTGTGCGGCGTGCAGCACGCGCCTGCGCCGCGGCCACTCCGGCATCGGGGTCTCGGGGTGAGGCCGGCGTGTGCCGCCACCGCCACAGAGCTGCCGCCCATGTCCAGCTACGGATCCTACAATGTTAATCATTCTTATACACCAAAATTCGATTTTCGTAGTTCGTTCGTTGGCTTGAGGGGTAAGAATGTTGCTAGCGAATTGTATACGTTGTATACCCATACTTATTATAGTTCGCGAGGGAAAATGTTTTTATGATACAACTAACAATTTGGAAACTTTACGGAACTTTTCATACCAGATGCACTGGGTGCTTTTATATACCACTGGAAGCACTACACGTCGTATATCAAATGCACTGGTGTTCATACACCATTAAAAACACCACAAATCGTATAAGTTTAAAAAACTAAAGTTTATTTCGAACAAACATTTCCGGCACGATGTGTTCAATGCTAATCTATTTTCGTGTTGAATACTATGCTTACGGAACTATAATCACTCTAGAGTAAATTTATTATTGTATTTTATCAATTTACTTATAACACCTTGCTTAAAACACACAGAAAAGCAATAAAACAATAAAGTTAATAAAGTTAACCAAACTTACTTTGTTGATTGTTGTGAAAACAAAACACTGACCACTGACAAGATTTTTTTTTTTTAATTAAGTTTGCGTTTAGTTTAGTATTTTATGTTTTTGGTTATAAAGATAATTGTTGTTATTTAGACCTTGATATTTTAATTAACCAAAATAACATACTAAATTCCATTATTTAAGTGAAAAAAAACGCGAGAATTAGGGTCAATTGACTTAATAAAAATCATACGTCACCGAAGCTGTTTGCAAAAACCAAACTTTTCGGTCCATTCACTCGCTTTCGTGATTGAAAGCGATTGCGACGGTAATCGGAATCATTTTTTTACGTAATACCAATGTTTCAAGGCGCTCGGAATCGTAATCACAATCGACTTCGACGACGATTACGATCGCGAGCGAGTTACGTAATAAGCCTGCTGACATGACATTGACACTATTGACACATGACATGACAGTGGCAGCGCAGCAGCAGTCACTGTCAGTCGATTGTTTTTTTATCTTCAAGAAAATCAAAAGAATTAAGGCTCATTCAGCCACGCATGATTTATATTTTTATTTTTATTTTTAAAAACAATTATTTAAAGATACAGGTACTTAATTTATTCATAAATGTTTAACAGAATTTTAACTAAGAACAAAGTTTCCTTATAAATCTAAGTTAACAACTCATGTGCCTCAACTAGGAAATCCTGTGTTTCAGGCTATACGAGCTGAACAAAATGGCTATGAAATAATTAAACAATCACCAGGGAAAAATCAGTATACATCATAAACAAAAATATAAAGAAATTATTAAATTAAAACTATGAAAAACTGCGGCCACATTAGCTTAGCAGGATTCGGCGAAGGTTCGCCCTACCGCGACATGTGTGGTGGACAGACAGTTCGATTTATTGCGAACCATTCGGGCGAACTATAACTATGTTCGGGCTCTGTCGTAGTGTCGGTATCTAGTGCAGATCAAAGGATTCCCGTTTTACTCCTTTTTCATCCCACACTAACTACAAGGGTAGTTTTCATAGTGGTTTCAATTAGCTAACTAGTTCGCCCGAAGTTTTTATTGCGATAATTTGGTCTAAATGTGGCCACGTAGTTCGTGGTTAACGAATATGAACTTTTTATCGCGACAACGTGACACGAACCTTCGCCCGCTAATGTGGCCGGGGGGTTACTGAACTGACCCTATTACAAAGTTTGACATTTTAAGATTGTATCGTTTTATTTCTTTTACTCTAAAATTCATCAATATTAGTTTACGCGAGACGGCATTTTATTGTCAGTGTGGCAAAACTGTTTTTATTCGGAGAAGCCGTGTTGATCTAGTTTCTTTCTATTTTCGTTCAGATTAACCCT
Organism: Pandemis heparana; assembly: GCA_963854515.1. Taxonomy (NCBI): domain Eukaryota; kingdom Metazoa; phylum Arthropoda; class Insecta; order Lepidoptera; family Tortricidae; genus Pandemis; species Pandemis heparana. The sequence continues at coordinate 10,851,627 of OY978021.1, forward strand.
TCATTTGCGTTAACAAATTTCTCGACAAAATAAATTTATTCTTATAAGAAAACACGACATAATCACGTAAATATATATTTTTTGTAAATACCTCGACGTTTCGGACGCGACTTTGACAAACAACAACAACAACACGATCTAACAACAATATTTGACAAATGATCTAACTTTATTGCAATTAGTAAACCTTATCATTTTTTTATTAAATTAAGTACTTCAATTTTTTGTTTTCTTATAATCGAGGAATAATCATAATTATTGTACGTGCCCTTTATCTTGAGCAAAGCTATGATGATATAAAGTCACATGTGCAAGCCTCTAGTCTAATTTTGTCAAACAATCAAAAATTGATCTAAGTAAATCTAGTCCAATACTAGAAAACTTGGTGTGGGCGTTGAAATACATATCTGCATAACTATATACCTCGAAACACCATAATTAGTCTTACAAGTACCTACTCAGTACAACAAATCCGCCATAAAAATTCCAAAATCGGAATCTCGAGCTTCATAATAAGGTCAAACAGTAGCCTAACACATAGCAATCTGATTATAGAACATTAATGCAATCTAAGTATTCATAAACTTTATTGTAGCAGTCTACAATAGCACGGGTTGTCGGTATTGCTTGGGCCAATTCGCTATCAAGACCTAAAACGAAATTTATAGCATAACGTAGCCAGATAATTATTCGAATTTACTGGCGAGTGTCGTTAATTTAACAGCAAGAGATATTTGTGTTAATGATTTCATTTGTACCTAGCGTTCAGGATAACTACCTACTTATATTTTATACATAGAGACGAAGCTTATTGAAATCAATCTGTTTTCTAAACAACCATTAACTTTTATGATTCTTTAACTGCACTGAGAGATTAAAGCTCAAGTTTGTATGAAAATTTATGATTAAGTAGGTAAATGCCGCAGTGTGCAAGTATCTCCTATCAATTCTGTAAGTATCTCCTATGTTATCACAGTTAATTATTTCAAACCTGACAGCATTATTATTTATTGGCTGTAAGTCAGTTAATCGCTGAAGTGTACGATAAACATACGTCCCACTAGTGATAAACGACGCTTTTACGTAACCCGAAGCCAATCCGCTATCACACGAATAAGCTAGGTACGTGTAGGTAGCGGCCGGCGCGCGTCGCGACGCCCGCCTCCCGCCACGTCGCAGCGGCAGACTGCCGCAATCTAGCAAAAGCAATCAAATTCACTTGTCGTCCGTTCCGTCAGCTTTGTTTGATCTTTACCACGCAGCGTAAACAAGTGTTCTAAAAAAAAAACAATTTAACCGAAGTATTTATTTTAAAGTGCGATCATGGCTGACCAAGACTACATCCTAGGAATGGACATAGGGACCACATCCGTAAAAGTGTGTGTATACGATCCGGATACAAAAGACATAATTGCTATGCAAAAAAAGGATACGGCCGCAAACATTCCCAGTGACCAAGGCATAGAAGGGAACAAACAGGATGTACCAAAAATAGTTTCAGCCGTGCACTACTGTGTGTCCCGTCTGCCGAGAGATGTACTGAGGCATGTCAAGAAAATCGGCGTGTGCGGCCAGATGCACGGAGTAGTACTATGGAAAAACGGAGGAAACAAGTAAGTATGTTTACATTTAAAAAATATGACGTCTCATGCCTTAACACTGATAAAGGATAACCAGCACCAATACAAAAACTTAATTAGCTTAGTCCTATACTTAAATCTAAGATTGTTTGCTACAATAAAAATCCGAGAAGATACCAGTACCAGTAGACACCATAGGTACCTACTACACTCCAATTATCCAGTAGGTCGTGTGATTAATAAACTTGAAAGTTTGAAACTCCGACACTTAGTAAGTAAACTCTTTATTGTGCAAAAAAACGTAAGACAAAACATAATACAATTGACAACCACAGATACAGGCACAAAGGCGGACTTATCCCTTTAAGGGATCTCTTCCAGTCAACCTTTGAGTGGATGAGCGGCGTAATATATTAGGGACAGACGAGTGAATAGTAAAATAGTTAGTAGGTATACATTCTATCTACGTGTATTAGGTATGTAGGTATAATAGCTAACAGAATACAAATTGTATTTTAATTGCATTACTCGTTTGGGAGGTCCTTAATTACTGAACTTCTCCCTATAAAGTCTAGATATACTTAAAAGGAAAAATAAACTACGTTCAATAATTTGGCGGTCGTAACCGACAGGCCAGGAATGGCGATAGATTAGGACAAGATCATTTAATGATATTTCAGTTTTACGGCTTTTTGATACTACCAAGTCTCTGATTGGGTCTGATCTATAATAGGTCATAATTAATTAATGTTTCTATTGAATCACTGCTAACTTAATAAGTTGTATCGAACTAGCTGTTGCCCGCGACTTTGTCCCAGCAAAATTAAAATTTGTATCCCAAGCAGCTTGACTTTTCCCGAAGATAGCTTAACCAATGCCGTTATATTTCAACTAATTTACACAAAACAAGAAAAATATATACAGTTAAACCTTCCTTCTGAATCATTTTATCTATTCGTTAAAACTGCCTGAAAATCCGTTCAGCAATTTTTAGTTTATCGCGAACACACAGACAGACGTGGCGGTGGACTTTGTTTTATAATACATATGTAATTATTGATGTAATAATTGGAATTGGAATTATCGTGTACTTGAAAATGTAATTCTTCATCACGAATTTCTTTTGACCAGAGACTTACTAACTTAACCCTCAGATTAACTTTTATCTAACATCTAACCTAACCATTTTTTTTTGTTTCTTTTCAGGGCTTGGGAAAAGGTTGAAAAAGACGGAAACGTAATAAGGTTCGAAGGCGTCAGGGAAAATATGTCTGCTCTGTATACATGGCAGGACACAAGGTGCAAACCGGAGTTTTTAGACACCCTTCCTAAGCCCGATTCCCACCTTAAATGCTACTCCGGCTATGGCTGCGCCACTCTTCTATGGATGCTCAAGCATAAGCCTGAGAAACTCAGCAATTTCAACTGCTCAGGCACTGTAGAGGACTTCGTGGTATCAATGCTGTGTGACCTAGATATCCCGGTCATGTCCGACCAAAATGCCGCCAGCTGGGGCTACTTCAATACAGAAAAGAACGAATGGAATATTGAAATATTAAAATCCATCGAGTTTCCTATAAATCTCCTACCAAAGGTTGCGAAGAGTGGAGAATTTGTTGGCAAATTAAATTCGTCCTGGAATGGAATTCCGGTGGGAACGCCAGTAAGCGCTGCGATGGGAGACCTGCAGTGCTCCATGCTGGCGACTCTTGAAAACAATCAGGATGCTGTCTTGAACATTTCCACTTCTGCTCAGTTGGCAATTATTGCCAATAAAATCTCCGATTTCGGTTGCAGTACCGTAGAGCATTTGCCTTATTTTGATAACACTTATCTGGCTGTAGCTGCCTCCCTGAATGGTGGAAATGTCTTGGCGACGTTTGTAAAGATGCTCCAGCAGTGGATGCTAGAATTCGGTTTTCCCATTCCTCAAGCCAAAGTATGGGAGAAACTAATAGCGATCAGTTCGGCCGCACCGTTGACGTCGGAAATGAAAATAATCCCTCATTTACTGGGTGAAAGACATACGCCGACAGCTAAAGTCTCGGTGACCGACATTGACTTGTCTAATATCCAACTGGCCTCTGTATTTAGGTCGCTGTGTGACAGCTTGATACAGAACTTGCATTCCATGATGCCCAAAGAAATATTGCGCAACGCGAATATTAAGAGGATCGTGGGGAACGGTTCAGGTCTGTCACGGAATATTGTTTTGCAAAGAGCAGTGGAGCACTATTACAGCTTGCCATTAGAATTCACCTCCGGGGGTGACGCTGCGAAAGGTGCTGCGGTGGCCGTTGCAGGAAAATAAATTAGACATTTGAAACACTGCCATCCCCGTAGACTGTAGTGACACAAGTATTTATCTAGCTAACCATGTGATGTAATTACTAGCCAAGACCAATCGAGGTTATTGTTTAGGTTTACCTTATTTGCATGCAGCTAGAAAGTAGACAATAACAATATAACAATACATTTATATACATATCTTATTTATTTTATATTAGCAGTAAGGATCGTATCCAAAAGAAAACTGAACAATAGTATATAGCCATTATGTGCCTAGATCATGTCTTGTTCTGTATTTAAGTAAAAAAGGTTACGGTTTTGATTTTTGCGTAGCAATCCACAAATATCAAGACGAACTGGCTATCTTTATTTTTAACTCAAATTTTAAGTAGTTACATATTTTAGATCATAACTATTTTTTCTTTACTAGCGAAATGAATTTGTTATCATTATCATTATCAAATGTATTGAAATGTTGCTCACTACTTCACATCGTATCTGGGGCTGGCTAGTTAGATAACTTTTATTATACTTTATACCAAACTTCATGTACCTATCTACTATTATTGACACGCTGTCGCTGTAGGCAATATTTTAATTAATTACCTAGTCTCTCATATTTGTGTTGAAAAGTAAAATAATTTTGAAGTAGACGTATTTTTTATACACTAAAAAAAGAAGGCAAGATACGGTGTTACTTATTTTGCACCGTCAATTTTGTGTGTGCGTGAGAGTGTGTTTGCATGGGTATAAACAGTTTACTTCAGGGCTTAGCCCTTTCAATTATTGCATAGGCAGCAGTTTCTGTAAATTAAAAAATAAGTAAATTTATTTTTGTTTTCTATGGACCATCGTTAAATTAGAACACGAAGCATTTGACGGGTTAATAGTTGAACTATGTTGTTAACTTTGCGGATAGCTCTATTTAAATAAATATTAAAAAGTTACGAAAATATAAGTAGTTGTTTTTGTTTACAGGTACACTATAAACCAGAAGCAGCATTAACAAGCTAACCATCGTACAATGCCATATATATTTAAATATTTAGTGAGTAGATAATAATATGTGAGTTAAGTAAGTCTACTTTAGTTACAAGGTGAACTATTATTTTAAAGGTCAAGTTAACAGTTACACGTTTATTTTATTAGTAAAACTTAAAACTTATTAACATAACAGCAACAATGCACATAATACCTAACGCAAATAGGTTTTGGTACATTAGCATAACTTAGGTGCGCTTCCATCATCTTTTTGTTTCTTTGCGTTCTTGGTTCATTTTCCCGCCAAATTCAGAGTTGTGCGACATAGTTCGGCCAAAGTTTTTATCGCGATAATTTGGTCTAATGCTTCGGCCACATTAGCGGGATTCGGCGAAGGTTCGCGCCATCGTGGCATGTGTGGACTGACAGTTCGCTTTATCGCTAATCATTAGGGCGAACTCGAACTTTGGGCTCCTGTCGGTATCTAGCGCAAAACAAAGGATTTTATCGCGACAGAGTTCATGTTCGTGCAAGTGTCTACACTCCGTACTTTGAAATTTCTGAATCTTCGTCAATCTTGACAATGACAAGTGACATTTCAATAATTATTTACAGAAATACAATACAAAGCAAACGCTTCCTCTATCTTTTTGGTTCTTTGCGCTGTTGGTTCATTTTCCCGCCAAATTCAGAGGTGCGTGACATAGTTCGCCCGAAGTTTTTATCGCTATAATTTGGTCTAAGTGTGGTCACGTAGTTTGTAGCTACACGAACTCGAACTTTATATCGTGACAACGCGACACGAAGATTTCAAATTTCAACGCCGAGGCAGTATAAGCTTAAGTTTCTCAGCTTGTACTAGAAAAGGCACCAAAAAAAAGTTTCAATAACATGTCATGTGTCAGTGTCATTGTCATTGTCATCTGTCAAGTCGTGTACTATTTAAAACTGTTACCGCCGGATACCGTAACATAAACTCGTATAATAATTTGCATTTTGCATGTAGATTCCGAGTATCGAAGCGACCTAATCGCTTTCTGCAAAGTTCAATATAACTGTATTATGTGGTCGCGGTGATATAATGGAAGGTAACAATAAAGCAGAGGACATGGACATCCCGACGGCGGAAGGCAATCTACTGGAGCAGCGCGCGGAGGCGCAAGTGGCGGCGCGGAATCCCCTGATGAAGGTGCGAACGTATGTAGTTGCACTGCGGCCGTGGTCCCTGAGCGCGAGCCTGCTGCCAACGCTGCTGGGTGCAGCGCTGGCGTGGCGGCTGCCGGGCGAGCGCGCGTTCAGCTGGCCTGCGCTGCTGCTCACGCTGTGCACCGTGCTGCCCGTGCACGGCGCCGGCAACGTCGTCAACACCTACTTCGACTTTGTCAAGGGCATCGACAATCGTAAATCCGACGACCGCACACTTGTCGACCACATCCTCACCATCGACGAGGTAGTGTCGCTCGGTGCCATCCTCTACCTCGCCGGCTGCGCCTGCTTTGTGCCCCTAGTTATGGTGTCGCCGGCGCGCATGGAACATTTAGCTTTAGTTTACTTTGGTGGTTTATCATCCTCATTCTTATATACTGGGGGCATTGGCCTCAAATACATTGCTCTGGGTGACATTCTAGTTCTAGTCATATTTGGACCTGTGTCAGTGGTGTTTGCATTCCTTGCACAGACAGGGAGAGTGGATTGGCCTATCTTTTGTTATGCAATACCTTTGGCATTAAATACTGAAGCCATCCTGCACAGTAATAACACAAGAGATCTTGAGACGGACAATAAAGCTGAAATTGTCACTCTGGCCATATTGATTGGAAAGACAGCATCTTATTTGCTTTATGCATTCCTGCTGTTCATTCCATATATTATGTTTGTGGTGGCTTCAGTGCGCTGCTCGCTGTGGTTCCTCCTGCCACTACTGACTTTGCCCCGGGCTTTTAAAATAGAAAGAATGTTTAGAAACCCAGACACAATGAGATATGTTCCTCGACAGACAGCTAGACTTAATTTCTATTTTGGTATGCTGTATATGATATCATGTTTGTTTGCTTATAGGTTGCCATTCCTGCTGCATCAATAGTGTTTGTTGATTTAAAGGTTGAATCTTATTGTACTTATTGAGTAAGTTTGCAAACACTCTGATGCTGATGGCATTAAAATAATACAAGAAATGAAGTTTTACTCTTATCCTGTTCATATTGGCTCACATGTGATGCAGTTGCGTGAGTTTTCTGTGGACCCTGGTATTTCTTGAGCATTCTTTTGTAGTTTGAAAGTAGCCGTTATGAAGTTTATACAAATCAGAAAAAAGACTTATATATAATTTGCTCTGGTCCTATGTTCTTAGTGTCTAAACACATCTTTAAAAAGCTTAAAACTTTTGTGATTACCTTAAGATGCATTGACTACCTTTACTCTTTTAATTAGCATTTATTTGCTGATGTAAATGATGATTGTTGGAGCTATGGCTGCTTGTAAGAGAAATAGTGTTGTATAATAAGAAAATGACCAGTATTCTACTATGAATCATGTAAAAATAACTTATGTTTAATTTATATACATATACATTGTTCAGTCAGACAGAATTGAATGGATATTGAATAGAATTAGCTTTTCAGATCTGAAAATAGATGGTTGTATTGTACACGCAACGCAAGATATATTTTAAGCAGGGTTGTGATGGCAGATGATAAACAGAGTATGTGGAAAGGAAAACAGGTCACTAGTTCAATTTTAAACATTAGATTATTTGTGGATGTTTAAAAATGTTGCTCTGGATACTTGAGGAGTGATCATTTGACCAAAACATATCTTTGTATCATCAAAACATGTTAGGAATAATTAACTACCTCTTGAATCTATTTAAATAGGAGTATGTGCTTCTTATTGTTATTAATAGTTACAACTATGCTCAAAGAGGTGTTTCATGCCAAATCATAGGCATTGTCTGTCAGTCATTAGTGATTGATGCCTTTACATTTTTTATAATATGCAAGATGCCTTTATTAGTAAAGTATAAATTGACAATAAATAAGTTATTTATGTATTTTAAAATATTTATAGGCTAATTTTAGTTAAATATATAGTTTTTAATACAAGATTGTTCATATTGATTCTATCATATCCCTTAAAGATTAGGTGATTGATTTGATTACTAGTGGAGTTTACACAGGCTAGGGTCTCGACCCTATATTGGCTGTTGTATTGTATCAGGAACCATTCAAGTATTAAACAAGCATCAAAAGGGAGTGGGCGATCTATGCTTTCCTTATTTTTCATATTATATATATGAACGGGTATTTTTCATGATTACTGACATCAGCATTAGTTTACTTATTTACGATACTCTTAAAGGGGAAATTTTATAACAACTACCAATTGCTTACATAACGATGGGGGTAACCCTTTACTTTTTTCTGTTTTATGTATGTAAATGTATAAAATCGTTAAAAATCAGAAATGATAAGGAAATAAGAATAATATTGGTTATAAATTAGTAGGATCCGCTGAACCAACCAACTGAATTTGTTTGTTTTGTTGAGGTTCTCTATTGCTCTTAGTGTAAGCTAAGGTAGTATTTAACATTATATTATCTAGCTAGGCTAAGTATAAGATTCTCGAAGTAAATGCTAGTTAGTTCACGCGGCATTTATACCTAAATGGAAAAAAGTATGCTGCAGATTTGGGAGTAGACTTGGAGCAAGAAAATCCATAGTACATTTATTATTTTTTATTGATATATCAACATAAGAGACCTTTATCATATAATCTTTATAATAATATAAAGATAAATACAAATCAAATTATAATACAGGTGAGACCACATTATAGGTATTTAAAATGGATTTCATTTAGGAAGGTTGACCAAAGTCAGTGTTCTAAGCTAAAGTGGCAGTAGGGAGGGCTTTTAGCATTTATTTAGTTTCACCTGTCCCGGTGTCTGTTTTGAGTAAATTAATCAATTTCGCGAGTGGTGGTATGACTTTAAATTTCATATGGATGTACATAGATTGGATGACAAGGCAAATAATATAAGTAAAAAAAGTTCATATTAAAATGGAGTTATTAACAAAATCTTCTTAGTCGAATCATTTTCAATAATTTACGGCGTCTACGCAAATGCTCATAACATTCATAAATTAAATCCATTTTAAGCGGTGATTGATAACTAGGGGATAAAGGAACAAAATTACACCATTGTCATATTTATTTGAGATATAAATTCATGTTTCAATCGCTAACAAAGACTAAACGTAATATCACTATATGCAAATAGTAATAAAATTTTGCACAAAAATAAGTCTTGAACATTCCATACATTAATGAATACAATTAAAAGTAAACCATTAGTTACACTAATGATTTTCAATCGATCTAATTTTTATTTGCGTGAGGATGTTTATAAAATGTTACGAAACGTCGACTACCTATGATATTGCTACGACTCAAGGCCTTACCTTACTCGAAATACAATTTGGGGTCAGAATGAACAAGCACCTTTTATAAGGAGACTCAACGTCGAAATTCCAGATATGTCAGTACTGAAGAGATACCTGAGAATTTAGGCCTTAGATGTGATGTCAAGTTATAAAGCTACACGCGAATGATTGTTGATCATTGCAGACGGATGCCGGAATGGCTTGTTGGCCAACTAAACGATGTGTGTGTTTAGTCAGGAACAGCACGCATATACCATACTTATAATAATCTCACATTCATGCTACCGGACAATAGTCCTTCAAATGCTGGAAATAACCAGTCAATAGTCTTTATATATGCAATACGGTAGATATATACATCAGACTTGGTATGTTGGCTTAAGGGTCTTGCGACCGGGACCCTTTCTTCTCACGCTGCCATTGAATGATCCGCTCTTTCAAGTCCGTCGCTGCAACAAATTATAATTATTGAGTGACGGTTAAGAACAGCAGAATGTTAAACAGAAGTGTCACTTTTGCAGAGGTCCTTGAAATTCCTTAGATCTGGGACTGAAGAATGACTATTCTGTATAGTTTTAAACACCTGGTAAAGTAACATATAAATACCTGGACGCAACTGGTCTTCCGTGAGCGGCTGTCGGTTGAACGGGTCTGTGGAACTGTTCAGTAGATGCCGCAAGATCACCGATCTGTCCATTACCTACGCAAACGTTCAATATTATAACAGCGGTCACAGAGCTCAAGCTATTCTAAAAATAAACTAAGATAAGTAAGAGTAGATGAAACTTCAGCACGTATCTTCTATTATTATGGCCTGAGCCACAAATTTACTAGGTACATAATATACAAAGTGAAAAAAAGGTGTAGATATATCAACTGTGGAAATTTCTAACGTCGCTTAGGACATTTGGAATTTTCACTGTCGATATAGCGTTGCGAGACTATTTTGTATGGCATTAGAAAATGTCGAAAAATATAAAATATGTAGCAGCCGAAGAAACTTACCTTCCCGGACGGCAGCAGCACAGGGTCAGTCATAAGGGTGTCCATCAGAGGATCCCTAAACTCTTCGGGCGCGTCCGCAAATTCGTCACTCTTCTGCTGGTTCGACACTGTAATGCAAGGGGTTCGTTAGCGAACTTTTGTTTCACCTACATTGATACTTACAATCGCTATCAAGTTTAAGTTGTCCCTAAAGATTTACAAAAGCGTGAATTAAATTATTTATTGAATCAGGTGCTACTCCGCAAAGGTTCATATCAATGAACAAAAACCTTTGACTTGCTACCCCGCTACCATATGTTATTGTAGTGGGAGTAACAAGGTAAAGGTAAGACAGCCGGGGAAATTACGGGCACAAGAGGCATTTCATCTAAGACCTCTAGTTTGGCAACGCATCTGCAATCCCTCCGGGGTTGCGGGTGTCTATGGGCAGTGGTGATCGCTTACCATCAGGTGACCCACTTGCTCGTTTGCCTTCCTATTAACATTTAAAAAAAAAGGTTTTTTGTTTGCTATATTTAGCAAGCCACATACCTGCGATCTGGTAAGCATTCTGCGCAAGCGCGAGGAAGCGCTCTATCTCTGTGCGCGACTTGATGTTGGCCTTTCCCAGCCGCAGCGCTGCTTCCTCGAAGAGCTCCTTGCGGAACGATCTCTGCCAAATATTAACAATGTAGTCAGTACTAACAGGCACAGTCAAGGTCAAAAATATGGATACGCGAACAACAACGAATTTATCTTTCGCAGGTGTGTGCAGGTATGTTTACATTTTATCTCACCGAAAAGCTCATAACAAAGTTCAAATGTCACACGAAAATACTATCGAATCACTCACGTATTCGTAGTTGAATACGCTCGAAATCCGCGCCAAGCCCAGATAGTTAATCTTAGATTACTATGAGAATATAAATATAGACAATAACACTGCAAACATCAAAGTATTATTATGTAACGTTAACGTTAACGGCCTAGACATGGGTAATCCCTACTAATATTATAAATGCGAAAGTAACTCCGTTTGTCTGTTAAGCTTTCACGCCTAAACCAATGAACCGATTTAAATTAAATTTGGTACAGACATAGTTTCAGTCTCGGGGAAGGACATAGGATAGTTTTTATCTTTGAAAATCTCACAGTTCCCGCGTGATAGCGATAAGCGAATACGGCACAGACGTAGTCTCGGGCAACCTCTATACCATTTTCATTCTTACCTGTCCTATTTGGTAAACAAAATTCTAACCTCCAAACGTCGCATTTTTGTTATTTTTTAACTATTTCATCGTAAATAAAGGAACTGGAGATAAAATATCAGAAAAATTATGTACAAAATATTAATTTCTAAGCGACACTGAAAATTAGAACACATAGAAAAATCCGAAAAGTAAAGCTATGGCCGGGAATCGAACCCGGGTCCTCGTCATTCCGTGACGCGTGCTATATCCCTACACCACCCATAGCAGGTAAAACAAAATATTACCTCAGGTTTATTTGATACCATAATACACCTTATTCTTTACAAAAATTTTGGTATCGAGGTTAGAATTTTCTTTACCAAATAGGACAGGTAAGAATGAAAATGGTATAGTGAATAATATAAGACCTTTAACCATACTGGGCCCTATTTTATAAAGCGTTACAATTCACAAGCGGAAGTCTCTATCTAACACACAGGGTCAGAAAGAGACTTCCGCTTGTAAATTGTAACTTGTAGCTTTATAAAATAGGGCCCTGGTGGCTCTTGCCCCTCTTTAGAGGGCTCGCTTTATGATAATCTCTGGCGTATGTCACCTCGTCCGCAGCGAGCGCGGCGTGGAAGGGCGGAGAGTCAAGGTGCAGGTAGATGTCCACAAGCTGGCTGAGCAGCCGCCGCGGCTCCCAGCCGTACTTCTCCGGCCGACGGACCTGCGCGCATAAATTACATCACTATTATAAGGTCTGCTGGGAAATTCAATAAGAAACCATGATTCAGACAGTCTTGGGAGCCAATATCCTATGCTAGTCCGGTTGTAAATCAATACCATAGTGTCGCGTTGCAAGGCAGAACTGACTTTGTGTTCATTTTTCCACTATTTTTCCTGATTCCGAGCTGTCTCCGGCCAGTGATTAATACATACGCTCAGTCTCGATATTTTCTTAATGAAACCAATTTGTTTTTTTTTTTCGGGTAAGTTTTTGATTTATTGACTTTCTAGATGGTACCATAGGTTGATTTAGTCTCAGAGTATTTAGTATTTGTTGTTATAGCGGCAACAGCAATAAATCATCTGTGAAAATTTCAACTGTCTAACTATCACGGTTTAAGCCTGGTGACAGACGGACAGCGGAGCCTCACGAATAGGGTTTCCGTTTCTACCCTTTGGGTACGGGACCCTAAAAAAGGGGAATTCCGATACCGAACATTATCTAGTTGCCATTGTTTAAACTTAAGAATAGGAGGAGGAAACCGTGTAGAAACAGTTAGTTGTATCGTTGATGGGGCCACCATACCTTGAGGTTCTTGCACTTGGGCCCGCAGAGCTGCTGCAGGTTGAAGTTGAGCATGGAGGCGAGCCGCTCGGCCAGCTCCGCGCGCAGGAACGGCTCCTTGATCTCCACCGTGAGGTACTCCAGCATGTCCACCGTCTCCCTGCACACAAACACGTCGCATTAGTTACACCACTGGTTCTTAACTCCACTGGTGCTCACTGGAAGCATCCAAAGTGGTTCGCGGAACCTATCTTATAAATAATTAGATGTGACAACCACACAACGTTTTAAGGTGCAATTCCGTCCATTGGGGCCGATCGAAGCCATACGTTAGATATTATGTAGTTAATATAAGGTCTTTTCATTCTTAACTGTCCTATTTGGTAAACAAAATTCTAACCTCAATGTACAAATTTTTGTAAAGAAAAAGGTGTATTATGTTATCAAATAAAACTGAGGCAATATTGTGTACATAATTTCGCTGATATTTTACCTCCATTTCCTTTATTTACGATGAAATAGTTAAAAAATAACAAAAATGAGACTTTTTGAGGTTAGAATTTTGTTTACCAAATAGGACAGTTAAGAATGAAAAGACCTTAGTTGGTACATATGGCGAGACAGAAATTTTGTCAAATGGTCCGTCATGTCTGAAAGGTTTAGGGTGCGACCAAACCGCCGCGTATACGCAGTGACGTGTCGTATCCGTCACGTTTTCTCACCGTTTCTTCATACATTTTGTTGCGATTCCGTAACGTCAACGTTTTTTAAGCGGCGGTGTGGTCGCACCCTTACCGAGTTAGATAGAGCATTGGTTCTCAAAGGGGTTACTCGTTTCGTGATAGGTTACGTTAAGAGCAAGATACTATCGGGAAATGGGCATGAACGCGATAGAAAAACGGCAGCGTACTCGTTTGTAAGGAATTAATCAACTTTCTGATTTGAACTTAAGAACAACTAAAAATAAGTCACAAATTTATGTCGTAAATAATAATTTACTCTTACGACCTTTCGGCACGGAACGATAACGAAGGATTAAACTTTAACAATCACAATACAATACGTCATATAGAAATTAAAAACGTGATTCTATTATCACTTATCGTTAACGACAGTGAGAACCTGTGTTTTGAAATCCACTATCCTATATCGACATAGGCGATGCGGCTAGCAACCCATCACTATTTTGATTCTCCTTTCCACCTACATTTACGTCCACAATGCTAAACGTGGCCGTCAGGTCTTTTTACCTTAGGCTCTGTCTACTCCGTAAGGGATAAAGAAGTGATTTATGTATGTAGTACTACGATAATATTGACCGTCTAATCCAGTGTTTCTTAACCTTTTTCAGCCACGGACCCTTAGAAAAAGTAGCACAATTTTCAAGGACCCCCTAATTAAAAAATATATCGACGCGTAGCAGCTGTTATAAGACTTTTGGTGGAATTTATTAATTATTGTCGAGTGGCCCAAAGATGAGACTGCGGACCCCCATACGTAGTCACGGACCCCAGGTTAAGAAACACTGGTCTAATCCACGGCTGCTACCTGGCTAGAGTAAGGTATGAGCGGCACTGTCGCTCGTCCTGCGCGAGCGCGCGCGCGCGGGCCTCGCCGGCGGCGCCGCTCGCCGCGCCTTCTTGCGCCTCGTGGATGCGCTTCAGGTACTGAAACGCAATACAATCACGTCATAGTATAAAACAAAGCAGCTTTCCACTGTTTGTCTGTCTGTCTGTCTGTCCCTATGTATGCTTAGATCTTTAAATCTACGTTTGATGCGGTTTTTTTTAATAGATAGTGATTTAAGAGGAAGATTTATTTGTTTGAACGCGCTTATATCTGGAACAACTGGTGAATTTGAAAAAAAAAATCAGTATCAGATATCCCGTTTATACCATCACGCTGCGACCTTAAAATGTTGCAAAAACAGGGGGAAAATATTTCTTTTGAGTTTCCGTTGCGTGCTTCGCGAAAACGGTTAAAGTTTCGCAAAAAATCATGTTTACGACAGAATTGTTCCCAATTAAAAGATCTAAAAAAGTGCAACAGCATATTTCTATCTATACCTAGTTGTTGACTCATTCAATGGTATGTGTGAAGTTTCCAATCCGCACTGGGCCCGCGTGGGAACTATAGCCCAAGCCCAGTCATTCTGAGAATCCTGTGCTCAGCCACTGCCGAGTCTGCTGCGTCCCACTGGACGTATATAGGCCGGAGATGATGATGATGATGATGATGATGAAGTGTGGGTTTACCGTGAGACATTCGTCGAGCAGGAACGTGGTGTCGTTCATCAGCATGTTGATGAACTTGACGAACTGTCGCCCCGACCGCGACTCTTTCACTATGGCCTGAACAAAACATTCACCGTTGTACTAAAACATTACATTAAACTATATACATTTAGTGTGACTACCCTCTTTTAGGATTCTGTAGCTCAAATGTCAAATGTTATATCTTCGTTACATCCATCGTAACTATCTCTCCGAATGACAGTCATTTTACTAATAGTGAAATGAAACTAGAAGCGTTATATGAACGAAATTTGGAAGTGCCTTGTCAGCTTATAAACTGGCATCTTATCTGTGGGAAAAAAGCAAAGCAATTTTCTCTAAAAAGTGCCTTTACATAAAAGGTCGTAACCACCACGATTTTTCTACGAAAATGCACTTTTAGCGATAGCTCACCGGTCAATGTGGTACACATTGTTACTTCATACGAATACGGAAATCATCGTTACGCGTGCCCCAAACTACCTCTCTATTACGACCGTAATTCAACTGAATTTTCTATAATAAAAGAAGTGATTGACCAATACCTTCAATCACAATAAAATGCACAAGATCCATAACTTACTTGTTTGTGAATCGGCCTCTCCCACATCCCCTTAAGTATGATGCTTATGTGGAATCTGATGGTAAACTTATCGTAAAACTCAGTGCTCTGTCCGGTCGTCTCTATGTCCGTATAGAACTTCATCAGGGCGCTGGGCAGCGCCGTTTGGGACATCGGATGGTCCATGAATTTTTCGTAAACATTCTTCAACTTCAATGGCACGGATAGATTGATCACGAATAGCACTTCGACTATCTTCGCGACAAGATACGGGTTCTTGATCAGATGCGAGTTGCATATCGCGCTCAGTAGCCAGGTTATGATCGGGTCTTCGATGTAGTCCGCTACTATTTGAGGTACGTATCTGAAATGAGAGTAGTTAAAACTTATTTAAATTTATTGAGCAACTATAACCCCTATTTAAGATTGCCTTGTAAATATTTTTAGGGATTTTGAGTCATAGTTGGCAAATCTTTAAAATGTTTCCGTACATTGATCAGTGTTTAAAGTGAACTGCGTCATAGGCAGGTCTAAATTTTGACTAAAAAAATAAATGAAAAATCTTTGTAGGGACGTTCAGTCGAACGAACCGAATCATCTGGTGAAATATTGAAATATCTGGTGCAAAAACACGGTAGGTCAAAATTATCTATAACGAAACGAGTAACATTTTGCACTCAAGCGTGTGCAAGTGATTTTATCGTCTCATTTTTGTTATTTTTTAACTATTTCATCGTAAATAAATTAACTGAAGATAATATATCAGCAAAATTATGTACAAAATATTACCTCAGGTTTATTTGATAACATAATACACTTTATTCTTTACAAAAATTTGCATATCGAGGTTAGAATTTCGTTTACCAAACAGGACAGGTAAGAACGAAAATGGTATATGTGTGTATATGAATAAGGGGGTAAAGGTACAAAGCACTCACTGCACAGCGAACAGCATGAACTCGGCGACGTCCTCGACGTACCACTCGGGCAGCGCGCGGAAGGCGGCGGCGGCGCCCGCCCCCGGCCCGCGCGCCGCGTCCAGCCGCGCCGTCAGCAGCGCGCACACGCTCGCGTAGAACTGCACGCTGCGCCGCATCAGCTCCCCGTCCAGCAGCGCGGTCTCGGCACATTGCTTTGACCTGCACGCAGGGGTCATCCATAAAGTATTTCAAACATTTAGGAGGGGGAGGGGGTGGGAGGGGTAGAAAGTTGTAACACACGAACAAGATAATTGCAGTCTTCATAGTAAAACGTGTGACAAAGGGGACTCTAGAAATGATGAAAAAGGGTCTCTCCGGGATAATTGAGTTTTTGAATCAAATTTTTTTTTGTCATAAATGGAAAGATCATATATAAGTTTTGTAAGAAAAGTATTTTTAGTTTTTTTTTATTCGCTATAATTAACGAGTTATACGGATTTGAAAATTGATCGTCGAGTACCGCACCGAAAACACACCGACAGTTCCCGAACAAGGCCGAGCCGCGTGTGACGTCACAATGTTAGTTTCCACTCGTAGTTAGTATACAGGTGATACCGTTTTTTGACTTTAATCTACTTTATTCTGTTATTATCCTACTATTATTGTAAAATGCTATTGTTTGTGAGAGCGTATTCGTTTGTGACTCTTTCACGCTAAAACGGCTAAAGAGATTTCGATAAAATTTGCCATACACGAACTTTATAATTTATAATCTGGATTTACGTACCGGCTATAGTAGGTGTCATTCACGATGGATGCCATCCACCGTGGTTCTTATTAATTTGTAGTTAAAGGTTAATTTTAATACATCTACGAGTCTTTGTGGATGGCACTATCTATACTTCTATCATGCTTCTATCCCAACTTTCCACGGTACCGGGATTTAAAACAATAAAATTAGATGAGAATAGTGATGAGTACACTTTGGTAGTAACTATTTATATGAATAAGTAAATAAGTCGTGGGATTTCAGTTCAAAACCCCGTTGATTTTATCCCAGGAGAATTTCATAAGAAAACCCGGAATTTCGAGCACAAAGATGGCGGATGACATTTTGACACTATGACACTAAAAATGTTTATGGGTGTCGTTTTTGAGTAATTTGATGGCTCTGAGCCCGATTTTGGCATATTTTTCTAGATTCAAGATGGCGAATGACATTTTGACACTATTGACACTTTGACACTAAAATATTAATGGGTGTCGTTTTTGAGTAATTTGGTGCTTCTGAGCCTGATTTTGACATACTTTTTTGGATTCAAGATGGCGAATGACATTTTGACACTATGACACTAAAAGTGTTTATGGGTGTCGTTTTCGAGTAATTTTGTGGTTCTGAGCCAGATTTTGACATAATTTTTTGGATCCAAGATGGCGGATGACATTTTGACACTAAAAATGTTTATGGGTGTCGTTTTCGAGTAATTTTGTGGCTCTGAGCCCGATTTTGGCATAATTTTTTGGATCCAAGATGGCGGATGACATTTTGACACTTATGCCACTAAAAATGTTTATGGGTGTCGTTTTCGAGTAATTTTGTGGCTCTGAGCCAGATTTTGACATACTTTTTTAGATCCAAGATGGCGGATGACATTTTGACACTAAAAATGTTTATGGGTGTCGTTTTCGAGTAATTTGGTTCTTCTCAGCCCAGTTTTGGCATACCTTTTTGGATCCAAGATGGCGGATGACATTTTGACATTACTGACACAAAAAACACAAAAAAGTGTAAAATGTTACTCGAAAACGACCCCCATAAACATTTTTAGTGTCAATAGTGTCAAAATGTCATTCACCATCTTGGATCCAAAAAGGTATGCCAAAACCGGGCTGAGAAGAACCAAATTACTCGAAAACGACACCCATAAACATTTTTAGTGTCAAAATGTCATCCGCCATCTTGGATCCAAAAAAGTATGTCAAAATCTGGATCAGAGCCACAAAATTACTCGAAAACGACACCCATAAACATTTTTAGTGGCATAAGTGTCAAAATGTCATCCGCCATCTTGGATCCAAAAAATTATGCCAAAATCGGGCTCAGAGCCACAAAATTACTCGAAAACGACACCCATAAACATTTTTAGTGTCAAGTGTCAAAATGTCATCCGCCATCTTGAATCCAAAAAAGTGTGTCAAAATCAGGCTCAGAAGCACCAAATTACTCAAAAACGATACCCATCAATATTTTAGTGTCAAAGTGTCAATAGTGTCAAAATGTCATCCGCCATCTTGGATTTAAAACATTATGCCAAAATCGGGCTGTTTTACTCTCCTCACCCGGAACACATCAGCGCAAGCATTGCTGCTTGGCGGCAGGATTACGAAGATGCTGGTACAGTCGACGTCAAAGATATCTTTACACTTTAGTGCCTTGTCGCTCCAAGCACTTTGACAACTTCATATGAAACTTCAAACATATAGTTACAACGACAAGGTACTAAAGTGTAAAGATATCTTTGACGTTAACCGTACCTAGCGATCCGAACGTACCTACCTAGAACAAGGTTAGACTCTTACACCCGCAAAAATTCCCATTGAATATATAATACAATCCCACGGGATTATAAAAAAAACTAGAAATACCTATCAACCACAAAATCTAGCCATTAAAATTTACGTACCTACGGTCGAAGAAACTGAATCACGTAACCTACCTAATAGGTACAATTTAGCAATAATATCTCTGGCAGGGTGTATGTTAAAATTCCACAGTGGTAGGTAAGCGATTCAGTATCTTTCACTGTACTTAGGTACTTTATTGTGAAATCTCAGGTCCAGTAAAATCAATCCAGTTCACATAAATCAGAAACATTATCAGGATTAAGCTTTTATTACCTACCTACACATGACTAAAACAAAAATTTACTTACTATAAGGTGATACGCGTGCTCGTTTGCCACCTTATTTCATAAAAAAAACTTCAGCAGATATTTTTTGTATTAAATTTCGGATATTTTTAGTGAAATCAGCCGTTAACCCAGTACTGTCGTGAAATTGCTTTAACATTGTGACGTCACAGCCATGGCGACCAATCATGGCCCGTTCCCGGTCAAGTGGTCATATTTCAAATTTTATCAATTTTGAATTGCTTATAATTAATTTAAAAAAATTATTTTAAGATTTCTTTGAATTAGATATTATATAATATGCTATAAAGTTTTAAAAAACATAAAAAAAATCGATATTTTTTTTTAATTCAAAGACTCAATTGGGGCCATGGAGACCTCAGGTCCCGTCGGTGGCGACGCACTCGAATAAAAAAATAAGTTAGGTCATATATTTAGTGTCACGAAAACTCGAGGACGGCTGGACCAAATTGGCTAATTTTGCTTTTGTAGTATCTATGAAGCCCTAAGACGATTTAAAAAGTGAGCAAATATAAAATATTCAACCAACTTTTAACAACGGAGCGAAGTTCAAAAAGTCAACGATAGCATAGCACCATAGTAATAAATGGAAGACAGTTTCGACGGTTCAATAGGGGTTTCAGTTTAAAATATCCAGTAGTGAATACTTTACATGGCTCTTTAAAGGCTATGAAATTTTGAACATATCGTTACTGTCATCCATTACTATGGTGACATGGGGAACACCAAAAAGAGATATTATCACATCGTACAACTATTAAAAAAACTGAACTACTACTCCTGAGTACCCGAAACCGACGAGCATGTATGAAGAGATTGATGAATGTGGATGAAGCGAAAGAGATATGTCAGGATCGTAGCAAGTGGAACAAAGTAGTCTCCACCTTCCCCTATGGGAAAGAGGCGTGACGGTATGTTTGTACAACTAATGAGTATGTTTTCCAATAGCAGCCCACTAAAACTGAATGGCTTAGCATATGAGTGCAGGTACCGGTGTAGCCTCTTGATCTGGCGCCGCCAGCGCCGCAGCAGTTCGCGGTTGCGGAGTGCGGAGAAGCCGTTCCGCCACTGCGGCTCCGCGGCCATCAGCTCCTCTATCACCTTCTGCAAGTCGCGGAACGCCCTGCCGACAATCACACCGTTTACTTCTGTTTTCAGGTTAGCCCGCAGTTCGAGAGCGATCACGCCTGATCATAGGCAAAGATGTGGCCTAAGATGAATGACGGTTGCAGTAGCCGTCGCGATGGGGCGACGGCCCAGGGGCCTTACCATGACGTCTTAATGCGATTCAATTTACCTAAGGTCTTTCCATTCTTAACTGTCCTATTTGGTAAACACAATTCTAACCTTAATGTACAAATTTTTGTAAAGAATAAGGTGTATTATGTTATCAAATAAACCTGTGGCAATATTTCGTACACAATTTTGCTGATATTTTATCTCCAGTTCCCTTATTTACGATGAAATAGTTAAAAAATAATAAAAATGAGACATTTTCAAGATGAAACTACCGTGAGACTCACACATAATTACAACAAACCGGATAACTTACGTATAAAAAAAAACGAGACAAAAAAAAATGAGCCATTTTGAGGTTAGAATTTTGTTTACCAAATAGGACAGTTAAGAATAAAAAGACCTTAGGTTCGCTCGCTGTCAGATTCATACTAACAGTGACAGCTAAAACCTGAACTGAGTCTGAATTAGGACGTCATGGAAAGGCCCCTGGGCGCCAAATTTCAGGGGGCGATCGGTAGGGGTGGGATGCTTCCCCCGCCAAACTGGTACTCGATTTTGGTTTCCTTAATTGACCGCCACGATATTCTTGCCCGGGGTGTCAGCAGTCGCAACGCTGGCACTGCGGTTACTACTAAGAAATCCATTCACAAGTTTTGAAGATGGCCAGATTGAAGTGTAAACGCTGTGCGGATTTTAATAAAACGTACAGTCAAGTGTTATAATATGTATCTAGTCAAAGTTTCACAAATAAGTCCTAAGCTCTTACACCGGCGTAATATTGAGACCGTTTCGATACTTATTTTTGCACTTGACTGTACCTATTCAAAGATTTGCACGCTCGGTTCACTATACTTGTATACTTGTCATCCATATCAATTCATCTCTTAACAGAGTGCGGTGGCCAAGGTTAAATAAAAAATCCAGTTTTCCGGTCTCAGGTAGCACACACACTATGATGCAACTGGTCCGTATATTTGACCCGTACAACCAAAAATTACAGGACAAAATCTCGGCTAGAGAAATCGAACGTTTTTGTTTTAACTTGGGGCACGGCAACAACCGAACCGGTTACCATTAAAGGAGTATTGGATAGGGTGTATTTCATACAATTGTTTTCACAAACCCTGTCAATTTGGTAAGCATATCATCGGGTTACCCGAAAGAAAGTCTGACCGTAATAACATAGTTAATTCCATAAGCGATTACCAAAACCTAAAACCCGATTACCGTATAGGGTTACCGTATTAGAAAACGGTTATCCTACTAATATTATAAACGCGAAAGTTTGTGAGTGAGTGTGTATGTTTGTTCCTTCTTCACGCTAAAACTACTGGCCGGATTTGGATAAAATTCGGAACGAAGATAGCTGGTACCCTAGATCGAAACATAGGCTACTTTTTATCGCGGATAATTGTATAGTTCCCGCGGGATAGCCAGAAACACACCAATTGCTAATTCTACGCGGACGAAGTCGCGGGCAGAAGCTAGTAATACATATAACCATAATAGAAAACGGGTAACCAACGGTTAACCTTATTCAAACCGGTTTCCGTAATGATAGGCTTAGCACAACGATAAGCTTACCATATAATAGGGTAATAGTTTAATAGGGTTACCCTATGAAAATGCTTAAGGTTTACCGGTCCTTGGCACGGTAAATTTTATTTTCTTTTTATTTTCGACGATTGATTGATATCTACCTAATTCGGCGCTGGTGGGTGTGCAGCGCGGGTATGAGTGCCACGTGGTGCATGTGCAGCGTTAGGAACCAGCACACCGTTTGGAACTTCGCTTCCGGCCATTTGTGTGCCGGCTCTTTGTCTGCAAAAAATATATTACATCTAGAATAATAATCAACAATAAGTCGGAAGTAGTTTTTAAAAACAGGGCCTAAATTTTTTGCCGACTTTGAAACTTCAATTTAATTTCTATTTTATTATAAAAAAAAAATTAGTAAAATCAAAATCACAAAGGTATGCTGTCAAAAAATAGTTAAGCCTCTAATTCTTAAGTAGATATACTTGTGTCATAGGAGGTAGCTGTCAGCCACTCATCATGATTGTGTATGACATTCATTATTACATAAACGTGCATAACTAAACTAAACAATGCAAAACATGTAAGCCTGAAGTATAATAAACATTTCAAAATGCAAAATAACAAACGCAAAGTAAAAATGCAGAAGTAAAACATATATGAAAAAAAAAGACTAAAGAAAACTTTACAAATGAACAAGCACTAAAAAACATGCTTCATTTTCTGCTTTCCTATTTTTTTCTTTCAGTTCACTGCTCTGTAATTCAGAGTACAAGTCATTGGCAGTAATGGCCACTAATCGGGATCGTTGGCCCGTCACAAAAAGGAAACTTTAAACTTACTTAGAGCGTCGAGCCAGTCTTGTGCCTCCTGCGCGGTGAAATATAGACGGGTCTCGTCGCGCACGTTGGCCCACGAGTCGGGTTGGAAGGCGTAGAGGGGATACACTCGTTCGAGTTTTATGCGCACGGATAACAGCTGAAGCACTGAGCACACGTTCAGCATGAAACCGTCACCTGGAACAACGAGTTCATTATAAACAACTAGCTTTTTACCACGACTTAGCGCGCAGATACCCCCCTTTATCGACTCGTGTCTTTATTTCCCATCTCGTTCCTTTATCTAGTGGGAACTCCGAAAAAATCCTTCTTAGAACACCTTTGTGATCCTTAAAAAATATGTCTGCTACATATTAACCCCCTTATATTACTAACCTAGCAATGGTGTGTCCTTATCTGCCACATTGACGTTTACCTTTGACAGATAAGGACAAACGTTTGCTAAGTTAGTAGAAGCATATAGAGCGTTTATGAATAAGGGGGTAAGTCTTTACGTCTTACCATCATGTTTTTTATCCCGTGGAAAACTTTGAAAAATGCTTTCTTGGTGCACCTCTACGATTTCAAGTGTGTAGCTTTAGTGGTTTAGGATGTGCGTTCAGGCCCCTCTTCTCCACTGGGCACTATGGGCACGTGCCCAGGGCCCCGCGATCGAATGGGGCCCCCTAGTTCCTGCCAGATTACCAAATGATAACCGATATTTAGGTCATAGGGGCCCCATGATCCTAATGTGCCCAGGCCCCTCTTCTCCACTGGGCACTATGGGCACGTGCCCAGGGCCCCGCGATCGAATGGGGCCCCCTAGTTCCTGCCAGATTACCAAATGATAACCGATATTTAGGTCATAGGGGCCCCATGATCCTAATGTGCCCAAGGCCTCAAATAGTTTAAAGACGGCCCTGTGTGCGTTCTCTGTCAGTCGGTCACGCTCAAGTTAACATTTTATTCGTATACTAATGTTTGTATTTTAGTCCTCTAGGCTGGCAACGCATCTGCAACCATCTAGTGTTGCAGGTGTCCATAAGTGATAGTGCTCACTTATCACCCGGTGATTCACTTGCTCGTTCGCCTTGGTTATTGTATAATAAAAAAGATAAAGATAACTGTTTGTTTGATAAATATTGCTAGTTGCAAGTCATGTCTGGTCTATATTATGATGTAGGATCGCAAGCGAATATCGCGTGGACTCCGCAAATCGTTATAAGCCATGAAAATCCTCCTCATTATAAATTAAGCATTCTCACGTAGCCACTTGATAAAGTGACAAAACGCTCGACAGCATATATTTTTGGTTCTCTTTTGTTATATTTTGATGTCGCGGACTTGGTTGGCATGAGTTATTCTTGAAAGTCAAGTTTAACTAAATAATAGAACCAGAGTATAGTTTAAACCCAAAAGTCGACTGCTCCTGAGACTTATTTTCATTTCGAGTAAAAATCCATATTTAAATCTGCTGCTCGCATTCAACTTGTACAACTCATAGGGTCGCGTCGCGCGCGAGATAGATTGCCCGTATTTATCTTCTGTTCGTTCTAGAAAGAGATGGGTAGCCTATATCGCGCGCGACGCGACTCTTGGGCGCTGTCGTGCTAGCCGGGCATATACTCGAAAGTAAAAAGTACCTATTTGTACTTTAAAATATCACGCACGCATTAGCATAAATTACTTACGAACAGTGAATGAAGAAATACAACTCATAATATTGGATATATTTAGCTACCAATAAGTAGTAACAAAACTAATGATTGTATCGATTTGAAACAACATACAAGTTGATAGTTAATTAATATGCTTTGTCATTACGTTTGCTCAGTACCAACGCCCGGCACGATTTAAAGCAAAACCCAGAATCGTTGTCCAAGTTGTTTAAACAACAGCTTTGTTTACAGGCATTTTATTTCGGGTTCATGCACAGTACAAGGTAAAATTTAAATTTGTCTGATCCGATTTCAACATGAATTTACAAGCACTGCTTTATTGCAAGCAGTGTGCAACCACGTGCCATTTAAGGACGAGAAATGGTGAATCACATCCATCCTTAACAAAGCCCCGAATGGTATCGGAAGAATACGAACCGAATTATCAAGCGTGTCAAGGCGATCGCGACAATAAAACGCAAGGTAAAAGCTCGCACGTCTTAAGACGCGCCAATTTCTAATCCAGATATTTGCGACGCGCAGTTAACAATCGACGACGCTTACGTATTTTCGTCTCAAACAACGTGTAAAGAAAAATATTTGCTCAAAATCTCATAGAAGTAATGAGTCAATCTGGACGCAGGGAAGTAAATAAATTGGAGCTACGCCAATACAAAATTGTCTAATAGACGCAATCGAGGTGAGCGACATTTCGGCGAAATAAGACTATCCCATCAAAAACATAAACGTGAAATGATAGCCAAGTTCAATATTGAAAATATGCATTGTTATTTGCCGACAAAATAATTCATCATTTCATTATCATTACTTTTGTACAGAAATTATTATAATTTATTATTTACCTAGTCATTAACAAAATTAGTCTACTTGGATCGGAGGGCGTGGCGGTGGCATTGGGATAATTCGGAATGATGTATCTGCACCACCTACCACCAACAGTTCTGTACAACCTTAACGGACAGATTTTAAAAAGTTATCTTTCAGTATTGTCGGTGCTGTAAAAGCTTTGTATTTATCAGATTTCCAACAAACAAATGTTAGCATGTTTAAATCTGGTAGAGCGCCATCTAACCTGTAATAATAATTATGAAATTGTGGATTTTAGGTAAGTTGAAGGGTCTGAATATATGTGCCAAATTTAATGTATGTAGGTTAATTAGGTTTCGAGTTGTGAAGGGGTCAAAAGTAGCTGCAAATGGTTCGTGTAAATCTGTAAATATACACACGGCAGCGTCGCCAGTTCCTTTTACTTTGAACTTGGCTGACACACGCGCGTGTTTAGACTTTTGCCAGTCATTAAACACGCTTTTGTGTTTATTATCCGGACACGGAGAGCGTAGTACTACTGTTCCTAAATTAGTCACACACAGTGATCTGCAAAGCATATGCATTCGTTCATCATCAATACGAACAAACATGTAATTCATAACACAAGTCTGTGTCGACACTAGTATGCGCACTTTTCCTGAACTGAGCAGGCGCTGTGTATAAATTAGACACGCGGTCTCTTTTGGACTTTATAAACAGCTGTACCCAAAGGTAATGCTAATGAACAGCACAGCTATCTTTCATTACCACGTGTTAAGGAAAACAGTTAGGTACTCAAAAGTCAATGTCGAAGCACGTAAATTGGCGTCCGTTTCCATCCGCTGATTATCGCCTGCCAAGAACACACTTGCGGTTGCCGATGCTTTCACACTGTATTTTTAACAACGAATAATGACACCTCTCAGCAACTGCGGAGCGGAGTCATTGCCAGGTAAAAAAAAAGTTTGTTTGTGTCCTATTTTTATACAATTATATGATCACAATTCGTAGAAATAGACACTGCTCCAGCATAGCCATCAAAGACTATAAATGTTTATTTGAACGCTTTATTAATTCTAGAGCAAAATACCCTCGCATGCAGTCTCTAGTCTGCAGCACTATACCTCGATAGTTAAATTGCGGGTCATGGCTAAAAAACGAGGACAATGATACAGAAAATCTAAGGTCAAGTGAAATTGCTCATAATTTAGTGGAATTTGGGCTTCTAACTGATCAATCATAGTAGCCTGTTGAGAGCAAAAGCCTTGCTTATATACAAAGGAGTATACAAATTGACAGCGGTTTTGATAATTAGTACTTTCTTTAGAACCAACCATGGACCAAATGAAGTCTTATTGAATCGAAACGAATCACATGTCCGAGATCCCTTAAAGGGATAAGTCCGCCTTTGTGCATGTATATGTGTTTGTCAATTGAATTATTTGTGTTATGTTTATTTGCACAATAAAGAGTTTACAACAACAACAACAACATGTAAAGTATAACTCACCGGCCAAAGACCTCTCGTCGGTCTGCAGTTGCGCGCGGCGCTCGTTTCTCTGGAGCAGCGCCGCGAAGTAGTTGAGGAAGGGTTCCCTTGCATCCTGGCAGAGCAGGATGTTGTGGCAGATGTTGTGCAGCGTGTTCCGACTGGCTTCTACTTCGCGTTGGAGCGCGAACGCGAGGCTGCGGTCCCCAGAGCCGGTCGCAAACAGGCGCTCAGCTAGACGGGGGTTTTCTTCAGCGAATAGTGATACCTAGAAAAGAGATACATTTAATGCCCGAGCTAAGTTGGAAGTCAACGTCTCCTTACAAGTGTGACTTTTCATATCCCTTTCATATACATTTTCACATTGTTAAAGAAAAAAAAACTGTATCAATTCTCATTTCAATGAAGCATTTCAACAAAATTCATTAAAAACTACCACCCAACTTCCCCTATTTCACTAGGAGAATAGTTTCACTTTTTAACTTTTTATTCAATAACAAAGGAAATGAATGACTAAGTCAATAGGTCGTCTGAATAATTTACATGACACATAATGACATAACACAGTTATTTAAAAGGCAAATAATTTATATCCAATTAATCCAGGGTGTTTCGGTGGATTTACACTTTTTCAAGCACATAAAACGATATTGGTTATTGAGTTAAAGCTATAGAAACTTTGATGGAAGCTATAGTCTTACAGAAAAGAACGGGCCGAGGAAGCTGACGCGAGCGATCTCGCGTCCGGGCGACGTTGACACCGCGTCAGGGCAGAGCGAGGGCAGGCGCGCCACCAGCGAGCAGACGGGGCGCAGCGCGTGCCGCGGGCCCGCGCGCAGCTCGCACAGCGACCGCAGCGCCCGCAGCGCCGGCGACACGCAGCCGCGCATCTCCGAGCGGATGCCCATCAGCAGCGGCACGAATACCTAACGGGATTGCACTACAATGAGACCTCGACACGGCTAGCACGCGAACGCGCGAGAGCTGTGTCGCGCGCGAGATAGACTACCCGTCTTTTTACTGTTCGTTCTAGAAAGAGACAGGTGACAAGAGAGACTTCTCTTGCGCGCTCTCGTGCTAGCCGTGCAGATCAACTGAGAAGTTCACGGTTATTCACGAATGTGTAGTCCGGTTACCGACTTGTTTTTCGGTTGGCTATTATCCGTTCAAGCACACACATCTTTTCGATTACAAACGCATATATTTGTATCCTATTAAGAATTAAAATGCCGCACACGGAGACATTAATAACCAGTAATCGATCGTAAACTTTCAATGTAGAAAATCATTGCTTGTCGCGCAGTTGTTGCCGTAAATTCGTTTGCGTCCCGCGGCAACGTTATA
The DNA here is from genome assembly GCA_963854515.1 of Pandemis heparana. NCBI lineage: Eukaryota > Metazoa > Arthropoda > Insecta > Lepidoptera > Tortricidae > Pandemis > Pandemis heparana. Next base: position 10,879,984 of record OY978021.1, read on the forward strand.
CTTTCCGGAATAAAAAGTAGTTTGTGTTAATCAGGGGTAGTGTAGTTTTCTATCAGTACTAATATTGTAAAGAGACAATGTCTGTGAATTTGAATGTAAGGTGTAATCTTCAAAATTATTCGTCCGATTTCGAAAATTCTTTCACCAGTATAGTAGTTAGAATGCTATGTGATAAATGATAACCGAGTGACGTAGGCTACTTTTCATCCCATCAAAGTGCAAAATTTCCGCAGAAGACAGAGGAAGTTACGGGCAACAGCTAGTCAATAAAATATTTCATTTATTGGTTTAGCATTTCATAAGACTACCCTTACAGTATTAGTACTTCTATAATAGATTAAATAAATATAAGTCGACGTCTCTAAGTGTAATTGTTAGGTATTTACACCATTAAGGTATCGTTACACGGGCTGGTCGGTTCGATTGTCGTATAGAGACCACGAACGTGACGGCTTGACAAGGTAATGGCTTAATTAAGGTCGCCGTAAACCGGTGCACGCTAAAATCGTACTAACTACGTACTAACGTTTGCGTGGAAGTGTTTACTAATAAATAGCCTATCAATTAACGCCCGTGTTGTAAAGTAAAGACTGTCTACCACGTACTACACCGAAGATTATAACTTACCTCTTCAAAAGCTTCTTTGTCCAAGTACGTAGCGGTTAACAATTCCGGGATGAGACCGGTCGGCGCATTCCCTATCAGCAGATACGGCAGCAGCGGCGATTTCCTACACTTCTCCAGGTCAAACGTATCCCGCAGCACTAGCACTAAATGACTCACAAGTAATGTTCTTAAATGTTGTAATAGATCATACAGAGGAGGCTCTGAACTTTTCTTTGGATGTTCTCTCTCGTAAAGGTTGATGTTGTTGTAGAATCTTAGTACGTAACTAACGGCTAGGCCTTGCGTGGGGATCGTCTTAGGCATGGGCAACGCGGGCGCCGGACAGCCCGCCTTGTCTGCGTCAATTTCCGACGGCAAAGTTCCGCCTCCCGTCAAAGTGTCATCGCCGCAATCCTCATTCAGTCTTTTGGTAGTTTCGGAAACCGCGATCAGTTTTTGGTTCAGAGGGTCCGCGCCATTGGTTATCTGCGTTATGACGTCCATGAGAGCCTCGGATGCTAATTCGTCTAGACTTAGTTTAGGGTTGTCCAGTAACGAAGCTGCGACCGATGGTACGTAAATGCCGCCTGAAACAAAACACTGTTGTTTCCTCGGCACTGACACAACACAACAGTAAAAGAATGCAAGCACTATTCATGTTAACAATAGATACTGATGTGATGCCGTCCACAAACGAGCGAAGTTCGGCCACTGTTTATATAAAATAAAATTTATATGCCGTAGTAGCATTGCTCTACCAATGTTATCTACACTCACCGGCGCTATCTTCGGACCAGGACACCTGCAGGATTTTCCCAACTATGCTCCTCAGCTGCTCCTCCGTCAACTCGGTGCTACTTACTGTTCGCGACCGAGATATCTTACGCGCGGGCGATGCCGTCGAGTCATTGTCTTCCACCTATGCATAGAAAAATACAAGACTTGTTAAATTTAGATCAATTGATACTATCATTCAACCCGTCATTTAATTGATTGCTCAATCGGTCTCAATCGACAGACTGTAGGGAATGACAAGCGGTATATTTTTTTTAACCCACGATGCAACTTAAGGGTGTTAAGACTATGTATGTGGCAGCACAGCTGCAGCAGAAATGATGTTTGTGTGGTGGTTGAATGATTACCGTTGCACTGAACTTCGTCCAATTTAATTAGAAATTCACATAGAGAAGATTCGTGCTACAAGATCATGAGTAAAGAGCCGCAGCATGCCATGCTAGTATGTTGAATGAAAGCGTGCGTCCGCCGTCCACAAAACTGTATTTCACAATTGAAAATGGCGTTAATTTTTAAGCAATCTGATTGTGTTGTGTTGTACTAATACAAAACCAACCATGATTTAAGCCATGAAGATTTATAACGCAACTACCGAGTCATCTATGCGTCTACATATAGGCTAGGGGATTAAAGTGTCTCTGTTTAACGTAAATAATGCGCCCTTGCTGAAAAAAAAAACGCATAATGACAAAACATTTGAAAACATTTCTGGTCCCTACCAGCATGAGTTTCGGAGATGGATAGACGGACACTTTCACCGTCATTTCCCATTTGAATCGAATTGACCTACATAACAGTTATATGCTTTGAGCATTTTTTAAAATCTTTTTGTAGTAATCGTGCAGGCGAGAAAGTGAACAATGAATAAATTATGTAATACGCCTACGATACGCGAATGCGGCCATTATTGTGACGTCACAACACGTTTCTCACGTAACAGAAGCTCTGTTGAGGTTTTACATGATGGTCAACAAAATATCTACTACTCAATCAGGAGGCCTAACGAGCACGATAAGTTTTAGCATTGACAAATACAGCTATTCACCCCTTTCATAAAAAAATTAACCAATAGTGTGTGTTGTGAATACGTTTGCGATACTAGCATTTAATTTTCGGGGTAACTTTTGCCTTTTCTCACTTTCACGTTCACTTGTTTCTTTTCTTAAAAAACAAGTAAGTTTCGCTTCGCGACAAATAATCGCATAGTAACAAGGTCACGTGACAGTTAGTAATAGATAGAAAAATTCGAACGCTTACTCACCTGCTATGGGTGGTGTAGGGGTATAGCACGCGTCACGGAATGACGAGGACCCGGGTTCGATTCCCGGCCATAGCTTTACTTTTCGGATTTTTCTATGTGTTCTAATTTTCAGTGTCGTTTAGAAAGTAAGTTTTGTTTTTGCCACGCAACTTCTTTACTTTTACTATCGATAACCATCTTACTATCTGCTCGCTCCATTCGTGCCCTGCTCGATCTTGGCCTAGTCAGAGTGCAGCAATCGCCGCAGTGGTCCGAGATTTTTTTGTTTTTCAATACAAATCATAGGTCATTTCTTCATTAGATAATTCCTTTGTTCCTTTCCTAACCAGCAAATATGTGCATATACTTATCAACATGATAATTACTATAGGTATAATTAATATAGTTTAGTAAATTCTCCTTTCGGCGCGCGACAACATATTTGAACAAAAATTATACAACTAAATATGTAGTTGACTCATTTTCAAATCAGCGCCAAGTACACTCGGCTTATCGTAATGGATTATGGAGAGAAGTCGAGACTTCCTTTGTCGCTCCACTGGACACTCAACCCTTTTCAATTTACTAGGATAGGAACAATGCCAGACGGCGACGAGAAACAAACGTTTACGCGCGCGTTTAGCCTCAGCATGTCTAGCATAAGCGCGCGCCGGAGCTATGTCGCCCGTCTTTTTCTTACTACTAGATGGGATACACATCTCGTACGCGAGACATTTCTCATTTCATCTGTGCTAGCCGTGCTAAAGCTAAAGTAAGTAAAAGCAAGAGGCTAACAACAAAAAGACAATTTAAAAAAACCGGCCAAGTGCGAGTCGGACTCGCGCACGAAGGGTTCCGTACCAGAAAAACGGTAAAAAAATACTTTTGTTGTATGGAAGCCCCCTTAAATATTATTTTTATTTTATTTTTAGTATTTGTTATTATTGTGGCAATAAAAATACAACATCTGTGAAAATTTTAACCTCCTTGCTATTACGGTTCATGAGATACAGCAAAAATAAAAAAAATTGTATTTATTGTTGTAGCCACAATAAAAATACACAATCTGACCTCCTTGCTATTACGGTTCATGAGATACAGCAAAAATAAAAAAAATTGTATTTATTGTTGTAGCCACAATAAAAATACACAATCTGTGCAAATTTCAACTGTCTAGCTATTACGGTTCTTGAGATCTAGCTCGGCGAGTGGTAGCCATGAAAAAGGGCTAAAATATCACGTTTTTTGTATGGGAGCCCCCTTTAATTACTATTTCACCTCACTTGCTCGAAAGGGCTGTCTTTCTCCTTAAAAATCTGCGTGGAAAAGTGCTTTTTCCCCTCTTGGGTGGAAATGGTTTTTGAAATTCGAACGCCGCGCTGACCACCATTCCACCACGACCACGAAAACCACGACCACCACCACCTCACCACCTACTCATATACTCAAGTAATTAGAAATTTGAAATTCTTCCATCCACCATTTTTCTCACTGTAGTGAGGTGAAAAATTGTGTGTTTAGCTCGGCAGCAAAGGTTGTTTAGTGTCTCGGGCCTTGAAACCCTCGCGACACTCAGGATTCTTCTTTTGAACCACTCGCTTCGCTCGTAGTTCAATCATAGAATCCTTCGCTTGCTCGGGTTTCAATACAGGCACTTGCGCCAAACAAAAACTTTGCAGCCTTGCATAACAAATAACTATTATTATTTTGTTTTTAGTATTTGTTGTTATAGTGGCAACAGAAATACACAATCTGTGAAAATTTCAACTGTCTAGCTATTATGGTTCTTGAGATACAGCCTGGTGACAGACAGAGGGACCGAGGGACAGAGGAGGGATGGACGGACAGCGAAGTCTTAGTAATAGGGTCCTGATTTTCCCTTTGGGTATGGAACCCTAAAAAAGGAGTGCTCACAACACACATAGTCATGTAGTGTGTAGACGTACAACAACACACAGCAAAGGCAACCACAACTAAATATCGCATTACTGAACCATGTTTCAAAGTCCTACCATGTGCACCAGTAAAAGGCTGAGGTTAGCTTATATGAGTACATAACAGTCAGTGATTTTAAAGTAGCATTTCTAGGACAAGGTTTCATGAATAATACATTTAAAAGCCTGGAAAATTTGTATAGGTTCAGTATAATAAACCATAAACAATATAAATGCCCATCATATTACTTAAGTCTTTTATGATTAATTGTCAATTATTGGTATTATGTTATTTTTCATATTATAAAATGTACCAATTGAAGACAGTGATCAATCTTATCTGCTTTCATATCTAATGAATTGCTTATCTCGTGGGTAGATATATCAAATAAAACCAGAAATAAAATTAGTTATGCAGTTAGAGAAAAAAAAAAACAAAAAATGCCAGTAGAAGATGCGTTGGTAATAAACCACAAGAAGCACAGAAATTGCATTTTTAAATACATTTTAATGATAAAATAATGATCCATTAAGGCTGGTTATACTCAAGTTTTCCCTTCACATTATTTAAAACTATGTGATATAAAAGGAATGAAAAGCTAAAACAAGCTCAGGAGCCTTCTATTTCCAAAGAAAAAGTATGTATCTTACCTCCATGGCTTCCTGTTGTTGCTCTGATTGTGAATTTCTTTCTGAGACATCATCAACTTCCATGGATAATGAACGGCGGGAGCAGCTTGGGGATGCATTGCTGGGCCGCGGCCGCACCGGAGAGGGCTCAACAAACTGGGCGGGGGATATTGACCGTGACGTGCTGTCCTCCCTGGTGGAGCCCTGTTCTGTCCCCCCCACAGCAGGCTGTGGCAAACTCCCAACTCTTACGGAACCACAACTGACTAATGTATCATCCCCCATAGAATCAAAACTATACTGCCTTGTCTGTGAGAGATCTGTCATTTTAGTGTCTGGCATTTCATCTAACAAGTTGTTGTCTGTTTTTTCTGTTACAATTAATCCGTCTGGTGGTATTTTTGTCTGGTCATTGGTTTTGACTTCATCTGTGTAGTTTGGTTGTTTGTTAGCGTTGGCGATGTCGGCAGGAGAGTCAGGCAGAGAGGGCGCGGGGCAGGCTGCTGGGGAGAGCGCCCCTGGCGGCACGGAGGCGCCCGGGGCCGCGGGAGCCGCGGGCGCCGCGCTAGGCGCGCCGAGCGCCGCCAGCCGTGCCAGGCGCCTTCTCCGAATCTGCAATAACACCACGACAACTGCACCACGTGTGAAAAACAAACTCGCGCTATCGTGAAACGCCAACGCTTTGTTTTGTTACGAAATTAGACTTCCCATACGCACTACGCTGTTGGTCACTTGTAAAACAAATTTCACACTCACCTCCTCTTGACTCAGTTCACTCATTGTGGCGGACACTTATTTCAGCTTTGAACACTATCGTAACCACCGTTTCCCTGAATTTATGAAAAAGTATAACAAGAATGAATGATACGGAGCAAGCCACACAACGTCAAGCAGTCAGTCACCTCTCAGCTGAGCAATGCTGCCAGTGTTTGTACAATTTTACCCAACGACTAAATTATCTAGGAAATAAAACCTGCCGAGTTCATGAAAGTTGCATCACGCGCAATCAATAGTTCTGTGGTCGTCGCAGTGTTATTAATGAATTAACTATGAACTATGACATATTTTTAGTTTTCTGTCTGAAAAGTTGTAGACATCGAGGGCGCAGATTTAAATGAGCTGTACTATTTTATTCAAAGAAAAACAAATAATAACAAAAAAAACAGTCTGAACTTAAAAATAACTTAAACCTACTTACCTAAAACTAATAATTTAAATTATCTTGAAGTATTCTTTACGACCGATATGTTCGATTTGTTCTTTGGAAGTATTCAAGTCAAGGTCCTAAAACAGAAAACTTGGTAACAACTTTCCTATCTTCCTTTCTACTTTCCTTTTTTTTCATGAATTCCATTCGAATTCTTTGTTACAGATTTTTTTTAATTTTCAATTAAAAAAGTTTTCTTTTCTTTAAAGGTACCTTTTCTTCCATATAATAGTGTACAGTATTACACTTTCACGGTATTTCTTAATGTTTTTAGCAATTAACATGCATTTATATTTAATAATTTAATAACGAAATTTAGACAATTATAGAAAAATACACCCTGAAGTAGGGTAATAGCTTGATTATGGTCACACCAAGATTCAATTCGTTGCTTGTGGTTGGCGGATAGGATGACAAGTAGAAAGTATTGAAAATACACGCGTCATTCTGCTTTGTTTGGTCAAATGTTAGCATAATACCAACAGAGGGCACTAATAGGCAACTGTTAATATCTTTTTGTTTTGTTTAAATATGTGCTAAGAAACGGATGCTGTATTGTTTTTTTTATATAGTTAATTTCAATTCTGGTACTTATGTGGTAGACTGATTGTAGTTTTACACAGTTTTTGGTACGAAACCAACAACAAGAACTACCTTAACTGTGATAATGTCAAATGTCATACGCCTGTCAATGTCAAACAAAACTCGAGAAGGCCGCATGTTTTGCTGTCTGTATTTTTGTTTACATTTGTATAAATCTGTTTCGTGAAGGAAATACATTGTTAATTGAACTGGTTTCATAAGTTATTTTCATTCGATTTGTATGATCGTGCAGTGGTTGGTTTTTTTTTGGCGTGTTATTGTTAGTTTTGTTACCATGTGAATCCCGAATAAGCGTTGATAGGCTTGGCGTGGTCTTCATAGTAATTCATCAAGCCCGTTAACTGCACAAGATGACGGGGTCTCATGTATCGGAGCTCGTCGGGGGGCTAAAGTCTCGTCATTCGGAGACCAAGCATAAAGCTATTCGCGAGCTGCTGCACTTCGCGAAGACTGACCTGCGAGAGATGACCGCGGAGACCCTGACGCAAGTCCTCGACGACTTCAACCAGCAGATTCACATCCTCACATCCAGTTTTGATAATAATGAGAAAAAAGCGGGAATACTTACCATTGGTATGTATAGGTTATGTTTATTTTGATACCTGTAATAAGCTTTGTTGAGCTAGCTGTACAGAGCTGTTGTATCATTTAACTGCTGTTTTCTGATAATCTTTTCTCTTATCTCTCATATGGTTTATTGTATTTAAAGATGTACACTATTGTGGCTTTCACTGTCTGTAATTTTAAACTCACTCTTTTTCAGTACCTAGTTTAATGAGGAGTATGTATGTATGTATGTATAATTTTTATGTATAATATTATAAACACTCAAATGACTATTTCTAGTCTGGAACCCATCATACAAATTATCTTTATTGGTTTCTATTCAAAATAACTATTGTTTATTCCAGTATGTTTGATTGGTGGAGATACTGAGACAACAAAAAGTAGAACACTCCGCTACACCCTGTATTTGAGAAATATATTACCTTCCACTGACATTGGCACTGTGGAGCTAGCTGCAAAAGCAATGGGACGCCTTGCAGCCACGCTAGGGGTGAAGAGAGGGGAGTATGTGGAGCAAGAAATAAAAAGATGCTACGAGTGGCTTTCTGAAGAGAGAAATGAAGGAAAGAGGCTCTCAGCTGCTCTTGTTCTGAAAGAACTAGCTATAGCCATGCCCTCATTCTTTTACCAGCAAATCACTAAATTCTTTAACCACATAATGATAGCTCTGCGTGATCCAAAAGATCAAATACGAGAAGCAGCAGCAAAAGCTCTGCGGGCTGCTCTGGTGGTGACAGCGCAGAGGGAACTGCCCATACAGACAAATAAAATCCAGTGGTATTCTGAATGTTATGAAGAAGCCATGACATCGTTTACAGATCAACCAATTAGAGAAAAAGGTTTGACCAGAGATGACCACGTTCATGGAGCATTACTGATACTGAATGAGCTGCTACGGTGCTCCAACGCCGCCTGGGAGAAGCAGTACACTGCCCTCATGCAAAAGCTAGATGCTGATCAGGATACTTCCGATGAAATGATGTCACTGAATGCCAAGATAACAACTTCATGGAATCAACAGAACTATTCTGAAGAGAAACATCAAGCTACCTCTATTTTCGAGTCTACAATTTGCAAAAAGCTTGTTACTGAAAAGTATGAAAAAATCTGCTCAGGTAAGAACAGTTTCATCTTCTGCCATATTTACAAGTAAGACAAACAATAAATAAATAAAATTATTTGACTTAATTAACTGACTAAATCTTTAATCAAATCTGGCAACCTGATATTCACCTGATATTCACCCACATTCAATGGTCCAATTGGCCTGAAATTTACATAGAGATTCAATTAATAATGCAAAAATCAAGTAGTGCAGTACTGTCAAGAAAAAGAGTGTAGTAAAAATGCTGCATTGTTTCAAAAACTTGTTAAAAACTAGTTTTTATTGACCTTGGTTGTAAAATATTGAATTATTTTGCAGATGTAATGGCACAGCAGATATCAAGAGCACACAATGTCCACCAAATGCTTCTGCTCATGATACCGAGGCTTGCTGCTTTCAACAGAGAAGTATTTTCCAAGAGGCATCTTAAGTCTACCATTAACCACTTGATCACATTTTTAAGGGGTAGGGAAAAAGAAAGAGCCATGGCTTTTACCACTCTAGGGCTCATTTGTGTAGCAGTGGAGACTGATATCCAGCAATATTTGGGCAGGATCATAGAAATCATTAAACTAACTTTACCCCTCAAGGATACTCCTAAAAAGCGCACAGGTTCTGAATCCCCATTGTTCAACTGTGTCACCTTACTGGGCTTTGCTATGAAAGAAAATGTGGCCAATGAAGTGAAGGAGCTTCTTGATCCAATGTGCGCGACGGGACTTAGCGCGCAGCTCACAACTTGCTTTAAAGAACTTAGTCAAAATGTGCCGTCGCTGAAGAGTGATATTACTGAGAAGCTCCTGAACATGCTTTCTTTGATTTTAAGGAAAAAACCATATGCTCCAAATAGTTCAGAACAACATATCGTCCATTTACTGTCTTCCGCTTTGATGGTGGAGCCGCATGATGCTAATAGATTAGTTTTAGCTTTACGCACTTTGGGTACCTTCGACTTTGAATGGAATAATACCCTTATGAGTTTCATCAGGAGGTGTACGGATCATTATTTGTTGAGTGAGCAGCACGACGTGCGGATGGAAGCGGTGAAGACCGCGGCCAAACTCCTCATTAAAGCCATTGAGAGATGCTCGCTGACTAATTCGAGGACGCTTCACATGATTGTTGATGAATCCTTAGGTAAGCTCCTAGCTCTGGGACGCTCCGACTTCGACCACGAAGTCCGATATAGAGTCCTTGAAATTTTCACGAACCCAGCGTACGACAAATACTTGGCGGTGGAAGAACACCTCAGCTGTCTATTCGTAACGATTAACGATTCCAACACAGAAGTCGGCGAACTTGCGCTGTGTGTTGTCGCCAGATTGAGCAACATCAACCCTAGCTATACTACACCAACGCTGCGTCAACTTTTCGTACAGATATTGATGGAACTGCAGTATTCTGAATCGACTCGTAATAAGGAACAGTCCCTCAGAATGATCAATAACATTATATCGCACGCGCCGCGAATCACGCGGCAGTTTGTTGACACTATTCTCAAGGTACTCGTGCCTAAACTAAAGGAAAATGAGAGTAACTCTACCATGGTGTCGTCAATACTAAAAGCAATAGGAGACTTGGCCGAAGTTAACGGAGGCGGCAACGCCTTGTACCAGTGGCTTCCGGAACTTATCTCAATTCAGCTCGAATTGCTATCGGATCCTAATCAACCAGAGAAGAGAAGTATCGCGCTGTGGTCGTTTGGTCAAGTCATTAGCGCCACTGGCCATGTGGTAACTCCATACATGGAATATCCTCAACTGATGGACATGCTTCTGAGCTTCTTGAAATCAGATCAGCAAACAAGGGATAGACGAGAAACTATACGCGTATTGGGTCTGTTGGGCGCTTTGGATCCTTACAAGCACAAGGTTAACCAAGGCTTGATAGATTTTCAAACTGTGTCGACTTTGATAGCCGTTCCTGACGAATCGGCAACGAGTGACAACTTTGATACGAGCGAGATGCTAGTCAACATGTCGCCTTTGGTGCTCGACGAGTTCTACCCGGCCATCGTGGTGACCTCGCTCATGCGGATTCTGCGAGACCCCTTGTTATCTCAGCACCACACTAGCGTCGTACATACGGTCACGTTCATTTTCCAAACACTCGGCACCAAATGCGTTCCTTACATCTCTCGTGTCACGCCGAGCCTTTTGTACGTGATACGAACCACTGAGAATGCAAACTTCCGTGAATTCTTGTTCTCCCAGCTGGCACAACTGATATCCGTCGTCAAAATACACATCCGGAACTATTTAGAAGAAATTTTCGATATCATCAAAGAGTATTGGACACCGGACACCCCTTTACAACTGACATTGATAATGCTGGTCGAGCATATAACTATTGCGATCGGAACAGAGTTTAAAGTCTACCTGCGAAAGATTTTGCCTAACATTTTGCATGTGCTGCGACATGACAAAAGCAAAGACAGGTTTTTGACCGAGAAATTGCTGCTGACCATTCAGAAATTCGAAAACAACTTAGACGACGTGTTGCTTTCCGTAGTTCCCGCTATCACGGCACTCTTTGACGGCAGAAACGTGCCTATGCTGATTTCCAAGCTCGCAATGGAAACGATTGAGCATCTCTCCATGTATTTGTACTTCAAACCTTATTCCGCGTCTTTAATACAAGGTCTAGCCCGAGTTCTGGACACCAACCCGCCGCTGAGAGCCACTGCTATGAACACACTGTGTGCGCTCATCATTCAGTTGGGGCGGGAGTACGTCGACTACATACCCTCGATGGAGAGGTTGATGATGAAGCACAAAATACAGTGTGCAAACTACGTGGTACTTATCACGCGCTTGCAAGTCGTATCGTCCTTAGCGTGCGATGACGATTACATGGACGAAACTCGTATGCGGTTAAGAAAGAAAGACGTAAGTTTTATTTTTATTAATCTGCTACTATCACTTGGTATATTTGGTATCTTACAAACTATGTTGGCTTAGGTCGTACCTGCGAGCGAAGTCCAGGCAATGCAAAAGCTGACAGTGAACGTTCGTACCTTGCGCAAGAGTTGGGCGGTGGGTAACCTCATCACTAAGGAGGACTGGATGGAGTGGCTGCGTGACATGAGCGTCACTTTCCTCAACGAATCTAATAGTCCAGCTATCAGGTATGAAGCCCTTGGCCCTCTTCTGAAGCTATCCTCAAAATGTCATTCCGGAAAATACCTAGTTTACTTTCTGCTGTAGTTTAAGGGATATAAATTAAACTTTAAACTTTCGCAGCTTATAACTTCAAAAAAGTTACTTGAAAATCTTAAGTATTACAAAAAGGCACACGTACTTACCTTTCCTTTGACGGTGGCATATTGACAAAATCTTTCTTAAATCCTCAATAAAAAATCAAGTAGGTATGCTCGGTTTGACGACAGTCCTAAAGACTATTTTTTATTGTAGAGCCTGCACGACCCTAGCTCAAAACTACCCGCAGTTAGCCTACGACCTGTTCAATGCGGCCTTCGTCTCGTGCTGGTCCGAGCTGGATGAGAGTTCGCGTCGATCGCTGTCCAGCGCGCTGGAAGCCGCGCTGGAGGTGCCGGACGCGCCGGAGGTCGCGCTGGCTGTTCTCACGCTTGCCGAGTTTATGGAGCACTGCAAGAAGGGCGACCTGCCGATCTCTATAAGGCTGCTCGGCGATACGGCTATTAATTGTAAAGCATACGCTAAGGCGCTGTATTACAAGGTAAGTGTTATTAGGGTCACGCTCACGACGCGATTATAGCCTAAATATTTGACTTATTTAATTCTTAGTGTAACGAGACAAATTGTATCATTATCGAATATACCTTAGATATAAGTTTAATAGCAATGACATTGCTGTACCTATACAACAATCATTTTGTACATTTTAGGAAGAAGAATACCGAAACAATCCATCGACTCAAGTTGTAGAGTCTCTCATTTACATTAATAACAAACTTCAACAAAAAGAAGCGGCCAACGGCTTACTGGAAAAGGTGATCGCTCAGAATAAAGTCGGAGATGGCTCGCTGAATGTGCACGTGCGGTGGTACGAGAAGCTCCATAACTGGGACCAGGCGCTCGACCTGTACAATAAGAAACTGGAAATAGAACCACAAGACAACGAGTCCAAGCTGGGTCTAATGCGGTGTTTAGAGGCGATGGGCGAATGGAAGAAACTCTACAACATCACGCTAGACCAGTGGGACACTTTTTCCGAAGACACGAGAAAGAAATCAGCAAAGATCGCAGCAGCCGCGTCCTGGGGACTACAAGAATGGGATGCTATGAAAAAGTGTGTCGAGTGTGTACCAGCAGACACGCAAGAGGGGGCATTCTACAGAGCCATATTGGCTATCCACGACGGCCAATGGGCCGAGTCCAGACACTACATCGACGCGGCGAGGAGCCTGCTTGACTCTGAATTAACCGCAGTCGTCACAGAGAGCTATCAGAGAGCCTACGGGTCGCTGGTCAATGCGCAATTACTGACAGAGTTAGAAGAAGTCGTCACGTACAAGCTTGTTGAAGAACGACGAAGTACTATTCGCAAGACATGGTGGTCCCGACTGCAGGGCGGACAAAGACTGGTAGAAGACTGGAGAAAAATGCTACAGATACGAAGCTTAGTTCTAAGTCCACGCGAAGACTTCCAAACGTGGCTAAAGTTTGCTTCTCTGTGTAGAAAGAACGGGGCTCTATCTCAGGCTCATAAAATAGTTGTATCAATTATCGGCAGCGACCCCATCAACAACCCTGACGTACTGTTACACATGCAGGATCCCAGAATAGTGTTGGCGTATAGTAAGAATCTGTGGGACGCAGGTAACAAGCGCTTCGCTTACGACATATTGCAAAGATTTGTAGACACTTCAGAGCCAGAAAATGATGAGCAGTGTCGATTAATGGCGCGTTGTCATCTGAAACTTGGATCGTGGTGCGAATCCCTGCAGGAAATCAACGAGTTATCGATACCAGAGATTTTACGAAACTATTCTGCTGCAGCCATTTTGGCCCCTGATTGGTATAAGGGCTGCCACGCCTGGGCTTGTATGAATTTCGAGACCGTTCTGTTCTACAAGCAACAGGACAACATGTCCGAGAGCAGTGTCGCGGGAGGTTCGAGCGACAAAAAGGTTTCTAGAGCTGATTTTATTAACACCCATACGATACCAGCTATCGAAGGCTTTTTCAAATCTATAAGTCTTTCTAAAGGCAGCTCTCTTCAAGACACACTCAGATTACTGACGTTATGGTTCGATCACGCCCACAACCCGACCGTGTACGATGCTTTATTCGAAGGGATACGGCAGATAGACATAAACATATGGCTTCAAGTGATACCTCAGTTAATAGCGAGGATAGACTCGCCGAGGAGTTTGGTAGCGAAACTAGTCCACATTCTACTCATAGATATAAGCAAGCTGCACCCTCAGGCGCTGGTCTATCCGTTGACAGTGGCCACCAAGTCTTCGTTCGTGACGCGGAAGAACGCGGCCCACTATATCCTAAAGACGATGTGCGTTCACTCCCAGAACCTCGTGAACGAGGCCGCTTTGATATCGGAGGAGCTGATCAAAGTCGCTATTTTGTGGCATGACCAAGTGTTCATAGCTTTGGATGAAGCGTCGAGGTAAGCTATTATACGTATTATTTTTACAAACTTATTTACATGCAATGTTTGGTATGGTTTATGTCAAATCTTCCGAGTCTAATTTCATTCATTTCTAGTGGTCGGATTGACTTGAATTAATACGTCAATACAGTCAGCAAGAAAGGTCAAAGAAGAAAATTGTCTATGAAAACCTCCATATTCTATTTTATGCAATAAGAGAAGAAACTAGCTAGTGGTTTATAGTATGAATTTGTTGATGTGTCCAGATCTCGTTAACAGCCCACTTCTCGAATAAAGCCTGTAAGATAAAATAGCACATTGAAATAACGACTTTAATGATACTCTAATGTGTGGCAGTACTATAATGTTTACATTAGAGTATTAATACTAGTTAATGTTCACAGGTTATACTTTAGTGAAAAGGACTACAAAGGCATGTCTCGTACGTTGGAGCGCATGCATGCGATGCTGGCGCAGCCGCCGCAGTCGCTCAAGGAGGTGTCGTTCCTGCAGATGTACGGCCGCGACCTGAACACCGCGCAGCGCTGGTGCGAGAAGTACAAGGTCGGTTTACCTGACAAACGTCCACATTGCGACTAAACGCCAACAACTATTGCTGGATTAGTGGACGTCACAGCCATGGGTAACTACAATAACTTCTCAACATAGTCTACTCGACTCACTCAATATGTATAATAAAGGCTCCTAGGCTCCCGCATAAAATAATAGAAATGAAATGAGTACGTCGGACACAGTTTTGAGGTAAAATGCTTGAATATGGCAAGAATATTGTACGAAAATGTCTAATTACTGTCTGTGTCGAACATATGTCATCATATATCAGAGATCAGTCTCTCTGTATGTCATCAGGTTGTAAGTCATGAACCGTGACGGCTAGACGGTTGAAATTATCACAGATGTATTTTTGTGTGCCACTATAACAAAAAATACTAAATCAATATTTTTGCTTCTGTTTATTTAAGTAACCAATATAAAATTACCTCACACTGCCTAAATTTTACTGGGCTCTAACAGGGCTCTGTAATACTGAATTTTATATTCGCTTGCCAAATTTTTACGGAATCCTCAGTGCGCGAATCCGACTTTCACTTGGCCGTTTTTTTGTTTACACACAAATCACGTCTAAATCCTTTAGGGTGTAACCACACCAATTGATCGATCATCGATCGATGGTAGAATTGAACAGTCAACGTCGATCGATAATTTCTACTAGCTATCTATCGATCGACGACGACAGTATCATTCTACCATCGATCGATGATCGATCGAATGGTGTAGTACTAGTAACACCCTTGCCGCGGAGCCCCTCTTTTGCCCGAATTTCAAATGCCATAATGTAATGTTTGCCATAATGATCATTTGCCATAACCCTTTTTTTCTCTGAAACTGTAATTTTTACAGGAGCATTGTAATGGCAATCCTGTAGAACTCTATAGGTTAGGTTAGGTTTGTTTCATAACAATCCTGAATAATTAACAAATAAAGAGAAAAAAGGGTTATGGCAAATGATCATTATGGCAAACAATACATTTATGGCATATGAAATTCGGGCAAACGATAGAGACCCCCCTTACCGGGCCGAAGATTACAAGACCTGAAGGCCACGTTAGCATAAAGTGGATGTATAGTTGGAAAGGGGCATCAAAAGGAAAAAAGGGGGGAAGGGTTTGTTTAAACTATAGTAATAGTTTGTTTTAATATGCAACGTTTGTCGGCACAGGAGACCAGCGACGACCGCTACCTGAACGAGGCGTGGGACCTGTACTACCACGTGTTCCGGCGCATCACGTCGCAGTTCCGCGCGCTGGCGTCGCTGGAGTTGCAGTACGTGAGCCGGAAGCTGCACGCGTGCCGCGGGCTCGAGCTGGCGGTGCCGGGCTCCTACGTGCCCGGCGGGAGGCTCATCAGGATATCGCATATACATAGCCATTTGCAGGTGTTGTTTTACACCCTTATTCATAAACGCTCTGTAGGCTTTTGCTCACTGCCGGTCCTATTAAAATTTTAAGGTGGAGCAAGAACCAAAAGTGACGCTCCTCTAAATCAAAAAAATTACGGGAGTTTTTCGCGCGGCTCGCGCAAGGCTCGCGCGCTCTGTCGAACGTCATTTTGTTGCACCGCTCGCACCGCCCTAGGACCGGCCCTGCTTCTGCTAACTTAGCAAACGTTTGTCCTTATCTGTCACACTGACATTTACCTTTCACAGATAAGGGCAAACGATTGCTAAGTTAGCAGAATCCTATAGAGCGTTTATGAATAAGGGGGTTAATCGCTACGTATTACAAAGCAAAGCCCTCCATCGCGTCTGTCTGTCTCAAATACTACTGGATCGAATCCACGAAGACGCGTTGATTTATCAAAATTAAGGTGCGACCACAACGCCGCTTAAAAAACGGTGACGTTACGGAATTGCAACAAAATGTATGAAGAAACGGTGAGAAAACGTGACGCATACGACACATCACTGCGTATACGCGGCGGTTTGGTCGCACCCTTAATATTTGACAAAATAGCGGAAAGACCACGGCTGGGGTCATCGTGAATGGCACCTATAATGGTGCTGGTGGTAGAGTGCGAGGTCCATCTGAATCGCTACCACCATTTTATTCTCTATTTCTACCGCCAATCAGCAGTGCTTGCTGTGTTCCAGCGTCGAGAGCGAAACAACTGGTGGAATTGCATCCACATGAGCTATTCCACTCTAGCCCTCTAGGCTGGCAACGCATCTGGAATACTTTTGTGTTGCGATTGTCCATGGGTGTTGGTGCTCACTTACTATACATGACCCGTTTAGTTTACGTCATAAAAAAGCGACGGGTAGCACTCCGGGAGTGCCGGCAGAAGTGAAAACAGCAGATTAGATTAGATTTTAATATTGCAACCTCCATGACGCTCAAGACGCGTACCGTACTGGCCGCTTAAAAAAAAACGTACGTATTATCTGTAAGGACAGACCTCTAACAATGTGCTGATGCCCTAGTACTTTTGCTCCAAGACTCAACAAAAAACACTTCAAAAATCGAACGCGATTCCTTCGTATTTAAAAATAAGCTCTTAGAAGATCTGATATCCTGGTACTTAAACTCTCCCTCCGTCTTTCGCCTGACGCGAGTTTAACATTTTTTACCCATCCAAAAGAGTGCTCAGCGCCGCTAAAGAAGTTTTCACTTCAAAACACTGGCAGTCATTACCATTCAAGCATGCCCTCTTCATAAGTCATAAGTCATTTATTCGTCGCTTTCATGTGTACATTGGATCTTACAAGCTAATAAATTGCCCAACATGAAACCCTGTAATAGGGCACTACAACAAAACTTAACCTAGTAATGCGATTGACCAACTAACAATTATTATTATACTAGCTGTTGCCAGCGACTTCGTCTGCAAAGAATTTGTTTATCGCTATCCCGCGGGAACTACGCAATTTTCCGGGATAAAAAGTAGCCTATGTGCTATTCCAGACTTTTCTCTATCTATGTGCCGAATTTCATCTAGATCCGTTGGGCTGTTCTGGCGTGATTCAGTAACAAACAAACAAACAAACATCCATACATCCATCCATCCATCCATCCATCCATACTTTCGCATTTATAATATTAGTTAGATACTTGACAACTTATTTATTCATTTTAATTATAACCACTATACTATCATATCATTGCTTGTTTTAATCTACCACTCGAAATTTAAAATTACATTCATGCTTTGGATTAAATAAATGGATTAAATAAAATGCCTAATATTAACATTTAGACTCACAATTACAATAATTGAATTTAGTAATTACGTATCAACAATTGTGTCATATTAATAGTATGGTATTGTATCTTATTCTATTTAAATTTATTTATGAGATCAGTTTATTTAAATAAGGTAACTTCAACCAGGTAATAAAGTCGAAGCAGCGTCCCCGGCGTCTCACCATCCAGGGCTCGGACGGCAAGCAGTACATGTTCCTGCTGAAGGGGCACGAGGACCTGCGCCAGGACGAGCGGGTCATGCAGCTGTTCGGGCTGGTCAACGCGCTGCTGCAGGCCGACACCACCACCTACAGGCACGACCTGGCCATACAGCGGTATGCTGTTGTCCCGCTCTCGCCGAACTCCGGACTCATTGGTAAGCTACACCCCTAGAGCCAGTAGTGTGGGAAGGTGACGCTAAACAATTTGTACGCGCTGCCTACCCTACGACTCCCACTGCGTCCTACATTAGAGCTGTATGTTTCTAGATCTTACGATTATCGCTGACGATAAAATGTTATGTAAATACGATGACGACCGGATAGCCTAGTGGTTAGTGACCCTGACTTTGAAGCTAGAGGTCCCGGGTTCGAATCCCGGTAGGAACAGACATTTGAATGAATGAATGAAAATTCATTTTCATCTCTCATACTCTGAAAGTAGGTCATTGATTATCTGGATATAGGGTTGAAAGTGACTCATCGCGACCCTTGGGTTGAAAGTAATTTTTTTTCTAGCTAATCCAAATGAGGTACATAGCAATGGAAATACGTATTCAATTCAGCCATGTAATCTATGTTTTATATAATCATCTATACAAACAGTTACTTTTTAATTGTAAAAGGCTAAATAATCTTAAAATAACATTCCCGCTATACATATAATATATTATAAGCTTATGCAAGCGTACCTATACAACGAGAATTAGAAATTATTACGTTCGGTAATTTTTTTAGCTTGAAATATTTAAGTCGACAATTAATTGATAGCGACCTCCTTGTCTGCAAGTTTAAAAAAAACTAGCCGGCAGCCATTGGTGCACAGAAGAAATGCGCAATGCGCGTAAATCGCGTAATAGAAAAAAGAGCGGGAAGAGAATGACAAACGTAACAAAAATTTGTCATAATACCTTCTTTTACTTTCCTCATATTCGAAATGAAAAGTAGAGTGTTCAACTCGGATGAAATTACCCATTTCACCTTCGAACTATTCACTTCGTTCGGGCGCCAGAAATATCTCAGGTGAAATGGGTATATTTCAACCCTTGTTTATCAATCTACTATTATTGCTTGAGTGTGAGTAATTACAGTGTTTTTACAGTTTTGAAGGAAAGCTGTTTTGTATGATGAATACGAATGTTTGTGCCCGAGTCATGGATGTTGTATGTATTTATCTACATTATTATATGTATAAGTATGTTTATCTGTTGCCTGGTACCCGCATTGTACAAGCTTTGCTTAGTTTGGGACTGGGTCAATTGGTGTAATTTGTCCCATGATATTTATTTATTAGTATTTATACTTTGTTGAATCAGGCGTTACTTTGCATTCAATTTCAATGAACAAAAAACATTTACCTTGCTACTCCGCTACTTATTTACGTGCCTGCAAGCCTGCAGTCAGGTTTTTATATATCTATTGAAATGTTATGTATACAGGTTGGGTGCCGGAGTGCGACACGTTGTACAACCTGATCAGCGACTACCGCGACAAGAAGTCGGTGAAGGTTGGCCTGAACACGGAGCAGCAGATCATGCTGCGGATGGCCTCGGATTATCAGAAGCTCATGTTGAGGCAAAAGGTATATTTCGTCAATTAATACACCATATTTTTTTTTGTAATGTTCCAAAATCTTTACATAAGTACATACATTAATTACGTTTTTATTCCTTACGGGTAGACAGAGCCTAAGGTAACAAGACCTAAAGGCCACATTTAGCATGATCGTGGCGTATAGGTGGAAAGGAGAATCAAGACTAGTGATGGGTGCTAGCCGCATCAACTATAAAGAAAGAAAGAAAGAAAGAAGACATTTATTCTCTTTTGAAAGACACAGAAATAGAGCATACACACAATTGTACAAAAATGAAACATAAAACACAGACATGAAAATAGATCAGCAATGTATTAATGTGTGTGTGTATATAACATGATTCCTAAGATTTTCTCCCATTCCCACGATGGATTATTGTTTTTTTTTTTCAATGGTGTTTGTTTCTTCATTTTTCTGCAATAAAGCTTTTTACTCACTATATTAAAGACCTGTCTCACCACTCCTTAACTAACAATTATCTATGATGACGTCTCTGTCTGTTTCGTAGTAATAAATAGAGACGGAATTATAGACAACTGACAGTTAAAGAGTGGTCAGACAGGCCCTAAATGTCACAAATTCCACAACTACACTTATTCACTTTTAGGTGGAAGTGTTCGAACACACGCTCTCCCAGACGCCGGGCAACGACTTAGCCCGCTTGCTGTGGCTGAAGAGTCCCTCAGCGGAGGCCTGGTTCGAGCGGCGCACCAACTACACGCGCTCGCTGGCCGTCATGAGCATGGTCGGCTACATCCTGGGGCTCGGGGACAGGCACCCCTCCAACATCATGTTGCACCGGGTCTCAGGGAAAGTCCTGCATATAGACTTTGGAGACTGCTTTGAAGTGACGCAAACGAGGGAAAAGTTTCCGGAGAAGATTCCGTTCAGGCTGACAAGGATGCTTATCAATGCTATGGAGGTGAGTGTCTGCTTGATAGTTATTTTTTGTAATATTAATATGACTCCACCAAAACTGTCTAACGACGATTGAAGAAAATCAACAGTTTTTTATTTAAATGGATGATAATATTAGTTACCGTTTAAAATCAAAGTCGATTAGTGAAACGGGTTACTAATTCGTAAATAAATTAGATGACCGTGGTTGCCCAGGGTGCATCCAAGGTAACTCTGTTATTTTAGCGATTGGAGAATCGCACTTCTTTTTTCTTAGTTCTTACACCCTCTTCGCGGTAAAACGCTGAATTTGACAAGGAAGTATGTAAGTTGAGGAATAAAATAGGTATATCTCTATTCAATAAAACGACAGATTTCCCGCAGAAGAGTTAAAAACGAATGTCATAATTTTCCACGATATCCAAGTATTAATGCTAATGTTATGGACATTCTTTTAGGCCCAGTGTCACTATGACAAAGTTGAAATTTCAGTTCGAAAAAAGTGAAACATAGAACCTTGTAATGTTGAAGCAGCGAATTGTTTTCCCGCACATTTTCAAGCGGCTGACGTTATACTCGTATCTTGTGCATAGCATAAGATCGAGACACACACCACGGCAACATGTTATGTTCGACAAAATCTTTAACCCCTTATTTATAAACGCTCTGTAGGCTTCTGCTAACTTAGCAATCGTTTGTCCTTTGGCACTTTGACATTTACCTTTCACAGATAAGGACAAACGATTGCCAAGTTAGCAGAAACCTATAGAGCATTTATGAATAAGGGGGTAAAATGTGACTTGAATCACTCGTCCTGCAGGCCACCGGCATCGAAGGCACATACCGTTTCACCTGCGAAGCCGTGATGCACGTCCTCCACAAGCACCGCGACAGCGTCATGGCCGTCCTCGAGGCCTTCGTCTACGACCCGCTGCTCAACTGGCGGCTCGTCGATAACGACCGCCACTCGCTCACGGAATCCACCTTCTCATCAGACATAGATTCCTCCCTCTCATTACCCAGCCGCAGCAGGAACCATCTGCACTACGAGTCGGTGGAAATACCGCCGGAAGCTAACCTGAACAAACGAGCGTTGTCGATACTGAACAGGATAAGGGATAAGTTGACTGGAAGGGACTTCCCGCAGATAGAGGCTGTTGTCAGCGTTCCTAAGCAGGTTGATTTGTTGATAAAAGCGGCCACGAATAATGAGAATCTGTGCCAGTGCTATTTAGGTTGGTGCCCGTTCTGGTAAGTAACTTGATCAAGATCATCAGTGATAATTGTATATACACTGTTTCATAAAATTAACCCAGTATACTTCAGTAGGTGGTTGGGTTGGTTTGTCAGAACACCCCTATAATATTTTAAGTTGTCAATTTTTTCTATTGAGAATCGTTGACTTAATTGTGAACCCAAAATTATGATGATAGGTTGTTACCACACCAATCGATCGATCATCGTTCGATGGTGGAATGGAACAGTCGACGTCGATCGATAGTTTCTACTAGGCCACACCAATCGATCGATGTCGATCGATGGTATCGAACAATGACGATCGCTTAGTTTATCCGTCGATCAGCCACGGAGCTACCACTAATCGATCGATGTTGATGGATGTTATCGATCGATGATCGATCGATTGGTGTGGTAACAGGTAACAATAAATATGTGTGCATGTGTGCGTGCGTGCGTGAATGTGTATGCGTAGGATTCTTTTGTAAATGTTTTAATTAACACATGTAGAACTATTGTAAAAATTGCACTCTTATGTTATGATATGACGGATTGTTTTGTTGAGTGACTTTTTGGACTAAAAAGAATTTTAATTTGTAGCTTTTTATTATGTGCCTTTCAACACTGATACTGTGTTTTTAGAGACCTGAGTTAAAACTAAAAGCACTCATGTGGGGAAGATTGCAGTAACTCATATTAAAATAACTTGCATCCTTCTTCTACAAACTGCTAGTGTAGCTACTTAGTGACATTTTGGTCTTCAGGTTATAAAAAAACATTTAGTTACGAGAACAAGTCTTTTAACTTTTTGACAAACGATGCCTTAAACTAATTACGCTTCTTGCAACTGCCGTGTAAATGCTATTTGTAAATAATTAGATAAAATAAGTTATTAATCAGGAGAAGTATGTATTGAGCTTTAATTTCCTTTAAATGTTTTAATCCTTCCACCGATGGATAGTTTTCATTTTCATAGAATTATTAATTGTGCTAGGCCAAAGAGCCGAGTGTGTTAGGGTGGTATTCCGTCTCTCCAACATCTTTGTTCAATTTTAATTTATATCCAATATTTAATCAAATTTCTTTGATGGAGGCCCCACACTTACTTATCCAACATATTGCTTCAAGTTATTATTCAATTTGCGTAGCGATATTGAATTAAGTATAATTTGTAGTTATTTGATCAAATGTCGTATTTCTCGTTTTGTTGAAATCACCCATTTGTTTGATCAAATGCAAATCGGACAAAGATATTGTATAGATGGAATACTTAAGTATTTTTTTGTAATTTAAGTTAAATAAGCAACTATAACTTTTTAAATCTAAGTGTTAAAAGTAAGACTGATATGTGTAGTAGGCCAGGAATCGTATGTTGCGTTCATTTCGTTTAAAGGTCCGATCACACCGCCGCGTATACGCAGTGACGTGTCGTATGCGTCACGTTTTCTCGTTTCTTCATACATTTTGTTGCGATTCCGTAACGTCACCGTTTTTTAAGCGGCGGTGTTGTCGCACCCTAACTCCCGTATTTAGTCTTTTAATATCTAGTAAACGGGATTCTATAAAAAAACCACTTAGAGGGGCCATAATCATCTCCTAAATAGCGTACCATTGTTGGGCATAAAATCTCTTCTCAAAATGAGAGGGCTTGGGCTACTGTTCCCACGCAGGCAGTGCGGACAGCGAACTTCACACGCATCATTGAATTGCTTCACAAGTGCGTGCAGGTTTCCTTGCGATATTTCCCTCCACCAAATATAGGTGGCAGCCCGGGTTCGAACCCGCGACTCTTAAAAAGGTAGATAATAATAATAACAGACTTGACTACAATTGCCGGCACGTAAGTCTAGCGATGACCGTTGATGCGGGGTAGTCGAAAATAAGGTATCGCGGGGGAGTCGCGGGGGAGTGCGAGTGTCGCGGGCGGGCGTACACCACGTTCGACTTACGTGCCGCCACCTGTATCTCATCCGCACGGATAGCTACGGATAGCTATAGGTAAATATGAGATTAAAATAAAAAAGCACAACGCTCAAACGACTGTCTGGCCGAACATTACCGAGTACTCCATAAGTACATATAATGTATGTATATCTTACTTATTTAATACGTATTAAGGACAGTCGTACCAAACAAATATGCATCTAATTGACCGATATAAAATTATAATGGTTTTATTGAGATATCTTTAAAGTACATTTTTTATTGTATTCATAGAAAAGTTAAGAAACAATAATAATTAAAAATATGAAACAGGCAGGGCTTCTGCTCGTGGTTAGGACCACAGAGTGGGGAGGCTTAGTTTGGAGGTCATGAATCAATTCATTTAGTGCAGAGGTTCCCAAACTCTTTTGTTACATAGACCACTTTCAAAATTTTGCTGGATCCGGTGGACCCCCTGCAGCTACATTACCACTAATTTCTAAACTAAATCTCGAAAAAAAAAATAAGATTAGCTCTATAATCTATGGAAACTTGCGTTGTTGCTGAGTTTCAACGATAAATTAACAGTTTTCGAAAAAAAAATGGTTAGAATTGATTGCTTGATAGGGTTAATTATTTGAAAATAAAGTCAACTAAACAAATTTTCAATTAAATTATATTTTTGTGCTGCGAGTGACTCCATCCTACTTTACTTTATTGAAATCTACAATGACTCACAGCACAAGAACCAATCAATTCTCACAAATTTTATTCAATTTTCATGCACCCCCGCTTGCGATTGTGGACCCCCATTTTTGGTCACGCCCAACGTAGACCCCCGTCGAGTCTTCCGTGGACCCCTGGGGGTCCACCTGGACCACTTTGGGAACTACTGATTTAGTGTATACATTATGTATATCCAACTTTTAACATAAACAGTAGATTCAAAAATTGGGAAATAAACGGATCGCATGCGTATCCTAGACTAAGTTCTGACAAGGACTACGGATAAGTGCAAAACATGCCGTGCATTACTCATCTTTGATACGTGAGTGATCCGTTTATTTTAGAGTATATCCAACTCTTTCGACTGTTGGCAATATCTCTCGGCTCTATCTTCAACGAACAGTTGGACGCGTCTTTGATTTTATATTTTTATTGACAATACATTATAAGATTTATATTATAACCTATAGTGTTGAAGTTAAATTGTAATACACCTGTTGAAAGTGACGATTTTTTTGTGTTCATTTTTACACATGCCCCTTTGAAATATACAGTTGTGTAAATTAAATACACCCCCTTGCAAAAAAAAACAGGCACCCATTGTTTTTGTATTTTACGTGCATAAAAGCTTACTTTCTGAGCTTTAATGCCTAAAAATCCGAAAAACCATAGGTGCCCGATTTTTTTGCAAGGGGATATGGGTAAAATTTACACCTTTTACACATTCAGGGCAAGCCCTGAAAGCTAAGCCAAGGCTAACATAGGTCCCAGTTAATGTTCAGGCTTTTTTTCTTGAGACAATCCTTAAAAACCTCAACAACCTCAAAAAGTATTTTTACGACCAAACAAAAACCGCATGTTTGAAATTAACTGTTTAGGTGAAGCCTACTGCCGGATCTATGTATTTTTAACCGACTTCAAAAAAGGAGGAGGTTCTCGATTCGGTTGTATTTTTATGTTTGTTATGTACCTCAGAACTCCGTCAGTTGTGGACCGATTTTGTATTTAGATTACCTAGCAGAAACATTTGCCTCAAACACCTACTCGAAAATGTCTACCAGCTCTCAGAATAAGTGTTCCATTACTGCCATTGTATGGCTCATTGCCTATTGTACTCGTAGCTCTGTGAATCGATTTCAAGTCTAAGCAACGGTTACTGATGTTTTCGTATGACTCATTCGAGGGGATTCCCTTGGTCACGAAGGTGTTGCAGTGTACGTTGCGACGGTCCGACAGTGTTGCCTCAATAGGGTATTACTTTTTCAAAATCTACTGCGAAGACAAAACTTTATAGATGTAGGTAGTACCTATATCGTAGTCTAGGTTAAATCAGATTGGCACGGAAATATCTGACGAGGCCGAGAAATTAGACAGCTTCCGAGGTGTCAAAGAAAAATAAGCGTTACCTACTCTTTTCAAGAGTGTCACCAATAATAGCATAACTATAACGTCTAATTAGATGGAGTCCTTCTATATATATAGAGGTGCATAAACGTCCCTTCCGTGCTCTAAACTAGTGATGTATGTCATATTTTGAACATTCGCGAATGCGAAGCGAATATCTGATGTCAACATTCGCGAATGCGAATGCGAATATTCAGTTTTTGTTAAAATTTGGCGCTATTTATCTATGGCTTGGTGACCTTGGTGGCAGTCCCGTTCGAACTAGGCTAGATACAGCCAGTTCGGGTCCTGTCCTGTAGAGGTAGGTAGTGGCATTTTGCACGTCCTACTATACAATTGTTACGCCACTGGTCACCAAGTTCTCTCTGGCTCACAGCGTGTAAGAAAAATTACCTCCTCATCTATCTCGCCCTGAAATACGTATATTCGAATTTTCTCTTGCGTTTTATGTACATGTATTGTATATACCAAATAAATCGGCCAAGTGTTTAATGCCTACCAGCGGCGGCCTCGATACAAGCGCGGAATCGTGTAAACGAAACTAGCTGATTCGTCGGTGTTTTATACCTACTAGTTATTTATAATATCAAGTAAGATGTATACCTATTATTATGAATTAACATTTTCATCTCATCCCAAAAGTAAATTATTAGAACTACTTATTTATCTCGGACGACCGGATAGCCTAGTGGTTAGTGACCTGGCTATGAAGCTAGCGGTCCCGGGTTCGAATCCCGGTAGGGACAGACATTTGTATGATGAATACGAATGTTTGTGCCCGAGTCATGGATGTTGTATGTATTTATCTAGATTACTATATAATGTATGTATGTTTATCCGTTGTCTGGTATACCCATAGTACAAGCTTTGCTTGGTTTGGGCCTGGGTCAATTGGTGTAATTTGTCCCATGATATTTATTTATATTTTATTTATTATTTATAAATGACCTGCACAGAATCTTGTCATATTTATTAACTAGTTCAGCAACGCCCCGCCCAGATCCGGTGGATCTAGGACGCTGAGATTTTGCATCCTGGTTTCCTTTAAGAATAATGTACTTACATTAAACTTAAACAACAACAACAAGGAAAAAGACGAATTTTGCGAATTTATCATGGGACAGGGAGTTTCGTAAAGGTGACGAAGAAGAGACCACAATACATCGTATGCTGTGATGCTTTATTATATTTTTTAATTAATATACAATAATATATACATAACACAATTTAAGCTATGCCACCTAATGATAAAGAAGTAAAGTTTGTTTATTTTTATGTTAGTAATATCTGGAAGTACTAAACCGATTTAGAAATTCCTTCACTAACTTAGGATGACCTATATACTTTTCAGAGTCCACTATTCTGAACAGCTATAGCAAGTACATACTAATATAAAAATATTTATTTACTATTTATACAGTATAGTTACTACTTATTTATTTATAGACATAAAATACCCATTCTAGCGTTGTGTCAAATCACTTAATATTTATTTGTTCACAACCCACATTTTCTAGTTACGCCGTAATACTGTCCTTTTGGTAGCTTATGAATGAAATCGGTAATAATTTCGATAGTTTCGTGCACAGTACTTGGTCCATAGTCGGCCTGCTCAGGAAAATGTCCATGTCGCCATCCGTAGCTACGAACTCGCTGAGAGACTGGCGGCAGAAACCGCAGGGCGCCGTGAAATTCTGCTGGTGGGCTACTACGGCCACCATTTTGAAATTCAAATAGCCGTCGCATACCGCCTTAGGCAGGGCCGCTCGTTCCGCGCAAATGCTGGGCGCCAACGCCGCATTTTCTATGTTGCAACCCGTGTAAACCTTTGAATCCTTTTCCGTGAGAATGGCCGCTCCTACCGCGAACTTGGAGTAAGGGACGTACGCTTTTTTCCGAATCTCTACCGCTTCTTTTATTAAACTCTGAACAGTTTCACCTGAAATGGAAGAAAATCGTTATTTCATTAATTTCTTTCTAAAGTTAAGTTCAGTAACTTTCAAGATTGCGTAGGTACAGTCGCCATCAGATATATCGTAGCGGGCGAGGTCCTCAAATATTTCGGAGCAGCATTAAATTTCAATAAATTCGTTACACTAGATATGGTTAATAACATCGGAACACGCAATACGTCATAAATATAAGAACAGCGACTTTTCAATAAATTCGGGACGTTCAATGAGCTAAAAATATCAGGAAGCACATATCGTCAAAGGTATCGACACAGTCAGGCTGATCACAAATATCGGAACATATGTGGAAAATAAACCTTACGTATATTATAATAGATTCGAATTCCAAACAAAATACAAATAAGGCTCAAACGTCATGCCAAAATGAAAGATAATATGTCACCTATATAGTGTACGCGTCTGCATGCATAATTCACTGTGTTAGTAACATTAAAACCTTTTTTGTCGTATAAAGTGTAAATTGTTACTGGCCACTAAATTGCCATACACTTTTTTTACGAATAAAATATTTCTTCTTCTACTGTTTTAAGTCAAAGCATGTAGTTCTATTTCTAAAACTAATTTTATTATAAACACACTGTAATTTAAACTGTTTGTCACAAAGTTAAGGTATATTTTCCAAAAATGTTCCGATCTTTATGGTTAGCCTGTCTGCGTCGATACCTTTGACGATCTGTGACGTCCCGATTTTATTGAAAATTCGCTGCTACTTTATTTATGACTAATTGCATGTTCTGATGTTATTAACCTTACAGTGTAACGAATTTATTGAAATTTAAGGCTGTTCCGAATTATTTGAGGACCTCGCCCGCTACGATATATCTGATGGCGACTGTACCACCTATAGATGCAACGCGACGTGAGATTTTATGATCATGTGACGCGTGTGTTAAGTCATAAATACTACTTCCGCATACAGGTACGACAACTCACAGCCGTATATGTAGATTGCAAAAATGAACCTACGAAAATTATAAACACTTTTATTATTGACGGAAACAATCAATTAATGAAATAAAGTGAAAGTAATTTAATACGGTTGTGTTGTGTTCAATGCAAACAAGATATATTAACACCCTACGGAAGGAAGAGTGCGCTCACAATTTCCTTTACTATTTAAGTATCCTATGAGATTTGTTATGTCGGCTTATCTAGAGCCGATAATTGCGAACATATTATGTTAATTAACTTTCGCAAGGTTACACATGATTACGGATTGATACAACTGAGCTTGTAATACTGATTAAAAGGATAGATAGAGATAACAAAGGGCGATTTGTGCGGTCACTGTTTCGTCATTCGTTGTTAGGGCCGTAGCCGCCGCTACTACTACGTTTATGTGTACGATTGGTCGATGAAGGCCCGCCCGTACCTTCCCCGATAACTAGATAAATTAATAATCCACGGGTCCCTTAATACCTACCTCTAAATTGTGTTTGATGAAAGGTAAATACGCATCAATTATTCAGTACGCCCGCATAAGAAACTGCTTCTTACTTAATTGCCAATCAATTTGATTGAATCAAACCAAACTATACAATTTTACTGAGCGCGTGTAGCGTTAACAAACTTTATAAAATGTATATTAGCAATCCCAAACAGCAAGTCTGATTTTAATAACGCATTAGTTATGTTCTTATAGTTTCGTCTAAAATTAGGTTACCTTATGATCGAAAATAGCCGACGTGTTTTCAGCGACATCACATCTGATTCATGAAACTTCTATAAAACTACGCGATACTCGATCAAAAATTAATTATACCTACGTTTACCAGTTTATCTATACACAACAGTGGCACTTTTTTTTGCTTTTTATGAGTATTCATTTAATTATTTAGAGGGAGTATGCACTTACTTAAAGAACTGAATTCTACTACTTCGTAGTTATCCATGGCAGCGTGCGTTCGTGGCGGCGGAGAAGGTGCGTGCGGAGCTGTCGGCGGCCGGCGACGAACTAAGCTGAGCGATTGATTAAGGCCAACGATCGTTGATCAGTGTGTGATTGTCTGCTGTGATTCCACGTACAGTCTGCAGCGACTGCGGCGTACAGCAACGAGCAACAGAAGTCAAATATTTACATGTATTATGAAAATAGTAATTACCTTGCTACCCGCTCCGTGAGTCCTTGCTAGACGAGGTGTGCAAAACAGCTGCGTCTAATAAGGCCATGCGAAAAGAAACGCGTACGTCTAAGATATTTTCAAAAAGATCACTGAAAAATCTGCTAAAACTCTAATACTTGGACACTTTGAAACGCAAACAGTAAAAATTTGGAATTGGATTAGAAACGGGACACCTTTTCACATTATTATGAAATATTTGCCTATACCTATTATAACAGTATCTACTACTACTGATTGTTTGTCGTTTATTTAGTTGTTTTCAACAAGACAATTACCTCTACCTTACCTTAGTAAGTCGCGCTGTAATATCCAATTGATACTCTTGGGACCATGATTGCTAGATAGCATAAGACGCCGACTGTAGTTGGAAAGTATGTATGGGGTCAATAGTTCCTTAGTGTGGAATGGGAATTGCAATAGAGTCCACTTTACTTCTGCGTATGTACGAGAAATGATTGTAATGATATATGCAAGCATTTACAAGCCAACGATTGATAGAAACTCAAGCCCTTGTTCAAGACAACACTACCTCGTTCAAAAAAGATTGATTCAAGTACGGTAGATATCAGTCATGACTGCTTACGTCCCACTGGGCACAGACCTCCCGACCTCTTAGAATATAATGGCTTGTGCTTTATGGTTTTTCTTTGATCGAAAAGCTTATGTTAAATTTTTAATGTAATTTCGCACACAAACTCAGAGTTGTGGGTACCTAAGTATTCGAAGTTCGCAATCACGATCTTTTACTAGGTCAAAAAATGGTCAAACCACTATGCTACACCGGCTTCACTAAATTACCAATTGAATAAACTTAAAACTTATGCTTTTAAAACATTCACAGTATTATCACGCAGCAGTAATGACAGGTGAAAGTAGGCATACAATGCCTCTCATACCTCAGCAAGGACACAAGGAGTGCAATACCATTGTTTGAGAAAATAGTACTGACCAACGATATAATTACGCATTACAAAGTTACAACATAATTAAACTATTCTATGATTATTTTTGTTACATTACATAACAACATGAACATGTTTTTGTCAAAAATCTGCCAAGACGGCTCGGCTCTATTGGTCCTAGTGAAAATGGAGATAAGTCTGAAATAAATGAAAACCATTTTCTATTCTAGTTTAAAAGGGGTTAATTCTAAAATAGCCTTGTAGAAAATTCTGAATTATACCCCTTTTCACTAGGCGCCATTGTCACAGGTTTTTGTGGTTGTATTTTTAAACACTTTGCGCGCTTGGATATTTTGGTTGCGGCTGCGTGTAACGTCGTTGCCTTCTACGAAATAAAACAGTTAATGTTATTTGAATTCGTTTATTTACATCTTAACTAGACTATGCCTATAAACTTATCTAACGCAGTGGGTGGTTGTAAACTTAGCACTTATTTGGGAACAGCATGAACTGAGTCATAATGTCAAGCTTAAGATACTGCACTTTACACTCTTGCCAACTGCTACCCCGAATGATGCATTCTATTATTTTCCATATTGTAGATAGGTGTTGCGTCATATTTTGCTACGGAACCCTAAAAAACTGGTACGGAGAATTAATTGGGCATCATCTAGTTACCTGATAACGACACCAAACTTGACTCATCAAAGGTACAAACTAATCCGCCAGATTTTTTTTCTGAGCGCCGGAAGCTCTGTATTTAGTAAGACTGCGTGTTAAACAGTGTCAAAACTAAGCAAGCATGTAGAGTTAGCACTTAAAGTTACTACAGGTTAATAAAAACGTAATGGAATTGGCTCGACTCCGGTAGGTTCGACCTATTATATTGGATCTATTGTTCATTCTAACACAGCACCAACCTGACAACGTCGGTCAAGGAAAACCATCTAGGAAAGGGGCGTTCCATTAATCACGTGATGTTTTTAGCAACTTTTTAGACATCCCCCCCTCCACCTAAGATCACGTGCCTTTTTTTTGTACATACTAAGCATGTATGTTTAAAAAAACCTTAACTTGAAAAACAAGTTTGAACATAGTAAAAAAATATTTACTATTTATCGACTTTATTGACTTGTAATGCCTGTTACCAGGAATAAACTTAATTTCATTTTTGTTTGAAAAAAATGAAATTAAGTGTATTTCAGTTTCGAAAATAAATACACGTGATTTCTTCTTGATGGTGATATTTTGGTGTTTTTTTCGGACAAACCCCCCCCCCCCCCCTTTTGGGCCTCACTTGATAAATGGATGGCCCCAAAGTAAGTTGCTGCCGTGGCACTGCGGCTCTTATGAACCTTTAAGCCTTTCTCAAAAAATGTTACAGATATGAGTACAAATCATTTATGTGATTGGCTAGCTTCCCGAGTGAAGATTTCGAATATAGTGTCAAGTTTTGGTAAGTGCATGCAAAATAACATCAGGGAACAGTTTTCAAAAACTTAAAAATCTTAAAAATAATTATACCGAAGTAAAAATATAAACCTAGTGACTATACATTACGTTTACCATAAGTGAAAATCTTAATAAAGAGAACTGTTCGGTGTAAAATACGGAAGTTGTAGAGCTAAGTAAGCAAAAGAGATTTCAATTATTCAGATTTCCACTGAAGGAAGTGAGGATGCTATAATATCTACTGGAAAAAGTATAGATGACTTCTATTAATTAAAATTAGTTTCATGCATTCAAACATTTTTGTTTCAAAGGTATACGGCTCTTTCATAAAATTTTCACGTAGGTATAATAAACATTATAATTACATAAATATCAAATATGATATTCCAACTTACATAACTATGTAGTATCACAACAATTTCATATAATTTGCTTTATAAAATAGCTGTCTTATCGACAAGTTAATTAGTAAATAATATACAGCAAATCGCCACACTAGTGAGACAAGAGTGAAAGTGACGAAAATATCCAATAGTAATGTTTTTTATTCAGCACAGAATTTGTCATTTAAGGTAAGTATTCACAAATCTTAAAAGTACTAAATTCAGAAATAACTTAAACCCAGCGTGTAAAAAAATAGAAAAGTTGCATTAGTTTGTTGTATTTGAGGTTTTGTATAAATAAAGCGCACAGCGCCGAAATAAATAAGAGCAGTATCGGTAACAAAGAACAGAATAGTTAAATTAATGCTGGGAATGAGGATATTTCTATGTCAGTCAGTGATCCTCAGACAACCTCCCTAGATTAAGGCTAATTGGTCAATGGACCGATCAATTGCGATGAGACGGGAATTAAAGAAACTTTGGCATAACACGATCATGTGACACAACACAACGTAAAGTAAAGTACCTAGGTAGTACGTACAAGACGGAAATTCGTGCGTCGTCGCACAACGGAATTATTTACAGAACAATTTAAAAGCAGAAAAATGTGACCAGTCAATTGTCGCCCTTTTTAGGGCCTACTTCACCACTCTGTTAGATTTCTGACATTCTTTGTGTCAATCTATGATTCCTCTCTATTTATTACTACAAAACACACAGCCGTGGAATCATAGATATCTGACACTTAAGATATCAAGAATTTATCAGAGAGTGGTGGAACAGGCCCTCGATAACATAAATGTAACTGTTATGCACCTGTCGTATCCTAAGGGCACAAATTTGAGCCCTGTATATTTTTTTTCGTAAATCCCATGATCGAGAACTCAAATTTTTGCCTGTGATTTAGTAAAGAAGGGGTTCTGATTCCAGCGGCACATATTTGTGCTCGAAATCTTTGACCAATTTCTAAGTTTATATAGTACGCGCCCAGTACGTACGGTTTATATTCGATTGGATTCTGTTTCATTCGATTGCGTGTAAAATAACTGAAATTAATACCAAACTTCCATTCACTTTCAAGGAAAACGGAAACGTTACGACGCGTCGAAGTTAGGACAACGTAATTTGCCGCATACGTATCAGTTTCGATTAATATTAAAATGTTTCTAAAGGTTTAATTATTAAAACGCTTACGATTTAACGTAGGAAGGAAAACAGACTAAATAAATAAAATTAAAATTCAAGCCCCTTGGGATACGACAGGTCGAGCATTATGCTTCTGTCAACATGTTCTGATCTAACTTCCGTCGCCCGACAGCACAAGTAATTTCGTACACGATAAAAAATAACACATCAAACTCATACGTTCTCGTAACGAGCTTCGAACATCGGTCGGCTTACAAAACTAAATCCTACACTATTCACGTAGTTCAATGGCATCTTGTATTTACAATAATAAAATATCAAAGGAACTTTTAGGCACATTAGGTACGGTACTCACCAGAACGGGCACCAGCCCACATAGCACTGGCACAGGTTCTCGTTGCTCGTCGCTTGCTGTATCAGCAACTCCACTTGCTTCTGTACGGTGACGATCTCATCTATGTGGGGGAAGTCACGGCCCGTGAGCTTGTCGCGGACGCGGTTGACTATGCCCAGCGCTCGCATATTGAGGTTGGTCTCAGCCGGCTCTGTGTTGTCGTATGGGCCCGCGTAGGGCGGCGCAGGGGGGCGGCTCCGGCTGGGCAGCGGGGAGCCGGGCTCCGCGCCGCCGTCGGGGAGCTCCGCGCGGGAGCGCCGCCCGGCGTCGATGAGACGCCAGTTGAGGAGAGGGTCGTACACGAACGCTTCGAGGACCGCCATCACGCTGTCCTTGTGCCGGTGGAGCACCTCCATGACGGACTCGCACGTGCGCCGGTACGTGCCCTCGATGCCCGTCACCTGATTTGATTTTGTTTTATTTATTTATCAACAAAAATTACATTATACATATAAAAACATGCATGTCACAAATATAAGCATTTCTGTTGAGATCGTCAAAAATTAATAATAATAAGACAAATGATTACAAAGTAGTGATATAAAACATAAACTAAAGCTACCTTAAAAATAAAAATTATAACAAATTTGGACCCTTAGGTAGGGTCCCCATCACGCAGGCAGCATTCCCGCGTTGTATCGCATTTTATATCACTACTTTGTAATCATTTCTAAAATTATTGTGTTTTATGTACAATATAATAATAAGAGCATAATAAATTATAAACAATGAAACAATAAAATAAAATACAATGTCATAAAAATAATCAGTTGTGTAAAAAAAATTATGTCAATTTTATAATTCTAATAACAGTGCAATAATATATAATTCTAGTAACCTGTGCCCGACT
This sequence comes from Pandemis heparana, assembly GCA_963854515.1. Classification (NCBI taxonomy): domain Eukaryota; kingdom Metazoa; phylum Arthropoda; class Insecta; order Lepidoptera; family Tortricidae; genus Pandemis; species Pandemis heparana. Next base: position 10,915,245 of record OY978021.1, read on the forward strand.
AAATAAATATCATGGGACTGTAGAGTAGACACGCAAACTAAGCACAGTTTATATTATGAGTACTAGTCAAATAAACATACTTTGTTAGTATTTAGTCAGCTTCTCTGACCACTAGACGGTCGTCAAAGGAGAGGTTTTGGACAAGATTATCAGTTATTTTAACTTTCAAAAATGTTGGTTACCCACGAATTCTACTAGACTACCATCATTATCCTGTCGCATATATTGAAAAAATCTGCCATATCGACAGAATTTTTTCTATGAAATACAATGCTTACGGTACAATACCACTACCTACTGGACTCGCAAATTTTTTATTTTTTTATTCATTAAGAAACAGTCATACATGATCAAGTGATGGTAATTAGGTGATGAGATGTATAAAATTTTTGGAGATTTAGTTTTTGCGAGGTGAATTTCAAATGGTTTTCATTGTCAGTTACCCGCACAAAGATCCACAACTCACCTCCATAGCGTTGATAAGCATCCTTGTCAGCCTGAACGGAATCTTCTCCGGAAACTTGTCCCTCGTAACCGCCACCTCGAAGCAGTCACCAAAGTCTATATGCAGGAACTTCCCCGTCACCCTGTCCAGCATGATGTTGGAGGGGTGCCTGTCCCCGAGCCCCAGGATGTAGCCGACCATGCTCATGACGGCCAGCGAGCGCGTGTAGTTGGTGCGCCGCTCGAACCACACCTCCGAGGAGGGACTCTTCAGCCACAGCAGCTTGGCGAGGTCGTCGCCTGCTGTATGCTCTAGCGCGTGTTCAAATACTTCCACCTAAGGTTAAGGAGTTTCCAATGAATTACATTGTCTGTTGGATTTGGATGGGCCAATATTCAAGCGTTTCGACCGCTCGGTTCATGCGTCATTGTCGTTCCACAATTATTATCCTAACAGAAGGACAAGCCGCAATAACTTTGGATAACTAAATGCAGCATCGATACTGTTTCGTTGTCATAAAAAGTTAAGTCTCAGCATCATCTCTTTTAATGGTATGCTGAGACGATAATGACGAAAAAAAAAACGCCGAACAAAAGCTGTATATTCGCCCGGATTTATTTTTATTGAGCGCTCTTTACATTTTAAAATTATTGTGTTAGGGTGCGACCACACCGCCGCTTAAAAAACGGTGACGTTACGGAATCGCAACAAAATGTATGAAGAAACGGTGAGAAAACGAGACGCATACGACACGTCACTGCGTTTACGCGGCGGTTTGGTCGCACCCTTAGTTAATCAACATTTGAAAGTCGCTGAAATGCCATTCAGTATGTAGTAGAATATCATTGGTAAAATGGAGGCATTGCGTTGTATAATTTACCTTTTGCATCAACATCAGCTTTTCCAAGTCAGACGCCATCCTCTGCATGATCCTGTGCTCGATGTTAAGCAGGCACTTCCTCTTCTCCCTATAGTCCCTGATACAAATAATCTTAATTCAACCCAGACAGAACAATACATTTAGAAGATACAGATAAAAATATAAACACTTATACACTAATTGAATGCTACAGTTTACTAGCTGAAACTCAGCAATGTGTAGATTTTTGCTAATGCCAATATTTTCGTTAAGCACCTAAAGCTGTTCTATCTTCATATTTCTATCACAAGTTCAAGTGTCACATTCTACATTTTTGTTACTTTTAAATGATTTCTAAAAGACGAACGAAGGCACTGTGGCTTAAATCCACCTAAAATCACAAAATATCCCAATCACAAACGTGTGCGTGTGTGTGTGAAGGGTGCCTAATTTATGAGGCCTATACATTGACGTATAATAAACAACTAGACTCCTAATCACGCTCAAAAACTGTCGGAAGCAAAAGTCTGCACGACGCGTCCATTGTGCAGAGTTTTGGTTCAGTCGTGTTTCGAGCGTGCTTTGATAACAATGTATATGTCTCTTACGCACTGTAATCTCAAATGCTTGAGAACAAAAGAGACAGACAGGTTTCCTCGTCAGCGTCATTACTTCTCACGATCGTATGCAATTGACATTAAACATTACTGCCACGGAATAAGGTGTTAATTTGAACAAATATGTTAATGTTATCTGTATAAGTTGATGTGTTGACACACAACACATAGACAACGCCGCTCGAACATTTCTTGAGGACCTTTTGTTTGCGATTGGGAGTCGGTCTTTTCATTCTTAACTGTCCTATTTGGTAAACAAAATTCTAACTCAATAAAGGTAATCACGGTTCACATCCCGTTTATAATATTTCGAATGAAAATTCTTACCTCAAAACGTCTTATTTTTGTTATTTTTTAACTATATCATCGTAAATAAAGAAACTGGAGAAAATATCAGCAAAATTATGTACAAAATATTGCCTCAGGTTTATTTGATAACATAATACACCTTACTCTTTACAAAAATTTGTACATTGAGGTTAGAATTTTGTTTACCAAATAGGACAGTTAAGAATGAAAAGACCTTAGTTGTTTATTGATGTCAATGGGCCTATACCTTAAAGATTAGTCACTTGCCCACTGTTTTACTTACAGAAGAGGCACAAAATTTAAAAGTGTCAATCGAGTGGCAAGGAACGAACCTGATGAGGGAGTGTAGCGTGTCGCAGTGCGGCACCCAGCCGATGAGGCCGCTGTTGGTGGACAGCGGGATCACGGCGTAGCGCTGTATAGCCAAGTCTCTGCGGAACGTGTCTGGGTCTGCCTATATAGACAAACACATAGTTGACATATCATTATCTGTACATACATACATACATACATACCGTCACGCCTCTTTCCCACAGGGGTAGGCAGAGACTACTTTGTTCCACTTGCTACGATCCTGACATACCTCTTTCGCTTCATCCACATTCATCAATATCTTCATACATGCTCGTCGGTTTCGTGTACTCTTGACCTGGCCTTTTTCCAAAACATCCCCAATTTGTATCGATTCAAACTTTCGCGATTTTCACACATTATTATAATAAAACGGGACATAATCACGTGAACAAAAAGTATTTTTGTAAATACCTCGACGTTTCGGACGCTATTTCGAAGTATTACGCGACGTGGAGGTATTTACAAAAAGACTTTGTTTACCCCAATTTGATCACGGAACGTCCGTCTAGGCCTTCCCTTAGATTCATTATCTGTCCCCGTTCAAAACAAGTGCTTGGGCTAGTTCCTAAGCGGTCAATGCGGATTGAGGTCTTCGCGCACGCCATCGAGTTGCTTCACAAGTGTAGGTTTCCTCCACTCAAAGAGAAAAACGCAAATTTCAAATGTAACTTCTAACATAAATTCTGAAAAACTCAGAGATCGGGCTAACTACGATCCTCTGCTTGAGAGGCCATAGATCAAACCACAGGGCGTTTTTAAGAGAGGAGTTAAGAGATACTAATACTATTTCATTTATCATTCACGCTAAAACATCTGAGCGAATTTGATCAAAGTATTGAGTGAGATACTTTTGTCCCAGAAAATTACACACTTTCTTCAGGAAAAACCTCTTTACCTCCCGCCAGTCACGCCTACAGGTTGTCATATTTTGTCAAATGGTTTAAAATCCTTGCAAATTGTTATTAAGGTTCAAAATTAACTTTTTATTACGTCCTTTGCATAGTACATTGGAACCCAGCAGGATACACCTCTATGCCACTGATAATAAGGTCGGTGATATATATTTAGGACGCGTTTGGCTATATCGATGATGCCCTCGACTGTATACCTGTAGCAGTGTGTTGACGAGCCCGAAGAGTTGCATGACCCTCTCGTCCTGGCGCAGGTCCTCGTGCCCCTTCAGCAGGAACATGTAGTCTTTGCCGTTGGAGCCGCGCACGCACAGCCGTCGCGGACGCTGCTTCGATGTTATCACCTGGTAACAGTTTTTACCGTTATATTACAATACAACTTCCATCGGTAGAAGCAAAACTCTAATGGCTGTCACGTGGAGCGGAATAATCTGCTGATGACGTGGAGGTTAGACTAGCAAAATTAAATACGAAATCGAAAAGCATGCTTTTACCAGGGATGTGGCAGAAGGAAGGGGAGGCTTTTGCCCAACAGTGGGACACAATAATAGGCTAAAACCAAGTAGGCCAGCGTTTAGTGCAGTTGGGTTGATCAACTTTTTCTTGTCACTTGTTGCTGTGGTTACATTCTCCTGGATCAATCTTTAAACTGTAAGTTATGGGTTAAAATTTTGTAAAACATGTGTTTTTTGCGGTAGTTCTAGGCCTCTTCTATAATTGGTCATCTACTAAGCATGTTGGTGTAAAGAAACACAAAAAAAATTCTAACAAACTGTACTACTTTTTTCCCTTGGCTGATGGGACAGCATAACAACAAGAAATTGTTGATCCACCCAGTTACAGGTGTGAGTAGACCGACCTGCAGGCTGCTCTGTATGTGCGCGATGCGTATGAGCGGCTGGTCGGGCACGTAGGAGCCCGGCACCGCCAGCTGCAGGTCGCGGCAGTTCAGCAGCCGCGGGCTCACGTACTGCAGCTCCAGCGACGTCAGCTGCGGCAGCTGCCGGCTGATGCGCCGGAACACGTGGTAGTACAGGTCCCACGCCTGGTTCAGGTCGCGGGTCGAGTGCGTTTCCTACGTAACAAACAACCCCACACCGCAGTAAGTAACGACAAAGGATATTCTCTAAAATACGTCTTTATAAACAGATAATCTGAATAGACAGAGCCAAAGGTAACAAGACCTAAAGGTCACGATGAACATGATCACGATAATAGGGGAAAAGGGGAATCAAAATAGAGATGGGTCGCTTTGCTAGCCGCATCGCCTCTGAATCCTATGATTTTCGCAAACGGCCATGGGCTTTTACCATCTGCGCAGGATGAGAAGCGACTAGTACATACTTAAATAAAAGCGTAACATGAGCACCTGTTAAAACAGCAGTATATCGGGAGGAGAAACTGGGCAGCTCAATCTTGGCCCTCGAAATTTGTATGAAAGAAAAGTGGAGAGCATAGATTTAGAGGATAATATAATGGTGAAGAGGCACTCACGTTGTACCGGTTGCACCAGCCCTGCGCCTCGTTGAGGTCGCGGCCGTAGGCCTGGCTGAAGGAGACCTCCTTCATGGTCTGCGGGCCGCGCTCCAGCAGCGCGTGCAGCGGCTGCAGCGTGCGCAGCATGGCGCGCTCGTCGTGCTCGCTGAAGTACAGCCGCGACGCCTCCTCCAGCGCCTCGTGCCACTGCTCGTGCCACAGGATGGCCACGCGGATCAGCTCCTCCGATATCATCGCCGCCTGGTTCACCAGGTCGTTCGAATGCGTGCACATCGACTTCAGGATCTGGTTGGCCGCGTTCTTGCGCGCGACGAACGACGACTTGGACGCGACCGTCAGCGGGTACACGAGGGCCTGCGGGTGCGACTTGCCGATGTCGATCAGCAGCGAGTGGATCAGCTTCCCGACCAGGGCCCGCGGCGTGTCGATGCGCGCGATCAGCTGCGGGATGACCTGCAGCCACACGTTGATCTCGATCGTGCGGATGCCCTCCACGAGCGCCTCGTGCACGGCCGGCTGGTGCCCGTGGTCGAACCACAGCGTCAGCAGCCGCAGCGTGTCCTGCAGCGAGCTGCCGCGGGAGAGGTTGATCGACTTGAAGAACCCGTCCACGGCGGGGACCGTGTACTGCTGCACGAACTCCGGATCGACGGCTTGCGCGTTCTCCGGCTTCGGCTCCTGGTGTTTGTAGAAGAGGACGCTCTCGAAGTTCATGTACGCCCAGGCGTGCCAGGCCTTGTACCAGTCCGGCGAGAGCACCGTGGCCGAGGAGTAGTTTCGGAGTATCTCGGGGATGGAGGTCTCGTTGATGCCGAGCAGGCTCTCGCACCAGGCGCCGAGCTTGAGGTGGCAGCGCGCCGTGAGCCGGCAGTGCTCGGGGTCGCCGGTCTCCGCGGACTCCACGTAGCGCTGCAGCTGCTTGTACGCGAGCTGCTTGTCGCCCGCGACCCACAGGTGCTTCGCGTACGCGAGCGTCAGGCGGGGCTCGTGAGTCGGGAGCGGCATTTCCGTGTTCTCGCTGGGGTCTGTTCCTAGAAGCATGACTAGCGTCCTGTGGGCCTGGCGAGGCGCCCCGCTCTTGCGGCATAAGGACGCGAACTTGAGCCACGTGGCCATGTCCTCGTGGGGGGTCAGCACCAGGCCGCGCACCTGGAGGATCTTGCGCCAGTCCTCGACGAGCCTCTGGCCGCCCTGCAGCCGCGTCCACCACGCCTGGCGGATGGTCTCTCTTCTCTCGGATATCAGTTTGTAAGTTATGACCTCCTCCAGTTCGGCGAGGAGTTGCGCGTTCACTAGCGCTCCATAGGCTCTCTGATAACTCTCGCCCGCGACGGCGGTGAGCTCGGAATCTAGAAGAGTCCTGGCTTGGTCGATGAACTGCTTAGAAATTTGGAAGTCGCCATTATGTATGGAGAGCACGGCTCGATAGAAGGCGCCGTCCTGCGTGTTTTCGGGCAGGAAGCTGACGTACTTGGCCATGGACTCCCACTCCTTGAGCCCCCAGGCGGCGGCGGCGGCCAGGCGGGCGGCTTTGAACTTCTCGTCGTTGGTCATTTGCGGCCAGCGCTTGGAAACCGTTTTGTACAGTTTGACCCACTCGCCGAGCGCCTCGAAGCAGCGCAGCTCGCCGAGGTAAGCCTCCATATCGTTCGCGTCGTGAACCAGCTTGTCCCCGTACAGGTTGAGGGCTTTCTCCCAGTTGTGCAGCTTCTCATACCAGCGCACCTGTACAAAAGGTGAGTCGAATGAGGATACACACATCACATTCTTGTAGTAAAACGGCTGTGAATGAGGTGACTGACCTGGACCTGCAGGCTGGTGTCGCCGGCCTCGCGCTGCGCCATGACGCGCTCCAGCAGCCCCTCGGCCGCCTCCTTCTGCTGCAGCTTGTTGTTGATGTGGATCAGAGCCTCCACCACTTGCGACGTCGCACCGCTACGGAACTCTTCCTCCTGCAACACCATGTTTACATCATCGCTATCCTTAAACTTGACATTTGTCTTTTTTTACCAAACTCAGACAAAACACATATTTTCCTGAAAAAGGTATTTAACTTTAAAAATTATTCATACCTTATAATGCAATGCTTTGGCGTACGCTCGGCAATGCATAGCCCGCTCTCCTAGCAAATGCGTCGATATCGGCAGCGCGCCCGCATCGCAATGCTCCATGAACTCGGCAAGGTTCAACACAGTGTGCGCCAACTCCGGGGCATCGGGTGCCGTCAACGCTTGTTCCAGGGCTTGGCTCAGAGTGGCCCTTGCACCGTCTTCTAACTCCGTCCAGCAAGACACGAACGCCGCGTTGAACAGGTCTCGGAGGAGCTGTGAGTAGTTATGCGCTAGGGCTAAGCACGCTCTACAAAAAAGGAAACACATTGTCTATGAAAATGTTTCAGTTCTAGGATGGGCGGATTGGCTAAAGAATATATATTGGATTGGTATGAAGGACTTTTTGTAGTATTTCTAAATATATTTATTTATGTATTACATTTTTTTGTATAAATATGTCCCCCTTCTTCATAAAGGCTATTTAGGCTTCTGCTAACTTAGCAATCATTTGTCCTTATTTGTGATAGGTAAATGTCAAAGTGACAGATAAGGACAAACGATTTTTAATTTAGCAGATGCCTAGAGAGCATTTATGAATAAGGGGGTTAGTGTGGTACAGAAATCATTAGGTATCCTATGGCAACTTAGTCAAGCATAGGGAGGTTTTCTTTTATTGATTAATGATAACATGATAACTAGCAAGCACTCAGGTTTTGTCTTCTGCAGAAATAAAGCTGCCATGTCTATCATAACAGTAAAAGTATGTAAATGTAAATTCAACACAGTTCCACGACCCATCAAAAACACTAATACACACTACCAATATGGCGCTTGCGTTTTATTGATACCTCAACGCAGGACTGTGCGACTCCGTCAGCAGTCCGATGCTGAACCGCCGCAGCCACTCGAGCCAGTCGTCTTTGGACACGCGGCTGCTGACCGTCCACGCCAGCTTGAGGTTGTGTGCGTTCACGAACAGCTTGCGAATCGTCGAGGAAGTGTCGCACACTACGATGCGTGCCTGTCATCAAAACGGATTATAACGTGCATTTTAGGAACTCCAGAAAAACTCAAAACTTTAGGAAGCTAAAGCGACTAAATAACGAAGGTCCTCGTCAAAGAAATTCGTAAATAAACGATTGAGAATTGAAGTGTGTTAAAGTCTATTTTATTTACCTCTTGATTAGTATTCCTCGGCTTCCGGCGCGTGCTTTGTAGGAAGTCGTCGACGGACAATGTAGGGTTCGTCTGCAACTTCGCCATCAGAAGCTCGTAGTTCTGGTGCTGTATCCTATGCTTGGTGACTATCTTTTGCACCAACGGTATAAAGTCCATGTACTTGCGGCCGAGTTGCACAATCAAAGCGCACAGAGTGTCCATCGCCGTAGGCCGTAAAGGAGCACACGTGTCCATGCTTCTCACTAAAGGATGGATAATTCTCGAGATCAACTCGCTGTAGTTCAGAGAATCCGAGAGGTAGTCTACTGTTTCCATGGCCACCTTGGCGACGGAAATCGGACAATCGGAAGCGTCGAACAACTTCACAATAGACGGGATAACTAGATGCATGTAATCATCCAAATTATCTTCAAACTTCTGTAATGCAAACAGCAATTTTTCTGTCACCATCCTGTTCTTACTGGTGTCGTGAGCCAAAACACGTAGGATTTGCGGCATCAGTTGCGGCAGATACACCTTGAATTCCGATCCGAGGGCGACCGCGATGTGTTCCACCAGTAAAATTAGTGTTGGCTGCAACGGACTATTGGGTGTCCAGAACTCTTTGATCAGGTCGAAAATCTTGTCCAGATAGTTACGGATATGTTGCTTCACGATCGCGATCAGTCTCGCGAGCTGAGTGAAGAGGAATTCTCGGAAGTTGGTGTCCGAGGCGCGAGCGGCGTAGAGCAGGCTTGGCGTCACACGGGATATGTACGGTACGCACTTGATGCCCAGCGACTCGAAGATGAAGGTCACCGCCTGGACTACGCTGGTGTGGTGTTGCTGAAGCGTCGGGTCGCGGAGGATCCTCATCAGAGTCGAGATGACGATGGCTGGGTAGTACTCGTCGAGCACGGGCGAAGACATGTTGACTAGCATCTCGCTCGTGGTCATATCGAAATTGTTCTCATCTGCTTTGCTATCCGCGACAGGTACTAGACTGGAATCCGGCTGTCCATTGATCAGTCCCCTTGTCAATTTATGTTTGTAGGGATCTAACGCACCCAGAAGACCGAGCACGCGAATAGTTTCCCTTCTGTCTTTTGGTTGCTGCTCAGTTTTCAAAAAGTTCAAAAGCACATCCATGAGGCTCGGATACTCGGTGTAAGGAGTGACGACGTAGCCTGTCGCGCTTATCAACTGCCCGAAGGCCCACAGGGCGACGCTTCTCTTGTCGGTGGCGCTGGCGTCCGACAACAGCTCCAAGAGGATTGACAAGATTTCAGGCAGACATTTTTTCAGGGCACTGTTGTCGCCATTGACATCGGCCAAATCTCCGATAGCCTTTAGCACGCTGATCACGACACCAGGGTTGGCTTCTGATTCTTTCAGCTTAGGCACAAGAACATTGAGAATAGTTTCCATGTAAGGCCGAACGAGCCGCGGGGCGTGCCTTATTAGATTGTCCAACATCTTGGCTGCTTGTTCCTTGTTTCGACTCATCCCGGAGTGTTCCAATTCAGTCAGAAACTGTATCAAGGTTTTCCGGAGCCCCGGCATCACGTAAGCCGGGTTGACTGTGCTCAGCCGACCTACAGAGCATATAGCTAATTCGCGTATTTCTAAATGCTCATCATTCATGGCAATAAATAGGAAGCTTAAATTTTCGATTTGCGCCAAGTGAGAGTCAAAAATTTCGTTGAGTGATTCAAGCACCCAGTAGCGCACTTCATAGTCTGGGTCAGTCACTGACACCACTAACAGTTTCCCTACAACTTCGGCCGTCAGAATGGTGAGAGTTTTAGAAGGGGTCTTCACGGTCCTTACAGTAGCATCTGCTAAAAGTTTAGCTGCAGTTTTCACAGCTTCCAATCTTATCTCTTGCTGATCACTCTGTAGGAAGTGATCCGCGCATCGCCTCACAAATGTCAGCAAGCTGTGATTGCCTTCAAATTGAAATGTCCCAAGGGTTCTCAGGGCCAGAACAATGCTGGCCGTGTCTTGTGGTTCACTAACTAGACTCACATTACTCATTTGCTGCTCCAAACTTCTGGGCATACCCGGGTGCAGGAAGGGTTTATTCCTTAACACTAAAGAGAGCATATTAAGTAATCCTTCTGATATCTCTCCCCTGAGGACAGGCAGATTTTCGCTCAACTCTTTCAAGCAGATGGTCAAAGATGGGCTGAGCCCAGTGGCAAACATGGCATCCAGCAGCTCCCTGATATCATTTACTACTAGATCTTTGACCGCACTACCCAGCAGAGCAATGCAGGCAAAGATGGATGGATCAATGTACACTCTCTTTTTGCTCTGTGTATCTCTCACAGGTAGGGCTTGTTTGATGACATCCATTATTCTGGGAATGTAGCTTCTAATTTCATTGTCAATGGCGGCTGCGACCAAGCCAATGGTGGTGAAGGCCATGTTGCGATCTCTCTCGCGGCTGCGCAGCGAGGACAGCAGGTAGTTCATGGTGGAGCTGATGTATTTTTTCAAGAAGTATTCCTTGTTGAATGCAGCCAGCCGCGGGATTATGATGAGCAGAACTTGTGGCACCCCCTGGGCTTTTAACATCCGCTGCGCCATTACATCTGCAACAAATTTTTAAAATTTATAGCTTAGTTAGTAACAAATTCCTATATAGAGTCAAATATATTTATGTAAAAGTCTTACCATGACATATTTTTTCAAATTTTTCAATCAACAACGTTCTGCACACAGTTGACTCATAAATAGAGACAGGGTAAGTGACATTTTCAGTTTTGTATCCATCACATAAATATCCCCTCTTTACAGATGGACTGTGCAATTTTGTGCTTATAAAGATGATATCATCAGACATTGCAATATCCTTTTGTGTGTCCAGACTCTGCATGAGGGTTGAATATTTTTTCTCCCAGTCAGCATTGGAACATCTGAGCAATTCATTCAAGATAAGCAGTCCCCCATGAACTCTGTCTTCTTTGGTGATCCCTTTTTCTTTGGTTGGTATTTCTTCAAAAGAGAGCATTGCTTCTTCATAGCACTGCACGTACCATTGGGGCTTAGCTGTGGATTGCTTGGCTGACTCCCTCTGTGTTGTTACTACGAAGCCAGCTCTTAGGGCTTTAGCTGCCGCTTCCCGGATTTGTGGCTTAGGGTCTTTCAATGCTACAAGTATGTGATCGAAAAAGCCTGACACTTGTTGATAAAAGTAGGTAGGCATTGCTATAGCCATTTCTTTCAGAAGCAGTACTGCTGAGTGCCGTCTCCCTTCATTTCTTTCCTCGGAAAGCCATTCAAATGCTCTTTTGACCTCAAATTCTACATACTCAGCTCTCTTGACTCCCGACACTGTAGCCAACCTTCCAACAGTCTTAGCTGCTAGTTCCATCACACCCACATCAGACGAAGGCAGTAGATTCCGGAGGTAATTGGCAAACCTGGTTATGCGTGTTTTTGTTGTATCACAGTCGCCTCCAATAAGACACACTGGAAAATGTAAAATAAACAATTAGTCTCTGAAGAGCCCACTTAAAAAGTACTCTACAATGTAAGGATAAGTCAATAGTTCCTAAACCACTTAAAACCTGTTTTTTGCGACTAGCTCATGAGTTTGAAACATGTGAAGTAACTACTTAATGTGCATAAAACTGACATACTACGCAAAGTACTTACAATTGGATACAGATAATGTTAGTCAGGTGCAAGAGTGAAAGGTCATTATTTAAATTTACAATGTTGCGCAATTAAATTAATAGCTAACAACAAATATGTGTAACTTATTGGTCACATTGGGAACTAAATAAAATACTATATTATAATGTTTTGACTATGTTTTTTTGTGTGGTATCTGTGTTCTGTTGGGTCTTTTTGATGTACTGATAAATTTTATATTAGGGGTAAATACGCACCTATGGCGAGCACCCCTCCTTTTTTCTCGTGCACATCACTGCTAGAAACCATCTCGAAGATTTGGTGGTTGAACTCGTCCAGGAACTGCGTCAGCTCATCCTGAGGCACCTCGCGGAGCTCCGTCTTCGCATAATGATACAGCTCTCGCGCTGTCTTTATCTGCAAGTCTACATTACGAGACTTCAGACCCGCAACGAACTGGACCACTTGGTTAGACATGGTTGTGCAGAGTATGAATGTGGTTACATCAAAAGATTAGTTCAGTCCATTATGTACATGCATCAATCCACTCCTGGGTTAATTTCACCCTCAATCAATGCTAAGCAAAATAAAAATAAACTCGCAGAATAAATATTTCGGCCGTGTTTTTGACAGCGTTGACATGACAAGAACTTGTACTATATCTTTCTAATCTGTGGACAAGAAAAGCACCAACCAAAAAGCCCGAGCGGCGAGGGTAACCATTAAAAAAAATACTAGTGTTGCACCGGTATCGGTTATTGGTATATTTTATTCGTTCACTTGAGATCCGATTATCGATTGTTGATGCTGTCAGTGTTAAGAAGGTTGTACACATAGCCCGTTGTCTATGGTCTACGTAGCAACTAGAGATTTTCAAACACCGCTGTCATCTGTATTGTTACTTCAAGTTTACTTCCAATAAATACTCTGATTTACGTTATACGTATTATATTTGAATAGATTCACGTTAACATGGTAGCAGAGCGACGGTATACGTAATTATATTCAGAAGAAATTAAATGTCGAGAGTTTCTCCAAATTGTTATTAAGGAAAATAACAAAAGATGGACAAATCGTTTTTTGAAGCAACCAAACTTCAAGTTGGTTGTCTAGACGATAAGAACTGGACGACATGGAAGTACAAGATAAGTATTGCTTTGAGGGGTTTAGGAGTACTGGAAATTGTAGAAGGAATAGTTACCAGACCTAAATTGTCAGATACCCCAGACCAGAGAGCGATATATGATGAGCAATTGAAGAGTTATCTTAAAGGCGATAGTACAGCGTTGCTAGTCATAACGACGAATCTGTCAGATGATAACTTACAGAAAGTTATGCGTTTCTCTACGTCAAGAGAGGTATGGCTGGAACTGCACCGCTTATATGATGGAGTGTCAGAAGACCGAGCCTATGACCTCTGTATGAAGTTCTTTGGTTATAAGAAACAACCTGAGGATGACATAGCGTCCCATTTGTCAAAAATGAAAAACATTTGGTTTTCGCTAACGCAGGAATTGCAGAAGAAAGATTCGGGAAAGTGCGATCTGCCAGAAATTTTTCTTATTTGCAAAATTTTGGAAACGCTCCCTGATGAATATTTTGCATTCAAATCAAGCTGGTTGTTAATGTCAAAGTCTGATCGTACGGTAGATAACTTGACAAGTCAACTATGTTCTCATGAAAGAGCACTGTCTTCAAAAACCGAAGAAGAGGTGGAGGCTCTTCACGTACAGAGAACACAGATGAAGTTTAAGAAGAATAAGAAGCAGTTTGACAAACGTGACAAGGAAAAGTGTCACTATTGCGGAGAGACTGGTCATAGAGTCAAGGGATGCTCTAAATGGATTACTGATGGACGTCCGCCGAAACCGAAACCGTCAACATCAAAGAGTGATTCAAGCGCGAAAGTCAACATGAATCTTATGTCATTTGAAAACAGAAATTCAAGCTTGGATCATGATAACTGGTTTGTTGACAACGGAGCCACGAGCCATGTTACCCACAGGTGTGATTTATTTGAGTCATTCGAAGATTTCGAAGGTGCACACACGGTAACAACTGCTAATGGAGAAGCTGTCAGGGCGATCGGCAAAGGCAAGCTAACGGTACTAGCCGACGTTGAAGGCAACAAACAATTGATTACTCTGAATGATGTGTGGTATGTACCTACTATAAAGAAGAACCTTTTCTCTGTGCTGTCAGCCCAAGACAAACTTTTGTACAGCGTATTTACATCAGAGGCTACAGTATGTAATTTATCAGTCAATGGCAACATATTACTGATTGGAACCAGGAAGAAACATGGAGGTTTATATCAACTGAAACTTACCAATGTTATACCTGTCAAGCCTTTAGAAATTAACTGCCTGGACTCGAAAAACTTACTACAGCTGTATCATGAAAGATTGGGACACCAAAATAAGGCTCATGTAAAGAAAGTTTTGGAAAGAGAGCTTGGTATAAAGCTGAAGCAAGACAGTGAGCTATGTGAAGGTTGTATATACGGAAAATCACACAGAATGAAATTCGGAACAAGAGAAAAAGCAACTGAAGTTGGAGAGCTTATACACGCAGACGTTTGTGGCCCCTTCAGATTTTCTATTTCTAAATACAGATATTTTGTTCTCTTTAAGGATGATTTATCAAAATTCCGCTACGTTTATTTACTGAGACAGAAATCAGAAGTAAGTCAGAAACTGAAACTGATGTTGGCTGAAATTAAAGCAAATGGACATAAAGTGAAAGAGCTTTTGTCAGATAACGGAGGCGAATTTGATAATCAGGCAATAAGAAAAATACTTGAAGAGAATGGCATTCGTCAGAGATTTACAATGCCACATACTCCCGAGCAAAATGGTTCCGCAGAACGAGAAAATAGGACCATTGTTGAGGCTGCGAGAGCTATGATGCATGCAAAAGACCTGCCCCAAGGTCTGTGGGCTGAATTAGTTGATGCTACAGTCTACATTCTGAATCGAACAGGTCCGACTCCGATAGATAAAAGTCCTTATGAAATCTGGTACAACAAGAAACCTAGGATTCGGCACCTACGTATTATTGGCAGTACTTGCTATGCACATATTCCCAAGGTCACCAGAAAGAAGTTGGATAAGAAGGCAGTTAAAGGCATTCTTATTGGATACGATAATGACGAAGGATACAGGGTTTGGATAAAAGAAACTAACAAGTTAGTCCGTTCGAGGGACGTTATTTTCGAAGAAACTACCCTGAGACCAAGTGATCATGTTGAAATGCCAAAGAGCCCTAACGCGATGGAACCAATTTCTTTTGACATACCCATGTCTGTCATACCAGTAGAAGAACCAGTATCAAATACGAATGAAGAAACTAATTTAGATGGAGACAGCTTGGAACAGGATTTCAATTGCGAACCTGACCTAAACGATGAAGCTCAGGAAGATGTTGAAGTTGAAATTCCTGATCCTGATGTCCAAACTGATGATTCGTTCGTATCATTGAGAGAGGAAGGTACTGAAGCGGATGGTGATGAAGCATTACTCCCTGAGACTGAAGAAAGGGGAATAACACCAACAGAAGAAGGTGAAGAATTACTCCCACAGGAAGAGGAGAGGAGAATGACACTCAGAGATCGCTCAAGAATTAAACCTCCTGCTCTGTTTGATGACTTCGATTGTTCGTACAACATTAATTTAAGTGACAACAAAGAGCCAAGCACGTACAAAGAGGCTCTTAATGGACCTGATCGTGATGGTTGGCGCATGGCTATGGATTCTGAAATGAATTCTCTACGTGAGAATGAAACGTGGAAACTAGTGGAACCCAAAGGAAAAGTCAGAGCGTTGCCCTGCAAATGGGTATTCAAACTGAAGATGAACCCAGACGGAAGCATTGATCGCTATAAAGCAAGGCTGGTGATTAAAGGCTATTCGCAAAGAGAAGGAATAGACTACGATAAAACTTTTAGTCCTGTAGCCAAGTTAAGCACCATCAGAGTTTTGTTGAGCATCGCCGCTAACGAAGGTTTAATATTACGACAGTTTGATGTCGCTACTGCTTTCCTGAACGGAACAGTACAAGAGGAACTGTACATGAAACAGCCTGAAGGATATAATGATGGCACAGGAAGGCTATGCAAGTTGAAAAGAAGCCTGTACGGTTTAAAACAAGCCCCTCGCTGCTGGAACATCTGTATCCATGAATTTTTAATAGAGTCTGGATTTCAGCAAACCGATGCAGATCCCTGCTTATATTTTCGCCAACGCGGAAATGCTAAAGTGTTGCTAGGCCTGTATGTTGATGACGGCCTTATTGCATCAACGGATGAAGCAGAAGCAGAATACTTCGTAGAACACGAATTAAAGGCTCGTTTTAAAATTACAACGAAACCTGCGTCCTATTTCCTTGGCTTAGAATTGGAGCGTCAAGATGATGGCGCTATCTTGATACACCAGAGAGCTTACGTCAGGCGAATACTTGAAAAGTTCGGAATGACGGACTGCAAACCAGTTGCAACACCAGCTGTAAAAGAATCCCCAGATAATATTTCTGATGAAGGTAATAACTCTGATAAGACGAATTTTCCTTACAGACAAGCAGTGGGAGCACTTAGTTATTTGATGGTGGCGACTCGTCCCGATATAGCTTTCGCTGTAAGCGTAGTATCTAGGAAACTAGAAAATCCGTCTACTCAAGATGTGACAAAAGTCAAAAGAATTTTAAGGTATCTGAAAGGAACAGAATCCAGAGGCCTTATATACAAGAAAAGTGCGGTCACAGGTCTTGAAGCCTATAGTGATGCAGATCACGGAGGTGACTTAGAAACTGGTCACTCTACTAGTGGAATAGCCTGTTTGCTTCACCGATCTCTAATCAGCTGGGAAAGCAAGAAACAGAAATCGGTAGCACTATCAAGCACAGAAGCTGAGCTAGTCGCTGCGAGCGAAACGTGCAGAGAAATGGTATGGTTGAAACGTCTCGTTGGACAGCTGACCACGCCACAACAAACTCCAATATTATATGTTGACAATGAAGGAGCAGTAAAGCTAGCGCACAATCCGCCTTACGAGTACCACCGCCGCACGAAACATATTCGCTTGCGATATTACTATGTAAGAGAGTGTGTTAATAATGGCGTTTTGAAAGTTAAGCAAGTTCCCGCTGAAGAGCAGCTTGCTGATATGCTCACCAAACCGCTATTCAAGCCAAGATTGGCATTACTATCCCAAAAGATTGGTTTATCACCATAAACAGAAAGAGAAGTGGATGTTAAGAAGGTTGTACACATAGCCCGTTGTCTATGGTCTACGTAGCAACTAGAGATTTTCAAACACCGCTGTCATCTGTATTGTTACTTCAAGTTTACTTCCAATAAATACTCTGATTTACGTTATACGTATTATATTTGAATAGATTCACGTTAACAGTCAGCTCATAGACTAGTAGAGTTTAACCATAAAAGTCTATGGTTACATGGCCGATATTTCATTTCATTCATTTGTAGCTTCCTTTTCTGTCGCATAAATGATTATCTATATACGGGTGGTCGTCGTTGAAGATTTCCGTATAAATTGTTAAATGAAGGTGCTATAAGCGTTGATTTTATGAAAAAGCTGTAGGTTATAAATTGTTAAATAATGATCTTACTCGAGATCAATAATAGAATTATAGAAGATACGCTAACAGTAAAATATAAAAATGCACTGGCGCGGTGAGTACGTTACGCTTAGAAAGTCGCTGTTTTTGTAATCGTGATGTGTTTTTTGTGCAGTGTTTGTGCGTGTGCGTAAATTTAGTATGAAATTGTGTTTCGGGCCGACTTTCTAACCGGGAGTTGACCGCTACTATAACCCCTTTTCGGGAGTAAATTGTGCTTGTCAAGTGTCAAATTCCTGGGGTGGGCCCACGTTGGCTGCCGTATATCTGGATCAGTGGTATATAGAACAATACTGAAATATTGTGGTCCTGAGGTGAAGTAATCCGGCGCGCCGTCACCGCCTATCGCTGCGTGGATGAGTCATTCTCTTGGTACCTACCTACTGGCGGCGCGCGGATATGATCATCAAGTGTTTTGGATGCCACTGAACCCGTAGTAAACAATGCATTGCACTCGATATTAGAAACTGATATGCTTACTCGCCACAATGCGTTGACTTATCTGCCTTACAGGATGTGGCTCTGACCAACTTTAATTTAATTTTATTTTATTTTATTTCAGCTTAAAGCCGGAATCTATAGATGTAACGGTTGCAGATTTTGATGGAGTGCTTTTTCATATATCCAATGTAAATGGAGACAAAACCAAAGTTAGGGTATGTGTATAACAACATTATTCATTTAGATACCAACTGAAATCCGATTTGATTCACCATTACATTTGGTTTAACATTGTGACCCACACTGGTTTCTGTACATGATAAGGTCTTCTGTTTACATAAAAAAGGTATTATAAATTTATTGAAATTCAGCTACCATGTCAGCACAAAATCTATCATCTTTGTATTAACTGTTCTATGAGAAGTGTATTCCACTTGAATGAAAAGTAGCATAAGCTCACCCTGAACGTCATAAGTCCTGACCTGATTGCCAAGTTTTATTAAGATAGGTTCAGTGGTTTTGCTGAATTCACACTTACTATAATGAGCTATGAATTCCTTCAAACTGAAAGTTTCAGATTTGTTAAACTAATTCTAAACCGATAGACAATAAGAGGATTGAAATCATTTAAATTATAAAAAAACTTTTTTTCCAGCCAAATTCAAATTAAATTAGTTTAATAATAGAACTGATGAATTGTTTAATAATGTTCTCAGGTTAGTATATCACTGAAGTTCTACAAGCAGTTAGAGGAACATGGGGCAGATGAACTCCTGAAAAGAGTCTATGGTCCTCTTCTCACTGAGCCCGAGTCAGGTATGAAATGTGATTAGGATAGTTTTTATAATAAACATAAAAAATACTTATAGACTTTTCTGATCAATTGGTATATGTATTAAATTAAATATAAATGTTGTAAATAACTGGGGTCATAATTTTACTAATTATTTTTGAATTTTCAATTGCGCCTCAATTTGTTTTAAAGAATTTAAAAAATATATATTAACCAATCACCCATGTGTAGTCAGTTCCCTAACATAAGTATCTTTCCCCCTTTTTTATTTGGGTTATAGTATGGAAAAGTATAAGTACTATAAAGTAAAACCCTCCAATACACGGAGGAGGCCTATGCCATGAGGCACGCCGAATTACGCGACAATTTAATAAAATAAACGACAATAACAACAATAATAACTGAAATTGTAGCGAATTCGGAATAAAAAGGCTTATAATATATAATATAATATAATGGAAAAGTAAAGGATACTTATGGTTGTTAGTTGTTAGTCCCCTAACAATACTAATGATTATGAAACAAAAGCTACACACATTTTTCTTTTATCAATGAAAGTGTGTTTGGTTGGAGTGTGGTGCGAGTTGTATCAATGGAGCTATAAATCAAATATTTAATTGAATAAATTGAAATTGCATGTGAACTAGTTTTTACAGCAGCATTATCACACTTTGTATTTTATACGGCATTCCATCCTATTTGTTCATTCCGTGTGGAAGCAACTATTCCATTTTACAATAATTTTCCTTATATCCAATTAGGAACTAAGGATAAGTCTGAAATGTATTATTAAATAATTGAAACTAAAATAAACGGCTACAATATATTGTATGTATCCTGTTTGTGAATCATGCAAGTGCATGAATAACAATGTGATTAATATAAAATGGTGAAAAAAATTGTATTTATTCAGTAAAAGCGCTGTTGATAAGATTAAACTTATTGTTGCTTATAGACATTAACATTGATAAGATTAATAACATATCAGTTAGTTTTGGTTATTTCTTATCATGTTCCCATTTATATGCTGGTAAAATTTTGCTCATAAATAGCTAGCACATCCATTCAGAGGAATTCATTATTGATTTATTCATTTGTATAAATTTACTTAACCGTTTTATTACATTCACTTGTAATAACTAAATATGTACTCACAATGCAATCAAATCTTAGAAATCAAATTATTTGTGTTAATCAGTTGCTAATGCAATACTCTTAATTGATAACTGTCAGCAAAAGTGGTATTCTGTTTATAAATAAATTATCTGAGACCAATTTAACTAATTTAACTTTAAAAAATAATATTTACAATCACATTTCAACCTAACACTTAAAGTGATTAAAATTTTCTTGGTGTAGCTACTGTACTGAACACTAGACGAAATCATGCATCAAGGTCATCTTTTATTAAACTAGCCGTCGCCCATTGTGAACTTTAATTACTTAATTCGTCACAAGACATCATTAATAAAAACTATTAACTTATTGTGTTTATGTGATGAAGCGAAAATTTATTAGCTACTTAATTAGCTAATTCCATTAATCGATCCCGCATGCTGTTGGCATCGTTTGCTCGTCTTGCCTTTACGGGGGCGTCGGGGGCGAGGCCGGCAGCGCGGCACCCTAAAACATTCATCAAGTATTTACGCCTATTTTGTGACTTGTAGCTATTGAATTGTCGCAAATTAGGTCTAGATGCGATTTATTATGCGACTACCTGGCCTAATTAGACACGTAAATTGAAGCAATTAGGTAGTAAATTTTCGAATCGGTATTCGTTTGATTAGGTCGGAATACTTGATATCCTACTCAGGAAAAGCTAGCTAGATGCAAATTTCTTTTAAGGCCTAGCCTAGGTTTGTTCTGATACAACTTGGCTATAAATGGCTTGACATTGAATGTTATGTCTATTAAATGTGCAAATGTTTGCCCTTACTGGGATTTGCTACCGGAATTTGCGCTTTGTAGCTAGAGGAGACATCTAGCGATCATTTACCTGTCTTGAGTTTAGTTGTTGGTATTTTGGCCCACACCCACATCTAAGTTGAAAATACTTATAAAACAATATTTCTACAGAGTTCTAATTACGATCCAATACTCAAGAGTGATTTTTGCATTATAGACACCTATATGGGTAGTCAACATAAAGCGATTTAAAAGGCAGTTAAAATATACATATAATGTTAGGTGTACTTGTTATTTTTCCAAAAAATCTTTCAAAGCAATTAAGTAGCGCGAAACTCCACAAAAAGGCAAGAAATAAAAAAAATTATAAACACTCAAAAATCTCGACTCCAGTTAGACTTGATTTTCTATGCTATTAAGGTTGATTTAGACGAGGACTATTTACAGCCGCCTAAATTTCAGCGCCTAAAAAAGTCACCGTATAAATATTTTCGGCGCCATACCGCGAAGAAATGGCGCCGAAAGTGTTTATACGGTGCCTTTTTTAGGCGACTGTAAATAGTCCTCGTCTAAATCGACCTTTAGGCATTGTAAAAAACGGTATGAAAATTATTTTATGTAACTTTTATTTCTGGCGCCTTGCGCTACTCGTAGCCTCGATTCTGCCAAATCCCTGACCAATTCTACTATCCTCGTTGGAAAATAAATCTTGAACGGCTTTTATCACTTTGTCCAGGTTACAATGTGTCCATCCTCTTGGACCTGGAGAGCATCCCGGACGACTGGGAGGAGACGGTGAAGAAGGTGGGCCTGCTGAAGCGGAACTGCTTCGCGTCCGTGTTCGAGCGCTACTTCCGCCTGCAGGAGGACGGCGACGTGGCCCAGAAGAGAGCCGTCATCAACTACCGCCAGGATGAGACTCTGTAACTACCGTTTTCTGTTTATTGAACCTACTAAGGGCCTGTCTCACCACTCCTTAACTGTCAGTTATCTATGATTCCGTCTCTATTTATTACTACGCAACAGACAGAGACGTCATCGTAGATAACTGACAATTAAGTAGTGGTGAGACAGGCCCTTAAACTAGTTTATCTTTGATTAGCTCTTTCTATGAAATTTTTAGAAATAAAAAGATTGTTACTGTGTGCTAAATATTATTAAAATCTGTACAGGATTCTTTGCGTGAAGAAATAACGAATATTCATAGGATACATTTACAAAGATTTAACTTCCAATTTGATGATTGACAATTAATTTTATCACTAGTTATATTCATCATCATATCGTTATATCATTTTCGATCCTTACTTGACGTTTTATATGAATTATGATGAAAATTTTATATCGAAAATATTTTTTTAAAGTCTCATAGACGCAGCTGTTTTGCGAGCGACAGAATAGCGATTTTGTTTTGGTTTATGAAATGCCTTGCTCTTACTGACGCTGACACGCAATTAGCTAGTAGAACAGCATTACTAGCGTTTGAATTGATAGCGCGGAGTGCCTCTGAACACAGTCAATGCCTTAGATATCCCTAGCACAGTCGGTTCCATACTTACTGCATACAAAATTACCTAGTTATAGTTGCCGGCAAACATCTTGAGCCTGACCTTGAATGCGCAGAAGTGAATTTAGCGTCTCTTTGGTATAAAAGTACATGCGCGAACTTACCCCTTCCACGTCGTTCTTGCTCAAGATGTTTGCCGGCAACTATACCTACTTAAATTAGGAAACTCGCTGTACTAAAGCATGTCGCTTGTGTCAGATACGTGGAGGCGCAAGAGGACCGCGTGACGGTGGTGTTCTCGACGGTGTTCCGGCACGAGGACGACATGGTCATCGGGAAAGTGTTCATGCAGGAGCTCAAGGAGGGACGGAGAGCCTCGCACACCGCGCCACAGGTACACGATGCAAAACAAACGAAAACAAAACAACACAAAACACAAAACATTTGCGAGGTAGGCAGAGCCGAGTGGGGAACTTTTGACGACAGGATTGGTTTAAGCAGTGACTTGGCGTGTCGACGTAACAATTTGATTCCCACAAGGTTTATCCGTTGCCTATTACCAATAGTATAAACGCTTAGTTTGTGACTACATTGATTATTGTTGCTCTTGGACCTGTTGTCTCTTGTGCCTATAACTTTCTTGGGGACTTTTTGGGTACTCTTTGATTTTGATCACAACTTTTTGGAGTATGCTTCCATTGAGAACAAAATAAGCTGAATCAACCAACATCAACTAATCACATTAGTTGTAATCCAAATCTTGGCCCACTCTCCTTGTCTGTATATCAATCTTAACTTTAGTCAATTTAGATTAGAATATCTCACGAAGGAGTTTTGAGCTTTATTGTTTTCTTTCCAGGTCCTATTTTCACACAAGGAACCACCACTAGAACTCATGGACACGGAGGCGAAAGTAGGAGACAATATCAGTTACGTTACATTTGGTGAGTGCTTGCATCTTATTGTTATTAATCTATAAATAAAATAATCCTTGCTACTCAATAAAATAATAACATAATCATTTCATATCCATCCATCCGTATTATAATGTAAATGTTGTTATGTGTAAATGTTGTGCATGTTTGTGTAGGATTGCATTCGCGGTTCATTTGATTTGCGCAGCAGACCGCAGTTAACCGACTCGATCTACTTACGCCTTACGCTATGCAATGCCTAGCTTGACCATATCAATGACTGACTCAAAGAATAGATAGAAAAATAAGTGTAGTTTTTATGACTTACTGTCCTTTGGGCTTTCATTAATCTGACAAATATCAAAATTTCATATATATAGTGTAAAATTGACAAATCGACGACTACCATTAGCTCTTAACGGCGTTTTCACACTATCCAATAACAGCACAAGTAAAATGTATGAAATTTATCGGATCTGATGTTTAATGTCGGATCGGACTATCTGAAAAGCTGGTACGTAATTCGTACATTTTGATTTTCTCGATATCGTAACGGCGTGCGACGCTGATAACGGAGCGGGTTAAGTGAAAACGTGTAAAGATTCGTAAATAATGTTGTATAAAAAATTACTCAATAAAAAGTTAGTCTAATTAGCTCTTAAACAATGTTGTTGATGTATTGTCCAGTGCTGTTCCCCCGGCACACGACGGGCGCGGCGCGCGACAACACGATCGACCTGCTGCACATGTTCCGCGACTACCTGCACTACCACATCAAGTGCAGCAAGGTGTACGTGCACTCGCGCATGCGCGCCAAGGCCGGCGACCTGCTCAAGGTGCTCAACCGCGCCCGCCCGCAGCCGAGGAACCCCGCTGAGCGGAAGACCATCACGTGAGTACACATACATATATATATATATTTTTTTTTTTGTCACACTTGATGGAAAGTGTAGAAGCCGACGGCGTAGCTTACTGGTTCAGTAGCAGCTTATTCATCATGCCCTTGAAGTGTAAAAGTGTAAAAAAAAATATGATTTGTTCTTTTTAAAGCGGCATCGGTAAGGTTAGCGCCACTATCACTGTCGGGCTTATTGTTGTTTCGCCGTACCTAGTGAATGGGACAAGAGAAATTACTGGTATCCGAAACCTTTGAACAGATTTGCGATTGTGATTGTGATCCCCGCTTGTGCTAGTACAAAAAGTTTTAGTGTAATTTGTGTTTTTTTCAGGGGGAGAACATTCATAAGGCGAGACTGAGTGTTGCGGCGTGGCGGATCGTAGGCGCCGCCGCCCGCCGCCCGCCGGCCGCGTAGCCTTATTTATTCCCCTACCGGCGGACCCTACCCAGCGGACGCGGAACCATGACGAAGGGACTCCGACAATGTGCGTATTTCTTAATTTTAATATCTATGCCATAACATACTTTACATATTCTTTGGTATCTGTTTATCGTAGTCGAGTGCCACTCGGTCACAAAGCTTACGAATGTTTAAATAATCAAACAGAATGCCAAATATTTACAAAAAATGCTCAATATTGTACCGACTGTCGACGATGTTTACAAACGAAAGGATGAAATGTGCACATTGTTTTTATAAATATTTATTATCAACTCTTCATGCCTAGCGTAAAGTCAATAAATAATGTTGCTGTAGTACTTGTTGATTACAAAATTATGCTTTATTATATGAGAGTTCTATTTATGGCGACGGCCCTGTGGCCCTTCTCGTAGCTTACGTAATTTTGTTGATATAAGTAATCCGATTACCAATCCTCATGTAGGGTATAATGTAATATAAACTTAGTCTATTGTTGTTTCGGTTAACAAAGATGTAAAAATGTATATCTCCCGATGATCGAGACAGGTAACATGCACAAACTCGTACGAATTACTCACTATTAATTTTATAACGATACCCTTGTCTAGTTTGATAATGCTGTCTTCGCAATATACGAACAATAATTATTTAAATAAAGTTACTCTCTTACGTTGTTAGGTAGGCCCGATTCAATTATAATCTAAGTGAAAGTGTATAGTATTGCCAATAGACGGTTCCTCAGCCGGCGCTCGCGCAGGCCTCGCTCGTGGAGCTCTGGTTTCGGTTCGGTAGAGTCGCTAGGTTAGATCGCGGTACGCTGTATCCAACATTTAAATGCAATACCAACTTTTATTCCAACTTTGCATTTAATGATCAGGAAACATTTCTTATCAAAAATTATTTTATAAAAATAACGATAAAATTTATAAGTATTCTTTGACTTTAGTATAGTTCATGAGAAATAGAAAAACGGCACAAGTATTGTGTTAGACCACTTTTGCACCAAGTGAATTGCTCAAAATGAACACCAAGGAGCTCTAGCATTAGTGATGATTTCAGATTTAACATTTAGCCATTATTTATGAAACTAATGCATTTTAAAAAGTCATCCTTCGGTAATTAAGTTTCGTCTCGCTGTTAACTCTGTCATGTTGTAAATCTGAACCTTCAAGTGGACTCCATTAGGCGCCCTTAAAGAGCCACCTAATGCAGCGCAATAATATAGTTATTCGGTGGCGTAGATATTCAGATTTGCAATAGCACCTTGGTTTGGAGCGAGTGCAGTGTGTAGGCGGAATGAAGTACGTAATATAAGAAGAGATTGTGGCAAAATACCGAGTCATGGACTGAGAGTTATTTAGGATACGAGTATCATAAATGGTTGGTTTGAAAGTCGATGGGGTTAAAATAATGTAAAACACTAAGTCATAATTAAATTGCATGGGTTGATATGATAACGTGACATGAAATATTAACAATTGACAGATTCTAAAAGATAATACGGCAAGTAGTCGAGTATGAATGGAATGTAATACATTAAAGCGTGTAGACACAATTTAACTAAAAGAATTGTAGCTAACTTGAATTATATGTAATTTTCTTTGCGAGATGTATTATTTATGTATTATAAATGTAAGTTAAATGTTGCTTTAAAGTTATAGCTTACAATTTGATCATTGTTTCTTTTTCTGTCAGTTTTACCGCCAGATTATGTAAACTGCAGACTATGGAAGTTATTTGTGAATATGTAATTATTCTTGTGATTTAAAATCCGTTTATACTGTATTTTTATTTTCTAGATTAAAGAAAACATCTTACTGCAATTATTTACTTTTTTTAATTTTACTTAAGATTTAATAAATAATTATCAGACAGTAAAGTTCATACTTTTGTCCTGCCCTCATGTAACTAAGGAATAAATCATGATGTCACTAAAAACCATGCATTGATTAATCTTTACTCACACATACTCCGTCTGACACATTGAGTGCTACTCCATATCGCCGTCACATTCGTATAGTGGGAGCCTCACCGATAATTAAAATAGCAACCAACTTATAACTTGAAACAATACAAAGTATCGTAAATGAGATGGTCGTAGCATTCAACGTGTTAAACTTCATTCAAATGCAATGGTCTACTTTGAAACTCTACTTTAGCGACTTATACCGCGCGTATTCAATCCTTGTCTTGAGCTTTTTTTCAAGGTTTTCAAGTCCTATTTTCATGGGTAGACTAAGAACTTTTTCATATTTTCTGATCTGATACATTTAATACATTTTACATGCACTGATAAGTCGAATCAGCGCCTGACAGTGATGCCGGGTCAGATGATGTGGAAACGCTGTAGGTGACAATAGTCTGACGTATTTGTAATAAATATACGATTTTGTAAAACTACTAAATTCTTTCGAAATATTATAAACGGGATGTGAACCGCGATTACCTTTATTGAGTTTATAATATTTCGAATGAACTTAATTGACAATATTTCAAATTTCTTTATATTCATAAATCAAAAACCATTTCGAGAGAAACACTTGTAAAACACAATAAAAATATTTTTGGATTTTTTCGTACAGTATTTTTTGGAAAAATGAGCAAAATATGTAAAACAGGAAATGACGTCCAGCGGCCGGTCCAATACTGCCATTATAAAAAACCTTGCCTTCCGGGTTTCCCTTTGACATTTACAATTTTCACAACACAACACTACTGATAGCTGACGGTTTATTCATTCGCACACCACTCGGCTTTGTTGCCATCGGGAACACTAGATAACTGTTTGCCGGGCAATAATGATAATATTTTTGCAAGTTTTCATTTAAAATCATATTATTTGTGAAGTATTCTGTTTGAGTTTGTCAGCTCGTTTTGACGTTCATCGACAGTGACAACTGCATTCACTGTCAAAGTATTTAAGCACAGGTTTTGGCGGTCAATTAATGTAATTATTTCAACGTTTTTTTAAGTGTACGAAACAAAGCAGTGACGTCATTTCGCTAATACTTGACGTTTGTTACTTACGTCCTTTCTGCTTGAGCAACGATTTAAATGGATTTTTCCACGAAAATACAAGATTTTCACGAATATAAAAAAATATGGGTGTCTTAAATTTGTGCGCTCTTTCCAGCCAGACAATAAAAAGTAGCTCTTAAAAAATTGAAATATTGTCAATTGTGAATCATTAAAAACTCTTACTAAATTCTTTAAATACACGCGTCAACTATAAGTCGTTAAATCATAGGAGCGTTGAATAATCTACATTTTATTTATTATCAACATTTGATTCTACATTTTCTACTGCGTGAGCTCTATCTATCTACATATACACTAATAAAGCCGATAATAATTACTGGTATTTTTCTTTAAGTTTAGTAGAATATTCTTTATTCATTATACATTTCAAACTCTTGAATACCTGCTAGGGATCGTCGTATGCGCGTCGTTTGCTCATAGAAAACGGTGCGCGTGCTAGACTTTCTATTTATACACTCACGAGCAAAAATAACAGATCACTTTCCATGCCAGGCTCCATACAAAGTGACTCTTTATTTGTGATCGTCAGTATAATATTGCAGCCAGTCACGGTCCAGCATGCACGTTCCGCTGAGAATTCAATCTTTCCTCGAATAAAGCTTAGCCGTGAGTCTTATTTGCCTCTACATATAAACGTGCGTGATGGCTACTGACTTGGTCACAATCATAACTATAGCTTGCCCATACAGAGTAAAAATTAAAAAGTGGCAATACAGTAGTGTCGTCCCGTTTTCTTATACTTATAGATTAGAAAGGGACGTCACTACAATGTTGCTACTTTTTAATTTCTACTCTTTTTGGGCAAGCTGTACTAGTACTACTACGACTTCCTCAGGCGTGCTACACAAAGATTGGCTTGGACCGAAAGCTGCGCCTCTCCGTGTGTAGCCCGCTTAAAATTCAGTCATGCTAGAAGAGTTTCAGACCATGACCCCTCACTATTTACCTGTATAGCTTGTTCTCGAGCTCTCACACAAACACTTTTATACACACGCAAGCTTGTCTACGATAGCGAGTGACAGTAGCGAGATCATAATGACGGGTCATTGCATGGAATAATTTTTGCTCGCTGACCGACTTAGATTGCAATATAGATTTTAAAAGTCCATTTTGTTATTGGAGGGTGTCGGTGAAGGCTCTGTCGGCGACTTGGCCCCCAACTTTGAGAGGTGGCTCACTTTGGTGGCGAACTTCACGAAGCTCATCCCGGACACTTGCGGCTCGGGCTTCTGACCGCTTTCTTGAAATGGCGCTTCCAGGGAGCCTGCGTTAAAATAACAGTCAAAATTCTGAGCCTGCGTGCGGCGATAGTGTTGGTTCTTCATTCGAAGCCGGGTAAAGCCGTGAAGCGTCTCAAACGCCGCATCCTGTGTGTTACGAAAATTAAGTACGTATTCCGCGAGCACGTGTATTGTAGTGTGTGTGGTCGCGAGTAGCAAGGTTGGTCTCACTTCATAGACACATTCGACTATTTTCGTAACACACAGGATGCGGCGCCTGAGACGCTTACGGCCTTACCCATGTATCGTGACGTATACTGCTGCTATTTTATTGCCTATTATAATACTACTAGTTAGGGACAACTTATCTGGTTTCGCAAAAGAAAACCGGATATATTTTATCCCGTCATCCCTAAACCGGTTTAGATTAGACAATTTTGGATTCAGGTGGCATAGTTGCAACAGTTTACGGTATGTTAAGTACGGTATAATAAGTAGTTGTCTTTCCTCCTAACCCAGGCAGAGGATGGTTATGCAGCTTCACTATTGAAAACTAAGTATTGAGTCGGTAAGTTAAAATTCACTGTACGAAATGTAAATACATGTATGTATATAAATAAATATCTACTTACTCTGTTGCGGCGACATGATTGAGCTCTGTTGCGACCCGTTATTTTCCTCCATGGATTTAGTTTTCTCGTGCAGCAGTTCCAGAGCTGGCGTGCAATAAAGTACAGAAGTCTAGAAACAACGGTAAGAAATCTTAATTTAATGTTTTATCTTATCTAGAGGGGCTTAACAAATAACAAGTCTGATACCAGTCAGTGCTAAGATGACAAGATAGCACTTGGGGTTATTTGAACGGCCGTTTTCTTAGTATCGGCTAGAATACCTACAACTGATGCAGGTTTTAATGATACATTGTTTTATTATTTTTCAATTTGTATTGAAACGATAACACATTAGAAAAGAAAGAGATAAATGAAGCTGAGGCTGGGAATTCAACTCAGTCTAAAGAATTGAAGGGCTAATTTCGAAATTTCAAGAGTACCCGAAACCGACGAACATGTATGAAGAGATTGATGAATGTAGATGAAGCGAAAGAGGTACCTATGTCAGGATCATAGCAAGTGGAACAAAGTAGTCTGCCTACCCCTGTGGGAAAGAGGCGTGACGGTATGCATGTATGTAAATTCGAAATACGAAGTTGGTATTATGATACCCATTCCTCTCACTCTCGCATAAACGCTATAAGCTCTATACCAGGGGTGGCCAACTTGATTAGACCCAAGATCTCCTGTTTATTAACAAAACCCTGCGCGATCTACCAATTGCATACTTCATGAAACCTTAAATGAAACACGTTGCACAGTCTGGTCTACGTATTAATATTTTTTGCCTTGCCACGATCGACTGGACTAACAGTCGCGATCGACCTGTTGGCCATCCCTGCTCTATACGAATGGTTCGATACGAAATTATAATTTATATTGTTAAAGTATAAGGCCAATACATCATCCTGCGGGCGATAATGTTAGTGAGAATAAAAAAAAAACTAAAATGGATTGTATTATCGTAATCTTTCGAAAACTGCGAATGATCGCAAGAATCAGATAGTTCCCCGATTATAAACAAATAAATGCGCGGTCATACATCTTTTAAGCAGAGCCCTATTTAATAAGGCTACAAGTTACCATTTACAAGCGAAAGTATCTTTCTGGCCCTATGTGTTAGATAGACACTTCCACTTGTAGCTTTATAGAATAGGGCCCATCGTACCGTCCCCAAGCGACATGGTGTCCATGCGCGCGTCCTGAATACTCTCCAGCCGCTGCCGAAACTTGGTGGTGATCTTGCGCCGCTGGTAGTCCGCCTCGATCTGTTGCTTCGTGCGCGGGATGCGGAACCGGAAGCAGCAGCAAACCATCACGACTGACGAATAAGTCCATAAGTTATGACTTGTAAAAAAAATCCGGCAAGTCGCATTTACCTATCCATTGGGTTGACGACTTCTGACCCGTTCCCATCTTGGGCAGGCAATGGAATGGATCTTTCAGGTTTTTTCCTTGCAAGTCTAAGCTAGACTTCACACAACTGGGTAAAAGCAACGAGGCGTATCCACTGCCGCAACTTTTACGTTACCAAAATCGACAATCCACTTTTTTCGTTTTAAAATAAGAAATAAAAAACAATTGCAATTTTAAACTCACTCGTCCATCCCTAATGTAATACTCCTTTCATCCACTCAAAGGTTGACTGGTAGAGATCCCTTAAAGGGATAAGTCCGCCTTTGTGCATGTATCTCATTGTTTGTCAATTGTATTTGTCTTGTTTATTTTGCACAATAAAGAGTTTACATACATACATAAGGTGTAGACTGGAAGTGAAGGCGCCATTTACCTATGGCACTTTATTTATGTCACCTTAATGCGATAAAGTTCTACGGTGGTACGTGAACACAATAATTTCCCTTACTGTACCTATGTTACCCATGTAGGTAAATGTAAAGGTATACGTAGGTAGGTACAATACACGCACGTTGGTAATGGCGCGAGTAAAATGTTTGCAATTAGGCAGTACTTCCCGGCGTGTGGGTTTAGGCGGCTGTTCTGCACGGGCTTATTCAATCAGATTTTGAACTGTACTGTATTAACTAGTATATGTATGCATGAATTACTTAATTAAATAATTTAAAAAACTAAGGGCGTAGTAACCTACTATTTACAGGCATGTTAAATCAACAGGTTGTGACATCGTTTATTGGTTTTGTTATCACGAGGCGCAATTTGGGAATGAATAGTAAGTAGGTACTTTTTTAGTTTTTTTTAGTTAAGTATATTTTATGTTCGATATTATACTAAATACCTACGGTAAATTATTTCATTAAGGAAATATATTCGTAAAATTTCCAAACTAAAATATTTAGGTATATTGAAAAACAGACTGTAGATTAAAACTTACTTAAAGCAGTGAGCACGGCTATACAAATAAACACAATCTGCCACAGCCTCAAATCTCCATAAATTTTCGTTTCGAGCCACTCTGGCTCCTCCAGGTTTTTTATGCCATCCATAACCGTGTCCATTGTAATGCAATGTTTTTAATTGATTAAAAAACAAATGGGATGGCGGTCATCTACACGTCCGCTAAACGGTTGACTCGGAATAAAAACTAATTGTCTCTATTCCTAGGAGTGGTTTAGCCACACCTTGTATTACGCTATCAACCCCCGGCACTCCTGTAAATTAGTTTTGGCTCAACACATAGATCAGTTGTAACGTTTGTTTCGATTAAAATACATTCAATTGTTCTTCTAAGTTTGGCGTGTATTTGTTTTACGCTTAGTGTTTTATTTTGATCACATTAATAAAAACAATTACGTGAACAAACCAGTTTAAAAATTCCCGCTCAATACAAAGTTGGTCCGTGAGCAGTGTTGCTATTTATTAATTTGGTTCGTTTGATTTAATTTTAAGTATAGTTTTGTTTGAAGATTATAAGTGCAACTAAATTATTAGTTTAAAATCGTATTGTCCTAAGTCCTATTTTAATTAAATGCTATTTAATGAATTCAAGTTCTCGTTACCGGTTTGAGCACAAAATTACGCGGTGCAAAACAGCGATTGAAAAAATTAAGGAAAATATTAAAGTTTACATCGACAGAATGAATCTTTATTAATTTTGCCTGAAATCATTCAGAACTTCAAAATAAGTAGTGGCCAGGGCTAATAAAAGTTATTAGAATTTTACTAGAATTTATGAATGAAACTCGTATTGGACTGCTGATATTTTTTGTACTGGCAACTATTGAATCATGTTTCTCTTTCGTTTAACGACTGTTTCACCTTCCCGCAGAAAATAGGGTGTCGAATCTGTCCTATAACCTCCGCTATATTTATTACTATTTAAAGATCGAAGATGAATCTTTTATGATAATTGTGGGTCAATTCGTTTAAACGTTGTTCTAAGTGATGTTGTGTAAGATCGTTTACGTTCTTGCGGTCATTCTGTAGCGTTTGTAAAAATTAAACATGGCCTCGAACCGAGGACTTCAGATCGGATCCGCGTGGTTTCAACGGAAGCTTAACTTGAGGCCGCAGCACCGGGGCGTGCACCTCGTAACCGAGGAGATCCTCAAGCAGGTGCCCGAGCTGTCGCTGTTCGCGATCGGCCTCTGCCACATCCAGAGTGAGTACCAGTCTACGCTAGGACATCGCTGACTTCTACTTTGCTGCACCCCCTCCCACTTGTCAAATTGCCCTACATTTTCCTCGCGCTATTTTCTAAATGTGATGTGAATCTTAAAACTTGCGACAATGTGAACACGAGTGATCGGGTGGCGATATTACTACGATAGTGCGTGAAGTGTCAAAAAACGTAAGGGTGGTAAACCGGCTGACGGGAGGGCACGTTGTTTTCAGTTATGCACACTTCGGCGAGCCTCGCGCTAAACGAAAGCTGGGATCCAGACGTACGGGACGACATGGAGATGATGCTGAACAAGATCGTGCCTGAGGGACTGCCCTACCGCCACTCCTGCGAAGGGCCCGACGACATGGTAATTAAAAGCAAAAACAGCTGCACACAAACGCATCTAAATCTGTTATAAATATCAAATTTGGAACAGCTACTATAATAAATAAACATTTTGTTCTAGTCCTATAGAATGAATTTTATGAGTTGTCAATTGTTTGTTTATGCAATTTTAATTGGCGCTCATTTGTTAATTTTATTAGTATCTTCATGATGTGTCTCTTCAAGGCTCTGCTTCAAGGTGAAATAATGGAAATTGTCAATTATGAATATCTAAATCTTAAAGATACCTAATTATGCTTATGTGAAATGGAATTGACTTCAAGTCAATGTCATAGACAGATTACTTTGTGCCAATATCTTATCAGTTTACCTTGAATATAAATAGAGTTCTACTCACGTAATCTCCACAATACTTGTAATAAATGTTTCCATTATTTGAGAGAAAAAAAAAGATAAGAGAAATGAAAAAATTACTCTTCAGTAACAGTGAATGTCAATATTCTGATAAGAAGTTTTTTTTTATGATATGAAATCTCTTGATCTCTGTTTTACTGCCTCTTTCATGACCATTAAGTGTGATGAAATCTTGAGAATTCAGGATTTTCATAATAATAAATATCTTTCAACATGAAACTAACGTGAGACTTCACACATAATTACAACACACCGGATAACTCACATATAAAAGCCGAAGGATTGCTCCGACCATTGTTTCAAACAATTGAGTTTTTGAATCAAATTTTTTTTTGTCATAAATGGAAAGATCATATATAAGTTTTGTAAGAAAAGTATTTTTAGTTTTTTTTTTATTCGCTAAAATTAACGAGTTATACCGATTTGAAAATTGATCGTCGAGTACCGCACCGAAAACACACCGACAGTTCCCGAACAAGGCCGAGCCGCGTGTGACGTCACAATGTTAGTTTCCACTCGTAGTTAGTATACAGGTGATACCGTTTTTTGACTTTAATCTACTCTATTCTGTTATTATCCTACTATTATTGTAAAATGCTATTGTTTGTGAGAGCGTATTGGTTTGTGACTCTTTCACGCTAAAACGGCTAAACAGATTTCGATAAAATTTGCCATACACGAACTTTATAATTTATAATCTGGATTTACGTACCGGCTATAGTAGGTGTCATTCACAATGGATGCCATCCACCGTGGTTCTTATTAATTTGTAGTTAAA